>JADLZN010010983.1:0-285000 GCA_018155175.1 Sinocyclocheilus anophthalmus
AGTTGACTGGGTCCAGCTGACAGATATCACTCACCGAAGTGTAAAGGTTCCACTTCAAGGAGTACAAATTCCTCATGGAAGAAGCTCTGGATTGGAGAATGGTCTCAACAACCTCACTTGAGAGACCGGAAGCTATGAGTTGGCTTCAGGGGCCACACCCACAGTTTATTCTGGGGGTGAAGAATTGAGTCCCCCGCTTGGGAGAGGAGGTCCCTCCTGACGGGAATCTCCCAAGGAGAGCCATTGAGAAGGGCCACCATGTCCGAGAACCATATTCGGCCCAGCCAGAACGTAGCTACTTGCAATGTGAGGTCACTCAAGATGCAAACAAGTCCACTTGGGCCTGGCCGAACACCTTGGGGTGAAGCCTCCATTCCCCGGGACTCAACCCCTGCTTCAACCGGATGTGTGCTCCCTGATTGAGGTGCCCAGGGATTGTAAACTGCTCATAAGCCGGAGAGACCACCGATGTGTTGTCTGTGTGGACAAGCACATGATGGCCCCTTGGGTCTGGAAAGAAGTGTGTCAGTGCACGAAACACGGCCAGCATCGTCAGGCAGTTGATGTGCCACAAGAGATGTCGGTCTTCTCACAGACACTGAGCTGAGCAACCACTCATGATCACTCCCCAGCCTGTGAGGGATGCATCTGTCGTAAGCATTACGCAATGACATGAAGCTCCCAGCACAGGACCCTGGGAAAGGAACCAAGGATTCCTCCACAAATCCAAGGCCCAAAGGCATTGCCGTGTGATCTTGATAGTGCGGAGCTGGTTGCCCCACGGGGAAAACCCCTTGGTTCTGAGCCACCACTGCAGGGGTCTCATGTACAGCAGGCAAATGAAATCATGTTGGATGCAGCTGCCATCAGACCCAACAGTCTCTGAAACTGTTTGACAATGAGTGACTGGCCTAGCTTCACCCTCTTCATGGCTGCAAGGATCAACTCAATCCAAGCAAGAGACAGATGTGTCTGCATCGTGGTTGAATCCCATACCACACCCAGATAAGTGATTCTCTGTACTGGAGAAAGCACACTTTTCTTGACATTCAGCCATAACCACAACTCTTTCATATGGGTAAAGACATCTTGATGCCGAACTGCCATCTGCTCCGATTGAGCTAATATCAATCAAGTCAAGAGGCTTTCTGGCTTTTTTCCGTTTCTGAGCCTCTCAATATGAGGAGCTGCAAGACAGTTGGGGCTACTCCCGCCCAGCAGCCCCAAGGACCTGAGAGCGGTGAAGGAGGAACCGCTGGAATGCCGCCGACTGCTTCTTAGCTTCCTGTAACTTGTCAACAACATCATTGACTGCGTCGCTGAACAGGCCAGTAGGCGCAAGCAGGCCATCCAGCAGGAAGAACCTGTCCTTTTCTTTGATTTTGGACAGGTTCAACCAGAGATGCCTCTCCATAGCCACAGATGGCTGCCATAGACCGGCCAATAGCTCTGGCGGTCTCTTTGGTGGCCCAGAGAGACAAATCTGCAGTCCGATGAAGCTCTTTAATGTCGTCGGACCTGACCTCCTTGCCCTCATCAACATCATTTAGCAGGTCGGCTTGGTAAGCCTGCAATCAGGGCTGAAGATGCGGGCTGAAAACGGTTACCCCCATGATCTAGACACCTCAGTGTGCAGATCTGGAAAAAACAAGGCCCCAGCTGGAGGTAGTGGCCTAGAACGCAAGAAACAATTGTCCAGCTTACTCTTAGGACGATCGTACTTCTTCTCAGCAGGCCAATGGATCTTAAGCTTGGCCACCACAATTATCACTACCTCCAGCAGCTTCTCGTACTGGATGTACTGAGGTGACTGAGGCTGCCTCGACAGAAGCGGGACCCGAGCCGTAAAGAAAGCTTGTCAGAGCTCCCTCCTTGAAGAGCGCCTGGTGGGAGCAGAGCATGTGCAGTGAGAGCCGCTCACAATACGGACAGTCAGCCCCCTCGAGAGCTTACTGAGCATGCTCCACTCCCAAACAAACAAAGCAAAGATCTTGAGTATCCCCACCTGCAATGAAGCACGGGCAGGGAGGGACACAGGCTTTCTCACACTCACCATAACCAAGTTGTGCACTGGCACAAAAAACACACACACCACACACACACCACACACAGACACAAACAAATCGCTTACTGAAGAAGCAGAAGCTAACACTGTTTACACCAGACATGCTGTTAAGCTTCCTGGTTGCTACGTCATCCCGCCTGTGACGTCTCGCCATTCCATTGGATGGATTTCACACGTGCTTAAGAGTGTGGTCACGCAGAGGCATTCCCATAGTGATTTGACGCAGCTCGAGTTCCTGAAGGAGAACAACACATTATATTATTAAGCTCATACAATATATAATAATAATAATAAAGGTAGGATTTTATTATTAATGGGATTTTAAAATGATTTTTTTTCTTTTATTATTTTTACTTGAAACCAGGACAAAAATACAGATTTTTTAATTTTTTCCCCCAGTGCCTATAGCATTTTAATTATTTTTTTAATTACACAGATGAATTCCTACAACTGTGTTCTGTTGTGCCTTTGCATGTTAAACTGGTCACAGCATAGAAAACGTACATGCCATACATAACTAGTGTTTGACTAATGTATATTCCTCTACCAAAGTCTCTCTCTCTCACTCATTTTCTTGCTCTCTCTCACTTGCTCCTTCATCCTTGAGCAATCTCTCCAGCTCATCAGATGCTCACTCCACCCTTACCTTAGCCATTGGCTTCCCAGCAGCACTCGTTGTCTGGCTGCCCACAGCTGCTTGGCTTAATGTTCATATTGGCAACCATTGCCCCATCCCATGATTGGATTATACCAGCAAGCCTGCAATATCGTGATACCCCTGGGCTGTTGTTGTTTTTTTTTCTTTCTTTCTTTGTAGACAATTTTAGAGAGAAAGATAATGATGAGGTGAATGTTTCCTACAAGGTTTCCTCAAGGGGAGAGTCAGAGTAACATATTTAATCTTGAAACATGTTGTACAGTACATCCTGATGCAATACCCCACCAAGCAGGTGAAAATGTAGCTGTAGGGATCTGGGTTTCATCCAAGAGTTGCATCAAGACTGTGGACTCATTTGTTTTATGCTAAGGAGTACTGCATTATTATTGGATTAAATTATATCTGAGGCAAAAGTACAGGGACCCGCAAACATTTTCTAAAAAAAAAACAAAAAAAAAAAAAAATACTTCCCAGGTAAATCACTATAATATGATATAGCAGTCCCTCTTCCCTCAGGACCATGTCCTGTCACGATTGTGGCTCTGCATGCATGTGGAGCTGGAGCGAGGAATGGTGTGTGACAATGTATTACTAGATGTAGAAGATCATCAGCCCATATGGGATGTTTTGTTTGATCTTAAAGCAGGACATTGTGACATTTGAAGAGTTATCAGCCCATTTTGTACATGCAATATGAGAATAAACAAAATGTAAAAATAATTTTTTTTGCACATGCACATTGATCCTGATGGAGAGGTAGAGAATTATATGGCTTTGGAAGGCAATCAGCACATTTATCAAGCTATTAAAGAACTAGATATATACATTTTCCTAAAGGAAATATCAGTGCTTGCAAGGCCACAAACAATAGTGTTAAAAAGGCATGCAAGAAATAATGGTTCTATATCAGCTATCACCTAATAGTAACCTGATATTGGATGTTTTATTGTTCATACTTAATTCTCTATTTTTACAATACCTTCATCATCATCTTAACATCTAACGTCATCATCTAACACTCACTTATATATAACTACATTTAGACCGCTTAACTTAGTTCATTTCTATCAGGTTGTGAAGAGACTTTCAACCAGTATAACAAAAAAATTTTTTGAACCAAATCAACTACCCTGCCTTTAAAGCTTTTGAGTTTTTTGAATGTACGAATAAATGGCAATTGTCTAAAAGGGATAAATAGCTCATAACATCAGCTTGTAGCTCTTGTAGCACTTTCAGGCACTATAATTGAATTTTGATCCAATGGCTGCTTGCTTCAAGTGCTGTTGTATATGATCACATTTTGATATGCAGGTATCTGCATCAAACTCATGCCAACCCATGAGTGAGTTTTGCACACGTTGCAACTTCAGCACAGTGCATGATGATTTCATTTAGGTTGCTTATGAACATCATGGAACCTCATTGCAACATCATGCCCACCTTTTGACAGTGCCATTGGGATTTGTCTCTCCACTTCTTGGCTTCCTCAGAGATTAGATTAGGTCTATGGGTAATTGAGACAAGGTGCACCTCCCTCCACTCTAGACCGGAGTTCATTATAGCAAATCCAGTGTGAGATATTAAGTGGCAACTTCACATCAAAGCTTTTAACAGGCGTCACTGAAGCAAATGATGCCCCTAATACACCAATGCCAGACTTAGATGTGTGCTGAGCGAAGATATTCCAGTATTTTTGCTCCCAGCATGCCTAAAATATTATTTTCATACAATCTCACTTAAGAATTATTGCACCGAACAGAGAAGAATCTCAAATATAGAGTGGATAGGGATGCAGCACATTTCCTCAATTAACAACCATGACCTGCTATCTTAGTTTTGGTCAGTTTAGCTTGATGGGCTCGGTTTCATGGGCACCTCTCTTGTGTCTCCTCCTGAAGGTAATGGGTCGATGAAAAGCATACAAGTAAACCACCAGCCTCCCATTAAACTGGCTGGGCTGGTGGCCGGGGCCAAGTATCGGTTGCGGGTGTATTCCCATGAGCATAACTCCATCAGCAGCGACTATGTCACGTTCGAGACAGGCAGAGGTAGGAGTGGCCAAGACACAAGGGAGAAAGAAAGGGTTCAACATGTGACCTCGACCTACAGCAAACTGTATTTTGTCATATTTACAAATGAGTAACTGTCACTGGTAACTGGTAAAGCATTGTGCTAGCAACGCCAAGGGGATGGGTTCATTTCCCAGAGAACAAAAATAATTTTGTGAATTTGTCATTGAAGATCATTTTTCGAAGCTTCAGATGCATTAGCAATCTTATTTTTCCAGCATGATGCATACTGTATGTGCCTCAGGTGTTGCGAGCAAGATAAAATCTCACGGCATTTTGTGTAAGAGCACGCTCAATAAGATATTGATCCTCATGATGAAAAGAGTCCTTGAGCCGTGTAAATGCCATTTTAGGTGGGATGTTTGTTCTGTTTTCCAGGTATAGAAGATTGATCTCATAATCTTCTCTCTCACTGATAGATCCCTCTGTGATTTTCCACATAAAAATGCCACAATCATTAGTAGATTATAATGACATATTTTGAGGTATTTATTGCTATATTTTAGTACTAACTCCTAGTTAAGTGTTCGGACCAAGCACATAAGAGCAATGTTCAAAAGTTTGGGTACAGTAAAAAACCAGTTTAAAGAAATGATCGTTTTATTCAGCCAGGATGCAAGAATGTTCAATCAGGATAGTAAAGACATTTAAATTAATGTATAACTTATATTATAAGTTACAAAGACTTCTATTTAACCTAACTGTTACTTATCCAGACTCACGGGAACAATAGGTAATCACAGTTTCCCACAAAAATATAACGCCCAACTGTTGCTGATGGATTATGTATATCCAGGCCTTTCATGAGAGAACTGGAACCCCCCAACCAAAAACCACCCCTAGTCACACACCCCCCCCCCACCTAGACACCATAAACACAACCTCTCCGGAGAGACTAAAATGTTTTGCAAGATGCATCTATTAAAAAGAGTGTTTTTTGAAAAGGGGAGTATTTGATGATGCTGTTAAACCGAGCTTTACTCAGGTTCCGTTTTCATCAGATAACTCTTCATGGAGAGAGTGTCCTGTGCTCTGATGTTATTATCAGCATGGGTAATTCAAATCCAGATCCATTGTTCTCTCCGCTAATGTGTTTTTGATAAAGGATGGCTGTCAAATGACTCCTACCATGTTGCTGAAATTCAGTGAGATTAATTAGGGTCTCCATTTAGTGTTAGTGTGTTCAGCTGTTCTCCAGACTCGATAAATCATGCAGAAAGAGACCAAGCTTCTTAATGTGTAAAATGATCTGTGGGAGTTGATTTATGCCATTCTACCTTATGTGTATACCGTTACGAAACTTAAACATTCTGTACCTCTCTTTTTCTCCTCTCCGCCTCTCTGTGTGTGTTCGGTTGTTAACAGCCTACAAGGAGCAGGAAGACATCGCTACTCAGGGCTGGTTCATTGGGCTAATGTGTGCCGTCGCTCTATTGGTTCTCATCCTGCTCATTGTTTGTTTCATCAAGAGGAGTCGTGGAGGAAAATACCCAGGTAAATGCAGTAAATACACGAGGCACAGGTGATCACTTTCCATAAATCGTAATATATTAACCCAGGGTTGTTTATTTATTATATGTAAATGATCTTTCTTTTGATGCATTTCAGTTGCAGTTTTGAATTTGCATGACCCTTATCAACTGTTTTATGTATGTTTTTTTTTGTGTGTGGGGTGGGTGTTGTGTTTTTTTTTTTTTTCAGGTGAGAGGAAAAGAAAAGATTCTCCCCTTAGATGCTGTTGACCATAAAGACCAAGATGGTTCATTTGACTATCAGTAAGTTTGCACTTTTTATCAATTTTACTATAAACGTAAGCTTTTTCCATAAACAGCAGGTTCATATTCGGGAAAGAGCTTTCAATAATCTTACTTTAGAATTGTTAATATGCACTCTCTGCTATTTACGATATTGAACCTGTTGACGAATAACTTTGTTTTACCTGTTACAGGTCCTGAACTTAGCTCTCACCCTGCAGAGGGGAAAATCCCTTTCTCATTTTAATCAAAAATAACAACTAACCAAGTAAACCAAACGAATATTAAATAACAAATTACTTAAATCCCCTCAAAAACATTTGTTGATGAGTCTTTTGTATTAAACACAAAATAAGCTTGCTGGTGGTTAATAGATCTGTTTGCTGATCAGCAGTTGGAAAACAATGCACCAAATTCTCAGGAAACTGTGTTTGCCGTGGAGTTAAAAACTCTCCAGTGCACATCTTATCACCATCCTCACCAACATCAGTTACTGTAAATGAGTCCTCCCTGTACAATTCTATCTCTGCTCTCTAAACCAGACAGATCTCATAACTTCACACCCTGAAGTCCTATAATGGCAGAAAGAAATCAGTGTGCACTGTGTTCACACTGCCCCAACAAACACCAACGTCCAGCGCTTGACATTATCTTAATTTAGTATTATTATCTACTATCATCGTGTTTTTAATATTTTGAATACAAATACGAACTCTATTTTTAGATTTTCAGTTTTCATTTTCAGTTATGCTATATGCTTTTATTACTTTTATTTCAGTTTTATTAAGTTTAATACATCAGCTTAAGCTTATGTAACAGGAAAGTGCAAAATTTAATTTTCAACGTGGTTCATCTAATATTTATATACTATATTTTAAGATTTATTTCATATTAAAGAAAACTATTTTGAATCATTTTAGCTTAAGTGAACAATAACAGCACTGGTGCTTGATGGCTTTTGTTCGGATCAGTGTGTTACCCTGTTGGCATTTGTTAAGGCAGTGTGAACTTTAACAAACAAACTTTTTTTCTACCTGTCATCCTTAGTTTGTTTTCAAGGTTTTGTTGTATAAGCCCATATCTTTCAAGATGGTGTGGATATTCCAACCTGGGTGCAAAGAGTAAAGGGAAGTGTCAGTGAGGGCTTTAGGCAGACATTATATGCAGGGCTGGATTGGTAATCGGGCATACCGGGCATTTTACCGGTGGGCCGACGCATTTAAGGGGCCGACAGAATGTTTTTTGCCGAAAACCATCACGCAGGGACAGCGAGCAGCCAGTGGCCCATTGGTTTGTCTCCTGTATTGACCGCCTAAACATCCAATCACAATGCGCTATAGACAGAGCGATGAAGTATTTTGCTCCGCCTATATAAAGATCACTTCACCCCAACTTCTTCCTCGTCGGCATTTCCCACGTTTTCACAACAGATTTATCAAGAACAGGCTTGCTCTACGGTGAGTGATGCGGGTCAAAGAGCCAGGCAGGAGGAGAGGAGAGTAGTTGAATTGTTAAAGTGCTTGATAGGGACTCGCAACGGAGACAGGAATCTAACCTATCCTAATGTGTATGTGCGGCTGCGCGCCATGAGTGTGGAATGCATAAACACTTTTTAATAAAACATAAATTCGTTCCCACGAGATTTTTTTAGCCAACCAAGTCAAGTCAAGTGTTTGTTCATAGAGGTTTCCATGGGGCCAATGCGATAAGCTAGATTAATAAAAAGACAAGATATTTTCGGACCCTGACATTTTATTCTTATCAAAACAAGATGGGATCTGAGTTGAAAAATATGCTACATACAGACACTACCAGTCAACTTTTTGAACAGTAAGAAAGATCCAATAGGAAAGATCCAAAGATCAGAATGTATATGAATAAAAAGCTTTGCAACATTATACATATACCATAAAAAGTTGGAGTCAGTTATTTTATTTATATTTCCTTTATTATTTTGGGGGGGGGAAGAAATTAAAATAATACTTTATTTAGCAAGGATGCTTTAAATTGATCAAAAATTGACGATAAAGACATTTCTAATGTTACAAAAAAATGATATTTCAGATAAATGCTGTTCTTCTGAACTTTATATTAATCAAAGAAACCTGAAAAATTATACTCAGCTGTTTTCAACATAATAATAATAATAAATGTTTTTTGAGCAGCAAATCAGAATATTTGAATGATTTCTGAAGGATCATGTGACTGGAGTAATGATGCTAAAAATTCAGCTTTGAAAAAAATCGCAGGAATAAATTACATTTGAAAACATATTAAAATAGAAAAAAGTTATTTTAAATAGTAAAAATATTTCACAATATTAATGCTCTTGCTGTATTTTGGATCAAATAAACGCAGCCTCGGTGAGCAGAAGAGACCTCTTTCAAAAACATTAAAATCTGACTGTCAAAAACTTTTGACGGGTAAGTGTATGTTATATATATATATATATTGTGTGTGTATATATATATATATAGTGGTGGTGGGCCGCCTGGACCAAAAAAATGTCTGGGCCGATTTTTTGTCCCAGTCCAGCTCTGATTATATGTCTAAACCAATATCTCTAGCTTGATAAGCTAATAATTGTCATGTTACTTTTACTTGTTGCGAATGTACTATAGCAACACTTCAAACACAAAAAAACAATTCAGTTGGATGACAACATAAATAGTCTAATATTGTAGTTAGCTATTTTTTGTTAATAAATTTTAACATGTTAACTTTCAAAAAGGTAGCTTGATTAGCATAGTAAGCTAAGCATGTGCTGTGTCTGAAATCGCTCACTCGTTCACTCATTCGCTAATTCCTATATAACGTATGGCAGTTGAGTGCACTTTGTTAGCAAGGAATGACAAAATTAAGTGAGAGAATCTGGGGTGGGTTTTAGAAAATGGTGCTTTAGCCAGTGTACATGGGATATACGCTCAAAGAGTGCATTACTATATAGGATATAGAGAACGGTTTCAGATACAGCAATAGCTTCTCCAATACTGCATCTAAGCTACATTTGACATATCTGTAGAAATGTAACATGGATTTATAGTTTGATTTAATGTAATCGTCTTAACCACTAATTAAAAAACTTGCTCTAACCATTTAGACTACAGCATTTTTAATAAAACCGCTCGTGTGTCACAGAAGTTTAATTATTAACAGTTGCATGATATTAAATGGTTTGCCTTTTGTCAAAGCTGATTCATTTTGAAGAGATCAAGGCCACAGATCTTCAGTAACTGATTAGCTTATTCATGCTATAAGTGTAAGTTTTGCTTGGCCCTCCCTTTCCACTTATGCAATGGCTCTAGCATTAACTTCTCTCTCCATCTAACATGTGAATGATGTGGTCAACTCCATCTTCATGAACCCTTTTCTTCCCCCTCCTCTATCAAATTGGCGACTGGGTTGTTAAGGAACGAGAACAGGTATTTGGTTTCAGCACATCATCTCAGCCTGAGCATGTCATTGGTTAGCCTACAAGTGGATGACAAAATGGGGACTAAAGCTGCTATCTAATCTGTGTTTGAGCTCTTCAAAGGTGTTAAACTCCTGGGTCCTTTTATTTTGAATGCATTCCAGCAATTGTATGAAAGTAAACATACCATGTCCTAACCAAACACAGCGCGATAAAGCAGCTAGTGCTAAAAGCCAGCTACTAGCAGCCGTTGTGAATAGTGACAGATGTTTAAGGGTTTTACACTAAATAGGGGGACAATACGTCCTCGTTTTGCCTGGGACATGTCCTGGCCTGAGTTTTTAAATTGCCTAAAATGTCCAGGTTTTATCTTTGTTTTCCTGTTGATGTGCTCTCTACTGTTCACATACATTAAACCTATGCATATTTGCATTGCTTTGATCATTTTATGTAGATCCCATCATCTCCCACAATTGGTTGATTATGTACAATGCTGGCATGTTATTTGTCAGGCTACTTTTCATCATTGCCATTACCTTCATCAAGTATGATAACTATAGGAAAACACTGCCAAAGCCCAGATATTTTACATAATTTAGGAAAAAGAGGACATATTGTCACCCTAAACATAATATGTTTGGATTGGCTGGGATTGTTTGGTATCTGTAGCTTTTTCGCATTTTAGGAACAGCAAACTGCTTTTCACTAGAAACTTGCCAGTTTAGGACACGGTGCTGTAAACACCAGTGTGCACCACTTAAAACACTTATGGTTCATAAAAAGAAATAAAATTTCAAGTACTAAAGCATTTTATTCCCTCTTAAAATAAATTTGTCTCTTTCTTATAAAAAAAATTAATCACGATTCACTAGTTTTCATTGTAAGGTTAATAATATTTTAAAAGCTGGTACTGTAATGTCAAGGTTAATTTGTCAGAAAGGAACCAAGGTTCTTCCTCCCATGTTTAACACCCTTGACATTTTGTTTAATGGAAAGCGCAGTACACAACATTCAATGACAGCATGAAATGTGAAAATGACTTTGCTTTGTTCAGAGGAAACTCAATTGAAACGTAAATTTGCATGCAAGGAGTTTGCTAGCAAAATGTATGGTTTTTCAGTTCATTGAGTCTACAATACCCTTTGGCTTTCAGAATTTCTAATGCATTTCCTACAATCTGAGAGGAGAGTCTGCTGGAGATCAGAGCCCTTGGGTTTTGTCACTAATCTGTATTCAATAGGATGCCACATCTAGAAAATAAACAAAAAGCTAACAACAGATTATTTGCCTTAGGGCTGTTTATAATTATGATGTTCACTGAATCATTTTCGTTTTCCTCTTATTTTTTTTAAGTGATGACACAAATGTTTTGTTTTATTCATTTTTTTCTCACTTTTTCTCCCTCAATCATTTTTTATTCTTGGGTGTTTTCCATTCCTGTTGGTCCAATGAAGGTCTCTTGAAAGGGAAAGGTATGAAAAGAGCAGCACTAATTTCATCTGCCTTTGGACTACTTAATCATGAACTAATGCATTTCTTGCCTTGCATTTTTGATTTTAATCGATTCATACATGTCCTTCTCCTTTACTATTGATGAACGATTGAAAGCATACAAAACAAAACATGTATTACTAACTTATATTCTTCCATGAAACATTCATTCTAACATGAATTCATGAATCAACATTTGATTTTGTTACAATTTACCATGTATAATAGTGAATTAATTAACTTTATTTATAGGGTTGTCAAAATATAAATTTTGTGTGATATGACTATTCCTATAGTTTCATCAAAAAAAAAATAATATTGCTTTGAAAAGGTACTCACCCCCAGGCCTCCGAGATGTAATGTTTTTTCTTCATCAGGAAGAAGATTTGGAGAAAATGTGAGCATTACGCACTGCTCGTTAATGGATCGTCTGCAGTGAATGGGTGCCATCAGAATGAGAGTTCAAACAACTGATAGTAACATCACAATAATTCACACTGAAAGTATCCATCAATTAACGTTTTTCTAGTAGAGTGAAAAGTTCCATGTTTGTAAGAAACAAATCCATAAATAAGGTGACAAACCTCGTTTGGGCCACCAACCATAATCCATAAACAAAGTTCATAATTCATAACAACACTCCCTCAAGTGAAAAAGTCTATCGCCTGCTGTCCTTTCATATCCTAATCCACCAACATATTTGTTTAGAATTGTTTTGGACTGTTTTTGCTTGTAAACATTATTTGATCTGTGCATATTTTTCTCCTGATTCAGACGAGATAAAACGCCTTGATGGATTTGTTACTTACAAACACGCAGCATCTTGTTTCACAAGACATTCGTTGATGGACTTAAATTGTGTGGATTACTTGTGGATTATTGTGATGTTATTATCAGTTGTTTGGACTCTCATTCTGACGGCACCCAAATCACTACAGAGGATCCATTGGTGAGCAAGTGAGTAATGCTACATTTCACCAAATCTGTTCTGAAGAAACAAACTCTTCTACATCTGGGCCTGTGGGTGAGTACATTTTCTGCAAATTTGTATTTTTTGGTGAGCTACTCCTTTAATGTGTTAAGTTTTAAAATGGAGCAAGACAGAAAGAGTATTTACTGCCAAAATATACAGGGCTACTGTATATTTACATACAGTTCTCTATAAATTTGACTAAAACTAATATGTAATTTCATTTTACATTTTTATTTGACTGACAGCCCTATTTATTTATTTATTCATTCATCCATTTTTTTTTCAAAATATAAAAAAATAAAAATAGGCGTATACAACAAGCCCTGATTCATGCCAAATTTTGTATCATGCCATTACAGTTTTCACATATTCTGTCAAAAATGATGTACAATGAGAAATACATGTTGCTCGTTGAAAATTTCCACTCACATCATTCAAGCAGGTGATACTGTGAGTGTGAGGACTGATCGATTAAATCAAAAACTCATTCTCATTATTCCCTGAACTCTTGCTGGTGCAGAGTGTGTGTTTGGTGGGGGAAAAAGCATTTCCTGAATGTGCCTTATTGAATCTAAAGATTAATAACTAAACTACCATGATTTTCCAGTTGTCATGGTGCATGCACAGAACCGTGTCACCTGGTAATATCATTCCATTTATATTTAATGTACACATTTAACACAGAATTGATTCCTGTTTATAGAGAGGATACATGCAGTTGGTAAAAGCATTTTTATGACCCATAGAAATGGATAATATAATGGAGCCTGGTTGTAAACCTTGTTTTGTGAGAGGACAAAGTAGTTTACTTACATTTCGATTTAACAGCCCATTCGTAATACAATTTACAACAAGGTCCATGGATATTACATGAAATTAAAGATGGACCTCTGTGTTAAGTCAACGTTTTTTAGGATCTGATAGATGTTGTTTTCTTGGTGCTTCTCAGTTGATGTAGGTCCCAGTTCCTCATGCATGACACTCTTACCGCCCAGCAGAGGTCCGTTTTAATACGAGTCGCATGTGTTTGGGCATGGACAGGGCAGGACAGGGGATGAAAGATCCACCTGTGATAATATAGTGCAATGAATAATTTATAGCCATGATATCATTTATAGAATACAAAGAGTGGAGAGAAAAGAGTTTGTCTTTGTCTTTAGTAATACATTTGTGGTTCTTTCACCTTGGGAGTTTTTTTTGTTTTTTCGCCTTAAAGTTTCTCAAAAGTGAGATTTTAAATGTTTTTCTCAGCATGCTCAAGTTGGAATAGTTTTTACATGGAATAAAAAGCTAAACTGTCCATTTTTTTGAAAATGTCATTACATTTAGATGCCACATATTGTATCTGGGAAATAGGATTTTGACATTTTGCCCGGTTTATCTTTATTCAGATGGCATCGAATACCTTGAGGGAATTTCAAAACTCCTGACTTTATTGGTTCACAGCCCCCCTTATCCTAGCTTATTTTCCAAGGATTAAGATTTACACTACCCGGAGAAATTTATTTGTTAACTTTACCATTAATCTCTGTAAGGAGTTTTATTGTGATCAGTTCCGTAAGCATTTTTTAAGCCAATCATCTAAGCAGTAAATGTCACGTGACTGATAACTTTGGAGTCATAAAAAAGTGTCACCTTGACAAGGCTGAATAGATTAACGTTATATAAATTAAGGTAAAAGTATGTCTATTATAATAAAATATATTGACAGAGAGAGATGGAGAGAGACACTATACTGTTCAAAAGTTTGGGGTCAGGAATTTTTTTTAAATTAATACTTATACTTATTATTCATACTTATAAGTCTTAAGTATTTATAATATTACAAAAGATTCCTGTCAAAAAAAAAAACTTTTAAACTTCTATGAATCAAAGTATTCTTAAACATGTTTTCTACACAAAAAAAATAACTTCAACTGTGATAATAATAAATGTTCCTTGAGCAGCAGATCAGCATTTAGAATGATTTCTGAAGGATCATGTGACACTGAAGACCGGAGTAAGGACTGCTGAAACAGTTTGATATCACAGGACGGAATTACATTTTAAATATATTGAAATAAAAAATAGTATTATAATATTGATTTTTACTGTAGTTTCAATCAAATAAAGCAGCTGGGGGAGCATGACACTTCTTTCAAACAGAAAAATATTATGTCACTTAATAATAATATAAGAAAAACATTTAAAATATATAATAAAATACATTTTAAATTGCTTATGTTTATGTAATCATAATACATGCCTACTTTTGAATGGTCTCTATTTTGAATCTATTGTAGTTACAACATCCACCAAAGGGTGCTACTGTAACAGGTCCATGCTAACCGGCCGAACCATGTTCTAACTCTTTTTCTCTTTCTCCCAACAGCAGTGACGAAGACAACAAGCCATTGCAGGGTAGCCAGACGTCCCTGGATGGGAACGTAAAAGAGAGCGACGACAGTCTGGTGGACTATGGTGAAGGAGGAGACGGCCAGTTCAACGAGGACGGCTCTTTCATTGGCCAGTACACAGTTAAGAAGGACAAAGAGGAGACGGAAGGAAACGAGAGCTCAGAAGCCACGTCACCCGTTAATGTCATCTACTCTCTGGCATAGTACCCTGACCTGAGCACAGCACCCCCCAGCGGACCGGAGGGTGCCACTACATGCATAAAAATACATATATATATATATACAGAGAGAATTACAAGTATTCACATACAACGCACTGGAGTGCATGATCCTTCTGAACAAGGGATGGGGAAAGGCAGGTGAGCCAAAAACGGTGTTCAGAAACCTTTGTTTAAGGTGTCCCCATGCCCCACACGGACTTTAGTGTGCCTTTAGGGCGACGGGGCGGACTTTCAAGCTTTTCATGTTGCTTATGCTCTTCTTTTTTTATTTTGTAAATCTTTAATCTGCCCCTTCCTCCTCCTCTTAACTGTAGCTAGCATCAAAGAAACAGAGATACAAACACCAGACCTGTGACATATCAACTGTGGGTCGACTCAACTGCAGAATGTCGGCAAATACGTTTATCATATTGATATTTCCGCAGTGAATGATCCTTTTTTTCCCCACCTCAGATAAGATGCGTCCAAAAACATGAATTCTGTATACAGTGCTGGCACGGTTTGATGTGCTTTATAAAACTATGCACTATGTATTATCATTATCATGCTTTTGGGTTAAAATTGGACGTTAGAATCTCGTGTTTACTTTTTTATGTTGACTTTCGCAAAGAAAAAAAAACATTCAGTCCTGGCTGTATTCCTGTATACAGGGACTGAACCCAGTGTCATGCTTCACTTTTCGCCCAAGGCACTCTGGTTAATATATTCATGCGGACTGCAACTATTCATGCCAACCCTTATTTAACTCGGCGAGGGTTAGATGGCCAATCATCATTGTAAATGCAGATAAAAAAAAACAACCCCCCCCCCCAAAAAAAAAAAAAAAAAGGAAATATTTGAAGGCATGGTAGTATTTTAGCGCAAAGGACAATGGAGAGGTTGTAATACGAAGAGTTAAATACACAATGATATATTCTTTTTTTTTTATTATAAGACTTGCTTTATATAGTCCTCAAAAGAGAATGATGATGATGATGATGAAATGATCGCATTTGTTTTTCATTCTTTCGTTTTTTTAAATCAGCTTGGTGGAAATTTCAGCATCAGAATAAGTTTCTTCAAGGAGTCTAAAAAAGTTTGGGGTGCATCAATACATAACTGGGTTGTCATATGAGGATTTCTAGACATGAATAACTCAATATAGACATACAAAGTCTGTAATGAGTAGTGTACATATTGTTTGGGGTTGATCCAGTGTTGATTCTCTTTGTCCGGAGTTTGGCTGAGACACTGCCCTGAAGACATGCCACTGTAACTGTAGTGCCACTCTCTACCTGTGCTCTCATAATACGACCATTACTTTATCTTCTGCACTATGTACTTATAGTAGGGTTCAAAAGTCTGAGGCCACACTGAAAACCTGGGAGTTTTTTTTAATTGCACCTGGAAATTAACAACATTAAGATTTTGAAAAATTGAAAACTAAAAACTGATACATTTAATGTCAACGTGAAATCAAAATTCACAATTCTTCATTTTATGGAATGTTGTAGAGTTTAATATAAATTATTTGTTTGTGCACATCATTATTTAAAAAATATATATTTATGTGCCATTCAGTTCTCAATGGACACAATCTCCTTTCCTTTGTTCGAGAAGCTGTTTCACTCGGATTACCTCACAATAGGGAAAAAAACACGATGGCAACTTCTGTTTAATGCAACTTTAAGATTTAATTAAATAAGCGATTGATTCGATTGAAATAATGAGTCTCTTGTGACTTGTAACATTTCTGCATTCAAAGAGCATCTTGTGTCTTTGGATGCTCTCAAATCCTGCTGGAGGACATGATCGTTTGGTTTTACACAAACTTGAGCTCACGCAGCTTCATTTCTGCTGTCATTAAAGCAAAAGGTTTAAAAAAAAACATATATTAAGACATTCTGAAACTTACAATGTTTTGCTGACGACAATTTGTAATGAAAAATGTTTATTAAATTACAAAACAATGTCCGTGCATTTTCACTAGTGATCTTAAACTTTTGGACCCTTCTACATGTTTATCTTGATTTGTATTTATAAAAATAATAAGGACTAATATATTAATAATTTATTGATGACTGCACAACAGCTTCTCGGAGTCTGAGCTGTGACGTTAGCACATTGTGAAAGCTTCTTTGTGAAATGTAGATGAAAACATACTTCAGAGATCAAGGACCATGTTTGTGGCAATGTAAAATATGAAATGTGATGTCACCATTAAAAGGAGTATGTCTTATTTGTTAATTGTGCTGCTCTTTTTAGTATTATTGTCATATCACTGCTATTGTGTTAATATATTAGAATTAATTTAATGTAATTTCTACATAACGTAAAATGGAAATATTGTGCATTTATTTTTTCTCAAATAAGGCCTCGATCATGATGTAAATATCTTATTTTTTCTTTATGAGCAGGTTTATTGTGTTACAGTAAGTAAATAATTCATAATAAAAATGCTTTTTGGTGCATCCCAAAATGGAAGACTCCAGGCATGGGTTTGGATTCGGGTTCAGCCGGTGATCTTGGGTATTTGAATGAGACTTGTTTTTGTGTCTTGTCATTTTAATTGTGGCATAGTTTGTCACTCACGTCTCGATTTCACCCAGCTGACACCATTACCGGTGATGTAAATAGCAAATGCTGTAGAGCTGTACCATTGTAGCATTCTGCACCGAGGATGATACCTTTTTTGTAAACATTTGAACTGTGTTATGCCAGAGAAAATGGTTTGTCATTTCCTGTTCATGTATTACTTCACCACAGGCTCCCATAATGCCTTTCACCTGTGACAGCCCAGCTGATCTATCATGCTCTTTGAAAGGGCTGAATATCAGGTCGTAAGTTCCTGATAGGGATGCGATGTCGTATACGATGCCTTCGCAGTAAAGAAATACATGTTAATGAAATTCAATGGATCCATCGGATCTGCTTTCTCTCCAGTACCTCAAAGCAATACTTTCCTCGTTTGCCTTTCTCTGTTCTGTTTTCTGCACAGTAAGCCTAGTCTACCAGTTTTTGTAGCAACTTACATGCACAGACAACTCTTTAGATCCCATGTTGCATTGCTGTAGCTTTGTGAGTCACAGTTTAACATCAAGGCAATTCAGAGTCGGCTTGAACTTGTTTTGTCCAACCTTGCTGCCACTTTTATTGTCTTCACAGATTGTTCCCCTGTCCATGAGTTGTACTGGGCTCGTGATGTTCATAAAATATATACAACTATACATTTGTTGGTAAATTGCTAATTCTGTCTTTCTGCCGATGTCGGATCATTCTGTGTTCCGTGTTCTTAACATGCATAATCTAGTTACCATAAAACACAATAATTGCCACAGCTGTTCTCATGACACGTTTGATTTTTCCCAAAACCATACATGTTGATTATTATTATTATCATCCTTATTGTATTTTTAGCCACTTGTGCATCGGAGCAGGTTTTTTAAATTGCTTATCATGCAGGTTCACAGTGTTTTTCTGCAAATCATAGAAATGGTCAATCATTATTGTTCAACATGTATGCGTGTATGACAAGATGCTGCAACTTAATCTGCTCGAGACGCCTTTCTTTATAGTAAAGCTGTGTCATTTTCTCAACCTCCTGATCTGTCCTTTCTGATTACAAAATAGTTCCACTTTTTAAACACCTGCTGTTTTAGTTTGTGAACTTTACACATTACCATTGATTCATCTTTATATAGGAAGACATTTGAGTAATTTTTATGATTTTATCAAAGGAAAGTGAACGTGTTAACT
Source organism: Sinocyclocheilus anophthalmus (assembly GCA_018155175.1). Taxonomy (NCBI): domain Eukaryota; kingdom Metazoa; phylum Chordata; class Actinopteri; order Cypriniformes; family Cyprinidae; genus Sinocyclocheilus; species Sinocyclocheilus anophthalmus. The sequence goes on from JADLZN010010983.1 coordinate 18,775, forward strand.
ATTCAGAATTGGATTGAGAATGCTTTTGCAGTTCAGTTCTTGAATTTGAATTGACGTAGCAAACAGGCAGATTCAAACTTGAACAGAAGTACATCAAATTAAAATTAAATTCAAAGAAACTAGTAGTTTTTCAGTTTGTTGAAATTAAAATATATAATGTGTACACACACAGAGACATTATTTTTATATAGCTAAATGGGTCATGTAACATTATAAAATTATTTTTTATATATACAATGTATGTATTTTATATTGTGGTGTGTGTGTGTGTACCTTTTTTCTATTCTGGTGTGGGTACTTAAACCTGAATACACACAGACTCATGGGTACTCGTGTCACGGTGGGGACCTAATTTGAGGTCCCCACGGTTAAACAAGATATCAAATCACACAGAAAGGTTTTTTGAAAATCTAAAAATGCACAAAGTTTCCTGTAAGGGGTAGGTTTAGGTGTAGTTGGGTAGTGCAATATAAATACCGTTTGTTACAGTAATAAAAACCTTATGCCTATGGATGTCCCCATCAATGATGCAACCCGACAGTTGTGTGTGTCTGTGTGTGTGTGTGTACCTACTTAGCCATATTTTGGGGACAAATTTGTACCCAAAAGTGAGCTAAACCTGACAAAATCTCCAAAAACCTCCCTTTGGGGACGTCCTCATTTGTAAAACTGATATAAAATAAAGTAAACAATGTTTTTTTTTAAATTGTAAAAATGCAGAAAGTTTCCTGTAAGGGGTAGGTTTAGGTGCAGGGCGATAGAATATACAGTTTGTACAGTATAAAAACCATTGCGCCCATGGAATGTCCCCATTTAGATAGCTAAGTAAACGTGTGTGTGTGTGTGTGTGTGTGTGTGTGCGCGCACTGACCGGATGGATGGACAGACGGCCGGACAGACAGATGTTATTACTTTAGAAGTTATCTGAAGTGAGTATCAAATGTCATTCATATTCAAGGTAGGTAACACAGCAAACAAGATACAGATGTAGTTGAAATTATAATATATAAAATAATGCTTTAATTTGATAACATTCTAATCAGTCATTTATATTCAAGGTAGGTTAACACTAGATTAAAACCAGTATGTTGCAGATCTCTATTCATCAATCTCTCAGTTGCACAGGCCATTATCATCCATACTACATCTGACTGAGCCACAGCTCTCCCCATTGATTTAGCCCATATCCGGGTGACTATAATGTCTTCCACAGCTTAATGTAGCCGATACAACTTCTTTCTTTTACTCAGATGGCAAGAGGCACAAAAAACAATGGTGAAATAAATAACAAGCCAGTGACAATAAATCTGTTGTGGACCTTGGAAAGAGTGCACCATAGACATATTTTATTTAGGAGAGATGAATACATTTTGCCTTGACCCCCCTGAAACTGGTAAATATTAATGCCCTCTGCCTTCTGCCATCTGAGAGGAAAGCCAGGACTGTCACATATATCTCTCAGGGACACCATTAACTAAAATATCCACGGCCAGAACTTCAAGCCACCTTTCAATACTAGATAGGATCCTGTAATTAGGTCTGTAAATAAATGGGGTTAAGTTACTCTTTTAATGTTACTCTCTGAATGCACTGACAAAGTGCAGTCGAATTATTTATATGAAAGTGTGGCGCAACATTAACCTGAGACTGGTTTTAATTAAATCGGTTGTTTGCAAAATGAGTTTTGTTCAATTTTATGCCATTTTAAGAAAATAGTCAACCCCAAAATTTAAAAATTAGCTGAAAATTCACCCTCAGGCCATCCAAGATGTTCTTCATCAGAAAAGATTTAGAGAAATGTAGCATTACGTCACTTGCTCACCAATGGATTCTCTGCAGTAAATGGGTGCCGTCAGAATGAGAGTCCAAACATTTGAAGAGACAAGCTCATCTACATCTTAGATAGTCTAAGAGCAAGAAAATGTTCAGCAAATTTTCATTTTTGGGTTAACTATTCCTTTAAAACCTCCTTGGGTCGACGGTGGCGCCGGCGCCACCACGTGCACGTTTTACTGATAAGAGCAAAAAGAACTTAAAATGCTCGTTCATCTTTGTTTGTACACATAAGAGTAATACACCATTCCTAACCCTAACCCTAATAACTACTTTTATTTGTGTACACTCTCAATATCAACAAAACATTGTGCTTTTGCAAAATAAAGAAAATATACAGGGTGTGCTTTTAGCCGTCTCATTCGCGCATATCTGTTTGAAACGTGTCACTAAAATGAACTGAAACTCAGCGAATATTTGACAAACACACATGAGAGACATATCTATAGAAAGCTTAACATGTCTACTTTTAATTATTTTAATTATTTAAATATTATGTGACAAACTAATCAGTATGAAACCAACGCGATGTCAAGTCTTGGCCTTCGCCCTCGTTATCGCTAATGTGACCACGCCCACGCGCCGATCGCGCTTTTGTTATTACAATCAAAACACACTCCAGCACGTGAGATGCGTGCATGTAAACGCCCACATCACAGCAAACACAGCAGCGACGTTTCCTCAAAGTTCACCTCGGCTACTTCGCTTCTGGAAGAAGACGCGCTGAGAGAAATAAGCTTTGGCTTTCCCTCAGAAGAACGCGCCGGCGTGATATTCAGTGGAGGATATAGTAAGTCTTTTTTTATTTGCCTACTTGCATTAGTTGCTATTGTGTTACTGTGACATAACTTGTACATATTTTACTAGTTACTTTTTCCAAACCATGATTCCTGACTAAATGTACAATCAAGTGAAACATTATGAAGATTCATTCACTGCATATATGTCTCACAACGCCAGGAACTTTTTTGTATGTTCTATAAAATAGACAGCAACGATATAAAAGTAATGTGAGTTATAATGTTAATATGTTGAATGTTTTATACTCGGTTATTGGCGTTCGCGATCGTCTGATGTGTAAACGTATCAAGTAAGCTGTAAATAAGTGATGCATCGACAGACATATACGCTCGTCCTTTCTTATCAGTGATGCAATTTATTTATCAGCTATGCATCTTCTGGTAATTGCTAACAACTATTTTAGTTTTCGTTTAGGACTGTGGCTGCATCACTGGCATAATTGCACAAGAAAGGCACACGTGTCGTTCAGTTTTGAGTTCGCTGGAAAATCATACTGAGTAAGTGCACAGTATAGTAATTGTACTTTTATTATGCCTAGACTATATGGTAATATTATTTGTGGTTGATAGAATGCCAATAACAAAGAAACTACATTTTAACATTGTTTTCTCATGAAGTGTGCATACTATACTAAGGTACTGTGGGAAAAATGCTTACAATTGTTTATAAAATTCTTTTAGGACTGTATACACCACTCTTGCCTTCACCTGCATCTCTCACAGTAAGGGGATGCTCGTTCAGTTTTCAACTCCATTCAGAATCTTAGAGTAAGTGTGCATTCATATTTTACAGATGTTACTTTCATTTGATTTATTTGCTGTATGGTAAAATATGTTTGCTATGTGGTAATTGTGTTCTTTGTTTCGATAAATTAGTACTAGTATCAGTGAACATCACAATAATGTTAATAATGTAGTTTGTGTAAACCGCATGCTTACTTTTTTATTTCAGATGTGAGAATAACAGTGTAAAAGAACCTGTTGCAAAGAGAGCCAAAGCAAAGCAGCCCACTTGGTCATGGAAATGGAGATTCCTGCCTGCACAAGAACCTGGACCACAGCTAAGACCATGTGATGCACACACTCCCATGAGTTATTTTATGTGATAGTTATATGTATTCTAAATAAACTACAAACAAAAAAATATATAAATTAATTTTTCCTCACATTCTTTCTTGTAGCAATTCCCTCTCAGTCACACACCTGACAGCTCATTATGCAGGCCTTTGTCTTCTCAGGTGTGAATCACATCATTATTCATGATCATTCACGCCTACTCGCATATACCTTTTCTACACAAAAAGTGTCTTAGAAAATTTAAATCAATATATTGTTTTCTGTGAATGAGTGAGTAGGATGATTTTCACATCATTCTGTAGCAAAAACTCTGGTCTACCACATCCAGTTCTCAAAAGTCTTGTGAACAAATGTTCTGTATGTGTTTTATGGCCTTATTTCAGTGACTTTAAAATTTTAGTTTTTCACTAAGCACGCATAAACGTTGTTTTCTCAAAAACACAATGACGTACATACATATTATTGTAGACCAGTTGTGCTGATTACGGTTTTATTTAACTTTAGACAACATTAAAATCATATAAATCATATCTGAGCTTCCCTTTAGAATCAGTGTAGCCCATTTCATAGTTTCAGGAAACCAAAAGGATGCGCATAATCTTCATTCTTAGAACCCTAAGAGAGATATCAAAAGATTATGAAGGTCTTTGAGATAATTAGGATAAATGCAGGCGGATGCTCCTGTGATAGAAACTCATGCCAGTCATCACATTTTAACCTGTGCTGATCTTCCAGCCTGGTTTAATCATTCCGAGTGCTCACACACTTCTCCCTGCATTTCAACTCACTTCTCCATTTAGTTTTCCCTCCATCAAGGGGCTATACTTCAGACACCATGGCCAAAATCCTGATTGATTCATTCAGTTTTGTCATGGCATATACAGTGGGTACGGAAAGTATCCAGACCCCTACTTTTTCACTCTTTGTTTATATTGCAGCCATTTGCTAAAATCTTTTAAGTTCAATTTTTTTCCTCATTAATGTACACACAGCACCCCATATTGACAGAAAAACACAGAGTTGTTGACATTTTTGCAGATTTATTAAAAAAGAAAAACTGAAATATCACATGGTCCTAAGTATTCAGACCCTTTGCTCAGTATTTAATAGAAGCGCCCTTTTGATCTAATACAGCCATGAGTCTTTTTGGGAAAGATGCAACAAGTTTTTCACACCTGGATTTGGGGTTCCTCTGCCATTCCTCCTTGCAGATCCTCTCCAGTTCTGTCAGGTTGGATGGTAAACGTTGGTGGACAGCCATTCTTAGTTCTCTCCAGAGATGCTCAATTGGGTTTAAGTCAGGGCTCTGGCTGGGCCATTCAAGAACTGTCACAGAGTTGTTGTGAAGCCACTCCTTCGTTATTTTAGCTGTGTGCTTAGGGTCATTGTCTTGTTGGAAGGTAAACCTTCGGCCCATTCTGAGGTCCTGAGCACTCTGGAGAATGTTTTCGTCTAGGATATCCCTGTACTTGGCTGCATTTATCTTTCCCTCGATTGCAACCAGTCTTCCTGTCCCTGCAGCTGAAAAACACCCCCACAGCATGATGCCACCACCATGCTTCACTGTTGGGATTGTATTGGATAGGTGATGAGCAGTGCCTTGTTTTCTCCACACATACCACTTAGAACTAAGGCCAAAAAGTTCTATCTTGGTCTCATCAGACCAAGAATCTTATTTTCCACCACGTTGGAGTCCTCAGTGTTTTTTTTTTTGTGTCTTGCACTGATGAAGGCTCCGGCGGCCCACTCTCCAGACAGCCCCCGACTGGTGGAGGGCTGCAGTGATGTTTGACTTTCTACAACTTTCTCCCATCTTCCGACTGCATCTCTGGAGCTCAGCTACAGTGATCTTTGGGTTTTTCTTTACCTCTCTCACCAAGGCTCTGCTCCCCCAATAGCTCAGTTTGGCCGGAAGGCCAGATCTAGGAAGGGTTCTGGTCATCCCAAACGTCTTCCAATTAAGGATACGGAGGCCAATGTGCTCTTAGGAGCCTTAAGTGCAGCAGAATTTTTTTTTTTTGTAACCTTGGCCAGATCTGTGGTTTGCCACAATTCTGTCTCTGAGCTCTTTCAGGCAGTTCCTTTGACCTCATGAATATAATTTGCTCTGACATGCACTGTGAGCTATAAGGTCTTATATAGACAGGTGTGTGCTTTCCTAATTAAGTCCAATCAGTATAATCAAACACAGTTGGATTCAAATGAAGGTGTAGAACCATCTCATGGATGATCAGAAGAAATGGACAGCACGTGAGTTAAATATATGAGTGTTACAGCAAAGGGTCTGAATACTTAGGACCATGTGATATTTCAGTTTTTCTTTTTTAATAAATCTGCAAAAATGTCAACAATTCTGTGTTTTTCTGTCAATATGGGGTGCTGTGTGTACATTGAGGAAAAAAAATTGAACTTAAATGATTTTAGCAAATGGCTGCAATATAACAAAGAGTGAAAAATTTAAGGGGGTCTGAATACTTTCCATACCCACTGTATAGTGCAATATTTTAGAATGTTTAATAATAGAATTGAATTGGAATTGATACCATTCTTAAGTTGATTCACACCACAGACAAGTGCAAGAAGCTTTTCATTAAAACAATAAACTGATAAAAGAATAAAATATTTAAATCATGAAATGAAAATGACAAAATATTTGTATAAGCAACAAGATGACCCTAAATACCCATGACCAAATATAACAATGACAGGTCCAAATGTATCAACAAAAAATAAAAAATCTAAATAGGCATGCTAAAATACATACAAATTCAGAATACAAACACATAACCCCCATCACAAATTTCTGCAATTAAAAACACTAACAAATAGAATGAATATATAAATATTTTGTTTATTTATACATTAATTTGTTTATTTTTAGTGTATTTATTTAAAATCAAACTAATTAACAAATACAGTGCTAACTAATACAACACTAACAACAAACTAATATTTGTGTATATACACACGCGCACACACACATTGTGAATAAATAACATGGGTGTCAAAACATATGCGCATCTTAAAACCTGTTTACATGTGTGGTGTGAAACAGACCTGACACTGAACACTTAGCTTCGAACTCATCCATGTTCATGATGCTTTAGTGAATCCATTGGTGTTTATTGATTATTATCTTAGAGAACCATATTTCACATGAGATCAGGCTAACTGTCCACTCTGTGAACTGCAAACATTAGCTCTTTGCTTCTTTGTAAGGGAAATAAAATCACCAATAACTCTGTTCAGCAAAGTCGACCACTTTATAGATGACAGTTGTTAAATCTACTTGTAATTATGTTAATAATATCCTAGTGGTTTGCATCACAGGAATAGTTAATATTTTTCATTATATTGTATTATAATTATATAAAAAATATATTTTATAATATAACGTATGAAATGCAAATATAAGCAGTTTGTCACAGTTTCTGTTGTGTTTGCCTTGTCATCCTGTAGCCCTAGATGTGCGGCTGATGACACACACTTTACACTCCAAACAACTTCAAACAACGTATCATTAAGTGCCAGTCATCAATCAAAGCCCCTCCTACTCTGATGACATCACTGCAGTTCAGCTTAATTGTCCAAGTGTCTGACTTCTTAAATGCATATGGAAAAGTAATGGCGTGAAGGGTGAATGATCACAGAAGTGAGGTAAGAGTCACTCTGTGAAACTAAAAGCTTTTTTCAGTATCACAGAAATGTTGTTTGAGTGACAAATAATGAATTGAGCATCAATCTTCCCTCTCATGGACTTTTTCAAACAAATCAGTTTATACCGTCACCAATCGCATACCAGAGAACAGCATTCCTGATTATAATTGAAATATATCTCCACTGTGCTGAGACAAGAGAGCATCCACAAAAGTTAAGATTGGACAGAGAATCAGTAGGGCCTAGACAAAGACTGATCCATGAGAGAGGGAGGTGCACAGACCAATGTTCCACTCATGGTTCGAGGACCGCTGCAGGAAGTGCAGCAGTTTATCCTAGTTGTGAGTATAGTGGTCACTGATAAGGGACAGCGGTGGAGTATGGAGCTACTCCCTTTAAATATCAAGGCACGCCACCTCTTCCAACCATTCTGTGCTCCCTGATTGATCTTAGAATTGAACATACTACATCATTGTGTTGGGGGTTTCAAACCTCAGTGAGGTTTGCTTGTGGACAGCTCAGAATCTGAACCCTTCAGAGCAAAGTCTGCCGCCAAAATAAAGTTCAGGACTTCTACAATAATCTTAATCAAACAGAGTGGTCCTGACTGAAAAACTGTTATTGGTGGTAGTGTCTAGATTTTCAAAATACATGACCAGTATTGATCCTCGCTGATGGACATACAGTTGTCTGTCAGGTGACATCTGTTCCAGACTCAATCTCTCTGAGTGCACCATATGCAATCAGGCATTTTCTGTCCACTAAATGAAATGCCTGCTTTTGTGTGTGTATGACATACATCAAACACAATGTCACTTTAGATATATTCAATACATATATGGGTCAATGACATCAAAGTCATCTTTTTTTGTCCAAAAACTAAAACTACATTAAAAATGTCATTTACACAATGACTTGGACAAACATCTTCTATTAATTTGTTTTTGTTATTAAATAACAGTAATAGTATTTAAAATATTATTTAGAGCCTCTACGAAATCATATATTTTTTAAAAATGTAAAAAATTGTTGTTAAAAAAGAATTTGGTTTGTAAATCATGCCTAAAACTGCAAATGGTATAATCTTGTTTATTTATTTATTTAATGTATATACCCCTCTATTAAACGGCAAGATAGTTCAGGTCAAATGGAGTAGCTCCAATGTATATTTATTATATTCATTGCATGATTCAAACAAACAAACAAACAAACAGATATTCACATCTTGAAAGACATGACTGAAAATGTTTATGTACATTTAAGTGTATTAAATGTGTAAAGGAAACACTTTCAACTTGATGGTATTTTTTTAATATGTTAAAAAAATACAACATGAACACAAAGATTGGATTTCTAATCATTTTCTACTTTCTACTTCTTACCAGTAAACCATTGAATCATAGTTTAACTGCCAGAGATTCCAGTGATACTGCGTTGTGATAAATGTGCTTTTCTACCTTTCAACATTAATCAGAGACATGCAACATTTATCACCCACTGATCATTAATCAAGGAGGAAAAACAAAAAGCAGCCGTGAGTAATCTTATTACCGTTCATTTGTCAAACGGCCCTGGTCTGAACATCAGGCGGCACACTGTGCTTAAAAGCTACAGCTTCCATCACTCATCAAGCTCTCAATAATTAATGTCACTTAAGGCATCTGACCAGAGCGGTAGACCAATATAACGCCAATGCTATGTGCGGTTGAAGGGTGCAACGGAAAGATGTTTTCCATCCTTCTGTCCGTCCGTCTGTCCAAAGGAGGACCGTGGGGTTTCTGCACCCTGAGGCCAAATGAAAGCAGATCAGACTGAACAGCCCCAGCTGGCACAAAGGGTGGATGCCACTGGAAGTCAATTAGCTCACATGTCACAGACACACACCCCCCTCCCCCTTTCTTCACTCTTCCCATTCTTGACACTGTGGTGCCATTGCCACTGAGCATGAAGAAATGAAGAGTAGCTAATCACCCCACTGAAGGGAAGGGGGTCTCAAATAAATACATATGCTATTAATAATTCATTTAAGGTCCTCAAAGTCAGAGATATTAATTTTTCAGATATGCATTTCATTACTTCTGCTGTCATCTGGTGTTTTCTAAGTCAGCAGATAATTGGGTTTTCTCATGTGAGCCGGGACCATTTATTTTACCTGTTTCACTTTTAAACTGCACATTAAATTGTTTTAATTAGTAAATTATTTTTATAGACTGTAACAAAATGTAGGCGATACAAATTGGGTAATAGATCACTTGAACATTTTTAGAAGCGCAATGATGTACGTTGGATCTGAAACATTAAAATGACACTTTATCAGGAAATATCTGAAGATAGTAAGACATGAAGGCAAGTTCATCTTTGACTTTATTTGTGCCATAGTAAATATAGTAATATAATATTATTACAGGACTATATTTATTTGACAAAAATTACAGAAATATTTTGAAATAATATCCCTAGTGAAAAATAAACATACTAAAATATATTTGAAATACATTTATTTCAGGCTAAGTATACTACAAATACATTTACATATTTGTGTACTTAATAAAAATCCCCCACAATTGAATTTAATATACTAAAACTTGTAATATTTGAAAGTGTGCTAAACTGGAACAACTAATTTTGTGGTTAAGACACTTTCATTTAAAGTAGTGCTGAAATCCAACTAAATACATACTGAAGTATATTGCTGAGTTTGTGCAAACATGTGTAACGATGCAAGTATACTTCAGGGTGCACTTTAAATATCTTGTATTTAAAGACCAATATTATTGAAAGATCATACAATCCTCATCAATAGTGACATTAATACACATTTAGGCTTATAATTAATGCACTGCCACAATGATGTAACTCCAAATCAACCAGTTGTATTATACTTGTTTACATCATACGTCACAGGATACATCATTAATATGTGTATACGCTGCGAACTATACTTATAGAAAATTAATGTATTTTAAGTGAATATTAACCGTGTACTACGATAAGATTAAAAATAACTGCTTTTTATTTTAATCTAGTTTTTAAAATTATACTTTGTATTTTCTGTGATGCTCAAAGCCTGAAGTTTCAGCAGCCCATGGCGGCATCTGCCAGTGGCACATGAGCCCGGGCATTCTAAATATGTGATTTGGTGCTCAAGAATAATTTCATACAAGGCATCAATTTGAAAAGATGTTGGGAAACTGTGATACATATTTTTTTCAGGATTCTTTGATTAATAGAAAGTTCAAAAGAACAGCATTTATTTGAAATGGAAATCTTTTGTAACATTATTAATGTCTTTACTGACATTTTGATCAACTTAATGTATCCTCGCTGAATAAAATTACTAATCTCTTTCAAAAAATCTAACCTTTCATTTTTGAATGGTAATGCACCAAAGTACAGTAATAAAGTATGAGGAAAAATTGCAGGTTAACTCATTCTCCAGCTTTACACTTTCTAGAGTGAAATTGGGAATTGAAGTAATGTGTGTGGAAAGCAAGTGCATTCTGCAGTTCTGTCAATCTCGCTAATCGTCACGCAGAGGGATTCTTTTATCTTGGCATCTGGGCCACGTCTCTCCTCCGAATACACAGTTCATAGAGCTTGCACATCACTTTCATTTGGAAAGCTTCTCGCATGGCACCATGCTGAAAGGACCTTCATCTCATTCTACAATCCTGGTTGAGATCAGGAAAAGGGCATCTGGCCCGGTTAAGGTCGATGTTCATTTGAGAAATGGTCGATGCACCGAGGTTTTGGCCAAGCCCCACATCAGATGGACACAAAGCAGCTGTCTTATGACAAAGCGGTGTCACCTCCAGACTTCTGAGGACCTCCAAAAATGTCAGCCTCCCCAGGAAGATCACCCATCAGACAAGAGATGATAGCCATCTCTCCTTCCCCCTCCTTTGATGGATCAATGGTCCTGCTCTCTCATATTCTCTCTATCTAGATAATGGGGTTTAATGGGTCGTGTCCCACGGGATTCATCCACTATGATAAGAGCCGATGGGTGTGGTTTGTTTAGGGTCTGGGTGGCTCATCTGTACCCGGTCTACTGCTCTTGTGGCCATCACTGAACTCCTTTTCATGTCAGACTTCTATTACATTTTCAATACGCACACCAAGACTGAAGAATTAATCAGACTTAAATTACATATGCAACCATCTGTACATGCTGCTTCAAATGACAAAGATTAATTCTGTTTGGATGGCTAATTTTGTAATCTATAGAGCTCAGTATGAACACATTTCTCTACAAAAGATTTTGATTATAACCCATTGTGTTTTCTGGAGCCAGTGGTAAAATGAAGAAAGTCAAGTGTGCCGTGGAGTTTAGTAGAGTCTTATATATCCTGATATAAAACTTTGTTAATGGGTAAAAAAAAAAAAACCAACCATTGTGTGTACAGTATATATTTGATCTAATCACATTAATTTGAGATAACACAATACTAATTATATTATAACATTTTATATTTAAGTAATTATATAAATGATATAAACGTTACTTTTCACAGAATTGAAGTAAATCAAACTTTATAATTTGAACAAATTTTATAATTTCTATTACGATTCAAAGTAAAAACAAATATTAGCTGCCGGTACAGTGCAATGACAAAATAAACGATATTAGCAGTTATTATTATTATTATTTAAATCACACAGCCAGTGTCAGTGAATGATCTTGTTAATTTTTATTCTGTTTTTAGAGTCTAACTTTGGTTGCTTACTTAAAACTATTTATTTGATTTAAATTCAATTAGTATGATGTTTTGATGAACTTGTTAAAAACGTGTTTTTTTTTTATATGAATGAATATTTACCTTAAATGCCCTAAATACAAAATCCTGTAACTTGTCTGCATCAAAGACACTCTGCACAACAGCAATGAGCACTTGTCAATATAAATGCATTAGAGTACCACATGTGTGCCTGTTCGTAGAGCCCAAACCCCAAACCCCAAACTCTTATTTTTGTCTCATCTTATTTTTCATCTACTGTATTTCAGATTATTGCTGTACGTCCCAGCTGTTTTAACGCAGGTGTGTGCTGAGTCCGCATCACATCACGTGCTCCACACTGGCAGCGCCCCAGCGAGCCGTCACAATATGCCCCTCAAGCAGATGGCATTACGACTGCTGCCGCACATCCTCAATTCCCAGTCCTGGGATTTGCTGCTCTATAGCAGGCAGCCTGGCCTGACACTTTCTAAAGATAAAGATGCTGAAACTACTCTGAGCTTTATGTCTTTTGTTTTGCTTCTGTCCCCGGGTGGCAGGGATAAACAGCTCTTCGCTGGCAAGCTTGCCCACACACCCCTCCGTTTTGTGCTGTGAGAATGATGTTGTGTTCAAGAAATAGAGCACGGTGTACAATTCAAGAGCAAGATGTACAAAAACCAACTGGTGATCACTGGTGGATACATGTCAGACATATTTATGTCATATTCTGAAGCCTAAATATCTCAGCAGCACAGTTAAACTCTATGGGGGTAATTCAGTAAACTGTTGTGCCACTTTCACGTGTGGTATTTCAGCGCAGAAACCTATTTACTGTGCTATACACCTTTCAAGACAGACCTACCATGAGCTCCGAAGTTATTATTAATCGATGATGTATGCTTTTGTTGAAGCCATCCCGTCTTTTTTAAAACTTAATTTTTGTAACGTAGTATTTAAACTTAGTATAGTAACACCTCCTGGTGAACACCTAGTATACAAATTCTGAAGACCCACCCTCACTGGATCGTATTACCACATTGATCTTAATACACTCTCTAAAGCTTACCTTTTTTACTAACTAATGCTTGAGCTTAAATTGAATATATTATATAAAGTCCAGATGATTACTCAAATTTAATTATATATAGTACACAGCATTTTTTTTATTTGATGGAATTCATTGCAGTTCTTCACTTGGGATTGTTTGCATTCCCATCCTAGAATACTCGTTTTTAATAGGGTTTTTTTTCCCCCTGCTTTTCCTTGTACACAACGACACAGTTTTATATTTATATTACCTATCTTTTATACTATTTTCATATTTATAGTATATTCAATTTATTAACTTTTTTATGTTGTTGTTAAAATAATTATAAATGGATGAATTTACAATATATTTTAAATATTATTTGCCCCCTATTCATAATAATAATAACATATAAATAATATCAATAATAGACAAGTACATTATTATTTTTACAGATATATGCTCTCCTATATATGTTTTCTTTTTTTATCTAAATACATAAAAAAATCATAAATAGAAAAAAATCTGCCTCTCTCCAATGATACTCTTAAGTACGACTAATTAACCATATTTTTTGGAGTAGTACATGTCTAGCTGCTCTGGGAATGTGTTTACAGACTGTTGCAGGCTGACAGGCAGAGCCCAGCAGGACCTCTGATCAACTCAGTCTGTTTCTGCTCAAGTCATGCACACACACACACACACACATGTACATACAGTATACAGCTGGGGGCCATGAAGCCCAGTGGAAGATTATCTACAGACAGATTGTGTGCAGGTGCCATCCTTCAGGTAAGAGTGGCAGTGCTGCTTTAGGCTGTTGCCACTGATTCTGTGTCCCCAGGGTATAAAGAGTTTTCGAGAAAAGGCCAGCCATGCAGTGTCTGGGCTATATGAGAGTTCACTTCTATCTAAATGCTAATTGTCCCTTTTGCCTGGAGATGAGGAAAGGGAACAGAACAAAAAGGGCTCCATCGATTGGTTGTATGGAGGACGGAACACTTTGTTATCAAGTTATTATTATGCAAAGAAAAATATGTGTATGTTCTGCAATACATGCTTAGTATTGGCAATGTGATGTGACCTTTTTCTTGTTTCAGTATCTATTGTATTCATTAATTTGAACTGACAAGTGAAAAGACAAATCTTGAAATTTCTATTCTGTGTGTTGAATTATGGTTTTTCATGGCTATAGTTCTGAGCCATTCAAACATTCAGGCTCCCAGACAATGCTATACAGAACATTTTGAACTCTGTAACTTGTACAAAATGAACATGCCTTTGTAATTTAAGAAGGTTTTTCTAGGATATGCCAGACTTTCAGAATTATGCTTTAGTCAAGCTCAGGCACTTATACGTAATAATAATTAATGTGATTGTTTGCATATTGACAAGAATGTGAACAGGAATTATAGAAAGCTAAACGTTAAGAAACACCTGAAATGTTTAATTTTTAAATTTTATTTGAGATATATTTGAATTTTTGTATAGATTTTAAACAGTCAGTTAGCATATAAGGAGTTAACACTTGGGTAGTGTACTATTAGAAATTACTCTCTAATCTCCCATATTAGCAATACACAATCAGAACTGAGCATTTAATCAGTCTATTGGGTCACCTCTGCATGGGCATGAGGGTTGTTATTCAGTGGCAGCTGAAGGCAAGCAGTGGGGCCTTGGGCAGAATGCTCAAGTTACCCAGAGCTTTTAGACATCATTAGAAATCACAACTATTGATCCTTCTGAAAGCAACAGATGGAGCTCAGCTCGCCTACAGAGGGTTTGGAGCCAGCCGATACAGTAAGCCAGGAATGACCAGACAGAAACACTGTCAGCATAATATTCAATTCATGTGGCTTGGTAAGTTGGTTTTTGTTATGTTGCAGGTGGATACGACTATTGGCATGCCTGAAGCATCATGGAAAAGCAGACATTTTTGGTGCAATTGCAGTATGTCAACCATGATTCATTTCATCTGTTATGCACAAAAAGTTAAAGTTAAGCCTAAGTAAGTAGAGATGTAAAAGTATAAAGTTTCCATTTAGCAAATCATGTGATTTAATAAAATTATATATACAGTGGTGTGAAAATGTTTTTGCCCCCTTCCTGTTTTTTTAATTGTTTGCATATTTGTCACACTTAAAAGATTCAGATCATCAAACCAATTTTAATATTATCGAAAGATAATGCAAGTAAATACAAAATGCAGTTTTTAAATGATAATTTCATTAATTAAGGAAAAAGCTGTCCAAACCTGCCTGGCCCTATGTGAAAAATGATTTGCCCCTCCTCTTAAATCATGAATGAACTGTGATTAACTCACATCCGATGTAAAAGGCCGGCAGTTCAATTTCACTAGCCCCACGCAGGCCTGATTACTGCCAGACCTGTTGAATCAAGAAATCACTTCAATAGAACCTGTCTGACAAAGTGAAGCATGCTTAAAGAGCAACACATCATGCCTTGATCTAAAGAAATTCAAGAACAGATTAGAATCAAAATAGTTGACATGTATCAGTCTGTAAAGGGTTATGAAGCCATTTCTAAGGTTTTGGGACTCCAGCGAACCACGGTTAGAGTCATTATCCACAAATGGAGAAAACTTTGAACAGTGGTGAACCTTCCCAGGAGTTGCCGGCTGACCAAAACTACTCCAAGAGCGCAACAACGACTCATCCAGGAGGTCATAAAAGAACCCAGAACAACATCTAAAGAACTGCAGGCCTCACTTGCCTCAATTATGCAATGAGAAATGTTCATGATTCAGTGTTCATGATTCAACAATAAGAAAGAGACTGGTCAAAAACAGCATCCATTTGGAATTTACGTCTGGCTTAAAAGTAACACTGCATTTCAGAAAAGGAACATCATACCAACAGTAAAATATGTTGGTGGTAGTGTGATGGTCTGGGGCTTCTTTGCAGCTTCAGGACCTGGACAACATGCCATAATTGACGGAACCATGAATACTGCACTCTATCAGAAAATCCTGAAGGATAATGTCCGGCCGTCAGTTTGTGACCTCAAGCTCAAGCGCACTTGGTTTATGCAACAGGACAATGAACCCAAACACACCAGCAAGTCCACCTCAAGAAAAACAAAATTAAGGTTTTTGGAGTGGCCAAGTCAAAGTCCGAGATTTTCTAAATCCGGTTGAGATGCTGTGGCATGACCTTTAACAGTCCATTCATGCTCAAAAACCCCCCAATGTGGCTGAATGAAAACAATTCTGCAAACAAGAGTGGGCCAAAATTCCTCCACAGAGAAAGACTCATTGCCAGTTATCACAAATGCTTGATTGCTGCGGTTTGTTGCCCCCTTCCCAACGCCGCGTGGCACAACCAGTTATTAGATTAGGGGGTAATTACTTCTTCACGTAGTGCCCGGCAGGTTTGGACAGCTTGTTCCCTTAATAAATTAAATCATTATTTAAAAACTGCATTTTCTATTTAATCGGGTTATCTTTGTGTAATATTAAAAATTGTTTGACGATCTGAATATGTTAAGTATGACAAATATGCAAAAAATAAAAAAAAAAACAGGAAGGGGGCAAAAACTTTTTCACACCACTGCATATATTAGATATACGTATATATATTTTTTGTGTGTGGTGTGTGTGTGTGTGATTTAATAAAATGCCGTTTTATGCATCAAAGGGTCAAAAGTATACTTTTCTAAAATGTCACAACTTTTTTTTAAACTGTGTATCTTTAATTTAGTGTAATTTAACTTAGTCTCTGTTTTGTGTTTAAAAGCCTAAAACGTTCTGTTCTTTCAGCAACACGTAAACATACACTGAGTGACAGGTTTTCTTCTGACATCAATAGCTATTCATTACATGGCCTGAACAAAGAGAATCAGAATACGTATCACATCAGGCAGGCGGACAAACACAGTCTCAGTCCCTGAATCACATGCACGCCGCCACAGTCTGTGACAGAATTGATGAGATTTGTAGAGGCTTCAGCAGTCAAAATGAAAATTAATACGACAGCAGGGACTGGCGCACACAGTCAATCAGGGTCTAGGCTCTTAGTACTGGCCTGGTGAGGTCCGGTTTAGATGGGCAGTGTCAGTCTCTGGGGACAAGGGCACTGAAAAATGATCACATCCTCTTGTCTGTGTACAAGAGAGCCAGGGGAGAATGAGGAGTCTGGAACTTCCTGGAATCTTGTAGAATAAATTAATTTTAAACCATCATGTTCCAGAATCATTTGCCACGGCCTGACAGCCATTTAATCTCTCCTTTCATGACTTCATGCTGAGACAACGAGATCAATTAACAAATCTCTCTGTCTTCATCTGTGCCAACTGCCAAGCATTTCTCATTGCATTTTGTGTTCGCGTACAAACTTCAATTTCAAGATTAGTTTATTACTGAATTAGGCCCTTGAGCAACTTTTGCCTGAAACTAGTTTTGTAATCATATTATGTCTGTATATTTGTGTTCCAGTGTCCAATTTTTCAAAACCAATTATTAAAAAAAGAAGAAATTGGATGTCATATATCTATGCTGGGTATATTTGCTCTGTTCTACAGAAAATATCCTTAGGCATTTAATAAAATGAGTGATAGTCTAAGTTTGGCTTTTTAGTCTAAAGTTTTGAGTAGATTTATTAGGCCAAAACAAAGTCCTTCAAAAGAAATGTTCTCTCAGTCATTCATTTTTCCAACCAATAATGTATATTTTCCTATAGATCTCCCTTGACTACAAGTATTACCAATAAAAAGGTTAAGAAAAACCCAGAGACAAATTGTATTGCTTTGATGTTGCTCTTTTATTGCTTATGAGCCTTGATTGAGTTGTGTTTCAAGAAAGTATCAGCTTTATTTCAAATGTTTCTCCTTTAATTCCTCGAGAGGAATAAAAATAGACACATATAAGATAGATTTTCACACACAGTAAAAGTTTAGAACTATAAAATTAATAGATTGTTTGGTCTTAGTATTGAGATATCATTATTTTTATTGCAAAGACACTGTAAAGATCTCTTATGATGCACTTTATGAGAGACTTTTTTCAAATTGTATTTTTAAAATATTTATATAATATACAATTTTAAATATAAATAAAATAAAATTTCTCAAATACTTTTTTTGGCAAATTGGTGTTTAAAGGTACGGTCACATTTACTGTTTCTCAGCAAAATTTTGCAGTCGAAATCCAGTCATTTTTAATAGAAATCCACACAATCGAGAGTTTTGTGAGGGCGAAAGATTACCATGTACAGATTTTGCAACGGGTTCAGGTTGTGCAAATTTGTTGTGTTGACCAAAAGAAAGCTGCTTGATTTATGCTTTTTGTGTACATGACTAAACTTTTGAGAATGGACAATGGATCTCTTAGGCCTGCGAAATTTTGTGCACATTTAGCCAATGTGACGGTACCTTAATTTGCATGAATTCTTATGATCTCACTCTTACGTTTTTGTATGATCTGCTTACAAGGTGGACCATCATGCTTATTTTTTTTTTCTACAAATCACACTTTTTTTGTATGATTCACATTGTACGAATTAATACAAAATTGCCACATCGTAAAACAGTCACATTTTCTCATGAGATTGTGATTTTTCTGTCATAATGGGAAGAAACAAACCTTCAGTCATTAAATGAGTAGGCCTGCCTTTTCGTGGTTTACTACTTTCCGAGAGAAACATATGCAGCAGAGTTGTGTAATATTGTTCAAACATTATTCCGAGTCTTTATGAATCAGTGGTCGCGGGAATAACAACATGAACAAAGACGGCGTGGTTTGAGATGTGTGTGCATATTGTGCCATTGGGGTTTCATTAGAGAGGTGTGAAGGGGTGTGTTAGTGTATTTTTGTGTGTGGACGAAGGGTATACACTTTACCTCCTTTGAGGAAACCTACCTTCTTTGTGTACATCCACTGTGTTAAAAGGAAAAGACATTCATTTACTTGCGGTGCATTAATTGTATTCCCTCATTTGTATCAAATGTAGATTGAGAGGAAGGTAGAGAGAGAGTGAGAGAGAGAGAGTGGGAGGGGAATGATTGAGGCTATTATGAAAGGAAAATAGAGACAGAGTGAGGAAGAGAGATCGTGTCGCGCAGACGAGAACATCCTTATTGCGACAGGGAGCTGCAGTTGCTTAAAGAGAGAGAAAAAATCTTTTAAAATTAGAAAAGGCCAGTGGCCGTTATTGACGCAGAGCGCGCGCGGCACCAGCAGCGTCACTGGAGGAGGCAGAGAGACGCGAGCACGTCCTCACTCAAAGCGGTTTTATAAAGGTAAGAAAGCGCGTTTAAACCTTCATCTTTCGAAACGTAATGATCCACTTAACAATTTCATTTGTATGGCATTTTCTTCGCTATTTGCCTGTTTTTGTGGCACAATCTCGGACGACAAGCGCTGTTTATATTCTGCTTTGAGAATTGAAGCGTCCCATAATAATAATCTCTTAGAAAGGCATTGCGCAATACAGTCTAGCGGAATTATATTTAGGAATATTTCGGTTAACTATGCAACACTGTGTAGTTATTAGGAGGCCTATATGAAATAAACACGTCTATTATAAAATAATGGGGTGGACTGGTGTGAACGGCTAGTAACGGCGTTTTGTTTACACGGGAGTGACGACCCTCATTGAAATCATAGCAGCGTGAGTCTTACCTTAAACACCTGTGCAAACTGCTGGCCAAAGACAAACATAAATTACTCTTTGAGAAGTCTGTTATATACCAGAAGTTATGTTATAGGAGAGAGTTATGCATATGTTAACACTGCATAACGTTTTATATTGCAATAAAGAGACATACTACTCATACTGTATGTTGAGGAGACCGGGGCTAGTTGTCACACGAGGACGTTTAGAGTCAAAGGTCCAATTAGACAAATGTGTGTTTTCTCTAGCTGTTGTTTTATATGTTGGTTTCACACAGCTTGTGCGAAACTATTGGCACATTAATATTGGGGCAAGCTGTCAGACTTAGTCTAATCGAATCTCATAATGTATACGATTTATTTATTACGATATTATTTGTAAAAAAAAAAAAAAAAACATTTTTTTTTAATTAATTGTTTTGTTTATAATTGTTTAGTTTGGCTAAAAAGCCTATAATAGGTGTTTAATGGCAGGTTCCAATGTGACAACTTACCCCATATAAGTCTTTTTTTTCTTCTGCAAAAGTTTTAAGGTGTGTGTCTATTCAGAAATGTAATTTAAAAAAAAAACCTTATATAAACAATACATGTTTAAATATAATTTTTTTTATGGAGTCATGTACTAGCTTTGAAACATTATTAATTAAGTTGAAATATTAAAGGATAACAATAAAGGCATTTTCAATTAAGTCATCTTCAGCAATAGAGACTACAATTTTCTTCGCTGATTCCGATTTCCGATTTTTTTGTAAGTTTGACTTGCCGATACCGATTTTTGCTGATTCCAATTTTCTTTCTAAGAAATGTAATTGACAGCATATGCAAACAAAAATCTATGCAAATTTCAATGCAAAAAATTATTTACATAATAAAAGAAATTATTAAACATTACAATTCCCCCAATCTGGACTAAGTTACAGATTCTCACTTAAACAACTCTAAAAATAAAGTGCTCTGTGACTGGAAAGAGGAAGAAATAGTTAACTTAAAATTAGTTGCTGTATGCTAACTTAAAATTTTACTGTATGTAATCAAACAGATGTAATTTCCCACTATGTTTATAGATGGTCATTTTTTCCCCTAACCTTAAATGTGTCATCTTTCAAATCAAGTTCTTACATTGTTTCAGTTAATTCAGTTAGAACAATAAGAAACTGCAGATCTGTTTACCATCATGCCTCGTATACACCAACCACCCTATATCTTCCCTCACTGCTGACACCAGAAACAGAGAAGCCCGGAAATCTGAAAGTGACCATTTATCTAGATCGATCCTTACCACGGACAGTGTGCTGAAGCCTGAGGAGCGCATAACATGAATCCTTACTGCCCCACCAAAAACCTTTCAACAATGCATAAACTAATTTTTAGATTAAACGGTGGGGTACCCAGCAGCGTTATGGTAGCCAATGGTGCACATATTGCCAATCACCCCCCCAAAACCAAAACACGCCCCTACCAACAAAAGGGTCTCAGCCCCCCTATTTGGATAGCTCTGCCCCACAATGTAGCCAAAACCCAACAAAACGCTTGAAGTTCCTGGAAACAAAGCAAACCCAACTGTACACCCCAGACGCGACCCTGCCCGACGCCGGCGCGCACCAAACACTACTATAGAACTCCATTCCTATAGTGATGCGCTACACTAGCAATCACTTACCTATAATATACATTGGTCTACACTGGATGCGGCGCTGTGCGGCACGACAAATTCCCGACAGAATACTGCTGCTGCGTTCTACTTATGACTTATTGACACAAATTTCAAATGATTTTAAACGGTCGCTTTGTCGCGTCCAGTGTACTAGACAGACTTTAGCTGTTGCGGCGCAGACACAATGTTTCTAAAGCGGGTTTTGAAAAATAGCTTAACCTCACCTTTAATGTTTTACATATTTTTTTAAACATACAAATAAATGTTGAAAAAATGCAATGATACTTTTAAATATGACTAAACCACCAGTAGGTGGCGGCAAATGTCTGTTTTAATGAGTGAGTCATTTATTCATTCATTCAACCGATTCATTCAAATGGCTGATTCATTCAGAAACGAGGCAGGTGACTGTCCTTATGAATGGGCCACTAAATCATTGACTCACTAAATTCATTCAAAAACTTGGATTCATTCAGTAACGAAACACCGCTGTGTGTTGCTCGGAGACACAACAGTTCTGCTGTGGCTTTGATCGGAACTATTTGTCAGCGAAATTGAGCAAAAACAGTTAATATTTTGTCTAAAATCTAAGTCTTTAACTTCTTGTTTATTGAAATGCTGTTTTATAAAATCAGTGTCACATTGCAATCGTATTGATATTGATATTCGGTGAAACATCATGGCCATATAATGTTGCTTATCTAAATCATATTTTGTAATTATCTTTTTTTCTGCCGCAGTATGCATTTATAAATTTGTTAATTTGTGTGTGCTGTCTCTCTCACACACTCACTCAGGCTGTGCAAGCCTCATCTGGCATGACATAAATACATTATCATTCGTTTACACTGAATGCAATTAAAATTAGAATCATTCTCACGCGAAACGACATGTTTACATGCGACTGTGAGTGTGCGCGTGGCTGTGACGTCATTGGCGGCGCTGCTGGCAATAAAAGGATCGGCTCGGAATCGGCAAGATGTGAGACTGACCGGCCGGTCACCGATCCAGGCTGGTCATGTGAAAAATCGGCTGATTCCGATCACTGGCCGGTCAATCGTTGCAGCTCTATTCCACAACATGTTGTAAAGAATATAGACCCGAGTCTGAACAAATTGCTTCAGTTCATAAATTCTCATCATACACAAAAGCTCACCAAGGTCAGTATGCCCCAATGCTTACCGCCTTGTTCTGTGAGTCAGCCCTGTGGCACGAAATTCTCGCCTCATGTGTCGGATTTTATTCTGTTCATATCAGTTGAATCTGTAGGACTTCATAAAAACTGTCCTGTTACTGAGAACCGACTGAATCATTTTAGGCTTTTCTCTGTTATTATTGTGTGTTTTTTTCACCATGCGTTTTGCACCATGCTTTTCAGTGGGTTTCCCTTTGAGTTTT
The DNA here is from genome assembly GCA_018155175.1 of Sinocyclocheilus anophthalmus. Classification (NCBI taxonomy): domain Eukaryota; kingdom Metazoa; phylum Chordata; class Actinopteri; order Cypriniformes; family Cyprinidae; genus Sinocyclocheilus; species Sinocyclocheilus anophthalmus. Next base: position 41,567 of record JADLZN010010983.1, read on the forward strand.
GTGATCAGTCTTCACTCAGTTTTCCTTGCACTCTTTGTAGCTCTTTAATCTCTTCCTGCCTCTTTCGTGCAATCTGAATCACCAGAAGTATTGTTTAGAAGTTAGATCTAATGAACATGACCAAAAACTGAACTTGACTGGTTTTTCACATCATAAATGATTCTGGATTTTAGCCCAACCGCATTTTGAAAACTGGAAAAGGTAATCTGCGCAAAGCAATAAAGGTAGTATATAAATGGTCAGTGACTCAGGTTTATTGGTCACATTTGTAGTGAGAGAGAGCATTTCAAAGGCATTTTGGAGGCTGGGGACAGCCATGGCCAAGGGTTAAACCTGATAGTGACAGACCGAGCAGCGGCAGCAAATTAAAGCTCAGTGAAGCACTATGGAAAAGTACACCACGGACTGCTAATGCTGGCCTGCAGCAGCCCCATCAGTTTGCTCAGGTGTGCGGCTGGAACCAAAAATGGGAAACGGTGAGAGACTGAGAAAGAAAAAAACAGTAGTACGCAAGCACTTGGACAAGATGCTGCTGATTCTGGCAGACTCTGATTTTGGCAGATTTATGACCTAGAACTTTTATAAAATAATTCATGTAAATATAGCTTCACAATCTACTGGAATGAGGGCGTGTGCTATATCCACCAGCCTCATAAAACATTCACAAGATCCCCGTGCTTTCAGAAGCAGATGAGGGTGAGCGATTGGATAAGACTAGTGGTCCAGAATCTTTTTTGATGGGTGTTGTCCATGTGGGGCATATATTCAATCCATAGTGACAAAAAAATAGACCAACTTTCCCTTATAAAAAATTATACATCCAATTTATAATGTGCTTTTCTTATATCAATCTGAACAGGTAACCTTGATAAGACAGTTTTGTAAGGTGCTTTAAAAAAAAAAGTCTCTTATGTTCAGCAAGGTTGCATTTCTGTGGTCAAAAAATGTTAAAGATGAAATATTATTGCAATTTAAAACAATTCCTGTTTTAACATATTTTAAAATGTAATGTATTCCTGTGATGGTAAAATTGAATTTTCAGCAGCCATTATTCCAGTCTTCAGTGTCAAATGATCCTTCAGAAATCATTCTAATATGCTGATTTGATGCTCAAGAAACATTTCTTATTATTATCAATGTTGAAATCAGTTGTGCTGCTTAATATTCCTTAATATTTTTGTGGAAATTATACCTTTTTTCAGGATTCTCCAGCATTTATTTGAAAAAACAATTTTGTTGTAACTATGTGCATGTCTTTGTCACTTTTGAGCAATTTATTGGATCATTGCTGAATAAACTTATTAATTTCTTAAACAAAAATCTTACTGGCCCTAAACTTTTGATTTTTAATTGAAAGTTGAGTGTTAAAAATATTGAACCATATGGCAGTTAGAGAATGGCATTTTTTGTGTGCTTTGCTTCTCTATTAGGGTACTCCATTTGGTGTTGTGGATTATATTATTATTATATTATTATTATATTATTATTATATTACAAATTCATCAATTCATCTTCCTCACTCTTTTCATTAAGTGCCATTTTTAAGACAGGACATGGTAAGAAAATACTTCAAATTTTAAATGAACATCAATATATCCTAGCTATTATATAAATGCAGAACATAATATATTTCATTTTATTGAAGCTCCGACCATTTTAACTTGAAAGATGGCCAGTCAAAGCTTTGTATTTTAGAGTGTCATTCTTACCTGGCCAGCTGAATTTCTGGTGTTTTGGGCATTTTGACACACCCCTTTAGCAAAGTAATTTAGGGCCCTATGTTTTATTTTTTCACTAATTCCGTTTGATTTTTTTCCCAATTCTGTTTTTTCTGCTTTCTTTTTTCTGGACTCTGTTTTAATGGATAGAGTTAAATTTTATTAATCAAAAAGCATGTATAATTAATTGAAATCATTAAACTTACACAATTTAACATCAATTTATTAAGTCGCATTTTTGCGGCTTAATATTCACAACATTAGTCCATATGTGACCTTGGACCACAAAACCAGTCAGCTGAATAAATAAGCTTTCCATTGATGTATGGTTTGTTAGGATATGACAATATTTGGCCGAGATACAACTATTTGAAAATCTGGAATGTGAGGGTGCAAAAAAAAATCAAAATATTGAGAAAATCGCCTTTAAAGTTGTCCAAGTGAAGTTCTTAGCAATGCATATTTCACTAATCAAAAATTAAGTTTTAATATATTTAAAGTAGGACATTTACAAAATATTTTCATGGAACATGATCTTTACTTAATATCCTAATGATTTTTGGCATAAAAGAAAAATCAATAATTTTGACCCATGCAATGTATTTTTGACTATTGCTACAAATATACCCCAGCGACTTAAGACTGGTTTTGTGGTCCATGGTCACATATCACGTTTTGATTTAAGTGAACTGAGCTACTTTTGATTTATTACTCCAAAATTTGTCTAATTACATTTTTATGACTGAATTCCATATTCTGTCCATGTTTTCCACATTGTGGAAATGAGGCCGATTCTGTGCCTCAGAACGTTATGGTTTCTATGCTGCTTTGTTACTGGAATTTCAAGGTTAGGACCTGTGATTCAGCTCCGATCAATAAACCCATTTCTGCATCTGGGCAGTGGGCAAACTTGTAGCTAGTCCACATAATTAATTTGTTTATGCTGTGAAGTGAGTAAATCCAATTGTTTGAATGACTCATGGCTCAAAATTATGTGTTTTGTCAAGTAACCTCAAAATGTATTTCAAATGATAACATCTAATTAAACTGTTTTTATTCAAGTCAAATAATTTATTTAATATGACAGAATTGATGAATTAAGTTACATCAATTAAAGTATTTTTTAAGATGGCAAAATTTGTAGAAAATAGCTCAGCAAGGCAACACATGGCTGTTTTCAAACTGGTTTCATGAACACTCTTCCGTTTTAATAATTAATTAATTACTTTTGCTTTAAATATAATTTCATTAATGCTTCTTTCCATATTCACATTTCAGTATATAGCTAAAAGACACTTCTAGAAAGCTAAAGTGACACAGTAATCCTCTCATAGATCATGGATGAAGTGAGAATGAGATGCATCCACAGCGCTATGACGATCTATGTTAATGTGAGATGAAATTAGATTAGTATGGGAGCTGAAGTGCATTCCTGTCCAGCTGCTGAAAAATTATCCTATAGAGAGCACTGAAGCCATGAACTCAGGATGATGTGCTTACTGAAGGGAAGTTTTAACTGAAGCCAAGTGAATCTGAATTGAAGCGTCACATATATTTGAACGACTCATTCATCCATAAGAGCATGTACTCACTTAACCCTGATCTGCACACATCCAGGTCATGAGTGCCTTCAGCAGTTCAACCATTCACTTGGAGTGCTAATAAAATGTCTGATCAAATAGTTCACTGGGAAGGTCAGAGACCACAGTTCAGATGTCTATGTCAGAGGGTGATAAAGGTCAAGGACCTCCACATCTGTTGGGTTATGGGAGTCTTGTTGAGATATGGCCATTAGAGAGAATGGATGGGCCTCTGTTTGAGGGCGGAGGTGATAAATGAGGAAGAGTGGGGCCTTTCTCAGTTCTCTGATCTGTACTGTGAAGTGCTCAAGTACAGATGAGCTTCTGTTTTGTGTCCTGCAATGAGCACATCTGGGACATAGAGCGGTCACTGTTCTGCATGGCTGCTGCAGATGCTGTATCTGTCAGTGATAACATGCCATGCTCCAATTGCTGGGCATCGTAATTGCAGTCTCTCCCTCGGTACGGCCATCCGGCCCTGTGTCATGTTTTAATGGGTCTTATCACAGTAAATGTGTTACAGAGAGAGTTCTATATGCAGTCTCTGCTGGTCTCTTCACAGTAACATTTGTTTCAGTCAAAAGAATAGTGGAACAGTCAACTATAATATTAATGATATTATGGATAAAATTAAGGGCTGTGAATTAATTAAAAATATATTATACAAGATTAGGCTACATGCTGTTCAAAAGTTGTGGGTCAGTAAGGTTTTTTTTATACTTTCATCCAAGCAAGCACACAGGGAGATGAAATGAATCTAAAGTAACAGTAAAGGCATTTACAGTTCAGTACAGTTCTTTTGGACTTTCTATTCATCAAAGCAATATGTTTTCAATATTTCACAATATTACTGTTTTATTGTAATACGCTGATTACTCTATTTCCCTGTGATGACTGATTAAAGCCTGATATTAAAATAACATTCAATTTTATAACAACATTTTTTTTTTAAATCAGACATTGTAAATTCTACAGTGAATTTAGGCATCACAAAATTAAAAAATACAGTATGAAAAATATTTTTTAATATTTACTCTAGGTTACATTTAACAATGTTATTAAAGGGTTAGTTCACCCAAAAAAAATTCTGCGTGTTTTACTCACCCCCGAGGCATCCTAGGTGTATATGACTTTCTTCTTTCAGACGAATCCAGTCGGAGTTATATAAAAAATTGTCTTTGATCTTTCAAGCTGTTTAATGCCACTCAGCGGGTGTTGCATTGCTTCAGTCCAAAAGAACTTAAATAAAAATCACCCATCCATAAAAAAAAAAGTGTCTCACACGGCTCCGGGAGGTGAACAGAGGCCTTCTGTAGCGAATCGATGCATTTTTGTAAGAAAAATATCCATATTCAAAACGTAATATTCACTTGAATCTAGCTTGCGCTCACTGTAGTTCCGGGCAGTTCCGGGGGAATGACGTATGAGGACGGCTTTGCGCATGCGCCGCTCAGAAGTGACGCACGTGGAAACGCAGCAGAGAGATCAAAACAAAACAACGGTCAAGAATTAGAAGTACAAAATGAGGATTTGTAAAGAAGAATGTCAGAGGATTTCGATATAAGCCAAGAGGAGACTGGTTTTCCTTTGCTAAAGTAATGAAACTTTGCTTCCTTTGAGCCTGTAAACAAACGTTGGTTTTCACGAGACTCACCGGCGCATGCGCAACGCTGACCTCATACGTCATGCTTCCGGAACTGCTTCTGTGTACAACTGTTGGCGCAAGCTACATTAAAGTGATTATTACATTTTGAATATGGATATTTTTCTTACAAAAACGCATCGATTCGCTACAGAAGGCCTTTGTTCACCCCCTGGAGCCGTGTGAGACACTTTTTTTTTTATGGATGGGCGCTTTTTTATTTAAGTTCTTTTGGACTGAAGCAATGCAACACCCGCTGAGTGCAATTATAGAGCTTGAAAGATCAAAGACAATTTTTAATATAACTCCGACTGGATTCGTCTGAAAGAAGAAAGTCATATACACCTAGGATGCCTCGGGAGTGAGTAAAACGCAGCCTAATTTTCATTTTTGGGTTAACTAACCCTTTAAATTATTAGTGGTTTTAAAGTGTTTTTTAAGTGAGCGTTAGATGAGGCAAAGGTAATCAAAATATAAAATTGGGGACATAAGCAGTCACAATTAAATATCCAGCACTGACCAACAAGTATACATACAAAAAAAAATCTGTATTGTCAGCCAATAACTAATATGGTATCAATATTGTGTGTATTGTTGCAGGAGAGGTAGTGGGTACACATGATTAAGAGAAACAAATCGAGATTGATATCTATCAGTGTTTAAAATTGTATTCCCTGAATTAAAATGGTCAAAGAATGCTCCTTTTTAGATATGAGAAAGAAAAAAGTCACCAAATTTCAGCCTGTTTCCTCTTTAAAAAGGACAAGCATATCATCATCCTTTGTGAAGTAGCTACATTGGGTAGCTACATCTCCAGGGCACAGGGAGGCAATGAGGTTTTGTTAAATGTGTGGAATACATTAAAAAAGTCTGCACACTCCACCAGAAATCATATGCAAAATGTTTACTTTCAGTAACCAAACATTTTGCATATGATTTCTGGTGGAGTGTGCAGACTTTTTTTTTATGTATTTCACCTTTTGGAAATCTTTTTGGTCTACGCACCTCATTTGGATGATTTTGAAGGCGCGGTGAGTTTCTGGCTGTTTTTCAGTTAAATGTGTGGATGCATAAGGCACTTGACACAGGTGGTGCCTAGCTGCTGCATTAGATTTATGTACTGAATGTGTGCATCCTGCAAATTTATGTTTATGGGTGATTCATCATTTAGGGTCACATTTACTTAATAAAATAATCAAGCTTAATTAAAATAAGATGATCAAATTCTGACCACTTTGGTTATAACAATAAATAAAGCTACTCTCAGATCATCATGTAGAAATCTCAAAATTAATGACATTTCTTGCAACTTCCAACCACCAGCGTGACTTATCTAAAATATAAAGTATTAATAGATAGAAATATTATGAATTCTAATATAATTTAAAATAATATCATTAAATATTTAAGCAATATAAAATATATTTTAAAACTATGTTTAAAACATTGTTGTCTATAAAATCATGAGAATTGAATCACCCATTCTTGACTATGCATCCTGGGCTTTAGCATTTCAATATGCAGTAATACTTAGAAAGACTTTTTCACAATATATTCAAATTTAGAGGCGCCACATGCAGCTTACTATAAATAATAATATAATATAATACTATAATATAATTTATTGCATAAGCTTAAACCCAATTGGAGGACCTCAAGCTTGCGTAACCCAAATGAAAGTACCAATGTTTTGTCCCCGTTAGCACAGGTCTTAGGATCTGTGAAATTTGATCCATTCCAATTTGAACAGAGATTTGGTTTCAGATATCCACACAAGCTGCTGTCTAAGGCCATGCAGTACCCAGCCTCAGCAAACCCCCCTGTTTTTCCCAGCATCTGTGCTTTCCTGTCTATTGTGGTGGCACCAATTAGAATTAGTGTGACAGTAGTCCTCAGTAGGGTAGGGTATCGTTTTTTTTTTTCGATACCGGTGCCAAATCGATACTTTTAAAACGGTTCCGGTGTCTAAACGGTGCCTGAACTGATACTTATTTAAAAAAATTAAAAAATAAATAAAAATTCCCCCAAAAATGATGGATTGGCCATTAGCACTATAAACACATGATGTCTGTTTCATTCATACTGGACGCCAGAGGGCGCCCTCGCACAGAAAATCCACATATCCAGTCACAGAAGTAGCGGAACTCATGACCCTCCAGGAAATCCCTTATATGGACAAAGACATTGCTATTATAGCTGTAACTGAGTAAACAGAACATATAAAGGTTTTGAATGATAACATTTGAATTGACAATATAGTTTATCTGTGTTATTCAAGCCATCTCAGATATTTTCATAATAATTAAGTCCATTTATAATCCATTGCTAATTTGCTAATCGATGTATTCTTTTTAAAATAGCATATAGAACATATTTTCTGCCTCATTCTGTGACAAGAAGCCTCATCAGATCACAAAAGGAAGCATTTGACTGGTGTTGTGGAGTAAAAAGGTTATAATGTTCTCTTTTGTTGGACAACAGGTTTTAGAAATGTGAATACAAGGGAAGTTTAGCTTTAGGCATTTTAATTTAAGCATGTTTAGCTTAGATAACAGAAGGCTACCTGCTGCCATCAGAGCAAGTGTAATTACTGCATTCACGTGCTCCACGGATGCTCTCATTTCCCGAGTTGTGCTTTTAAGTCGGAATGTGAAAACAACATGTACACTCGCGTTACTACAAAGATTTGTGTTATTAGAGTTTTCCGACTTGAGTTCACGTGCATTTTTTCAGTCGGGAAATTATTTTTCACGTGTGGTGCTGGTGATGATGCTTCTTATGTCCGTTTCGAAGAACCAGAGGACAAATATTTCAATCGATCGCTCAGGCATGGCACTGAAATCTGCGTTCTGGTTCGGTTCTAGTTCATACCGGTTACATAGATACCGGTGCCATATTGGCAAATTTATCAAAAACTAGGCCAAAATGGAAAATTAATGGGTGACAAACTAAGGACACGCTTACTGTTAACCGAGGGTAAATAATGGTCAGGCACTGCTAGTCAAATATCTTTGATTACTGTTTTTCCAACTTCCAGCAAGTGTGAGCACCTCTATAAAAGCAGAAGTTTTGGCAGTTTGCTGGTCAGGAGAATTCAGGTGTGTGTTAACACAATGCCAAGGAGGTAAAACATCAGCGATGATCTTAGAGAAGCAATTGTTGCTGCCATTAATCTTGGAAGGGTAATATGGCCGTTTCCAAACAATCTGAAGTCCATCATTCCACAGTGAGGAAGATTCCCCTTCAGGAACTCGAGATGCGTCGAGATTCGCTTTGGGAACGCCCTTGCGTGACCGCGTTCTGAAGCACGTGTCAAATCCGTCCAATGGAGCAGCGAGACGTCACGAGCAGGCGTAAGCACCAGAAAGCATAAAAGCGCATCCGGCCGGGCGCCACCCAGCTTCTGCTCTTCAGTAGCGCTTTGTGTATGTGTCTGTCTATTTACTGTTGTCTGTCCGCACAAGCACTCATATATATAAAATATTGAGAAAGTCTATGGCGAGCGAACGGCATTGCAAACGCTGTGTTTCTCCCTGCCCACTATATCTGGCGGCGGGGGATACACACAATCTTTGTGTTGTTTGTTTGGGAGCGGAGCATGCATGGTCAGCTCTCGTGGGGGCTGATTGTCATGACTGCGAGTTGCTCTCGCTGCGCACGCTCCGCTCTCGCCTGGCTGCGTTTGATGAGAGCAGCCAGGCTCGCAATCATGCTGGCAGCGGTCCCGCTGTTGCCGAGGCACAGCGCAGACTGTTGTCATGGGGATCGCAAGTGGATTTAGCGGAGGTATCCGAGACGGGCTCGTCCTTTTCTCGGTCCTCACCCTCTATTCCTCGGCTCCTCTCCTCGCCTGATTTCCGTAAGCCCCCGCGCTGCAGTTTCTCCCCCCCCCCCCCCAACCCCCCCGCCAGAGAGAGAGAGCCAGACGCTTCCTTTTCCCCCCCGATCTTCCTCCTCCGAGGTGTATGTGATGAGTGTCGAGACAGAGGAGACTGTGGACTCGCCACCACAGTCCCTCGCGTATGAGGTGTGATTCGTGATTATGGGGTGTGTTTCGTGCATTCGCCAAAATAAAATATCGTTTGGCCAGCCTAGAAACAGGACGCTCGTCCTAAAAATAATTAGACGAGCATGTTCTGAATCCAGATCACAGCCTTCACGACGGGGCCTTCCGTTTTCCCGATCTCCATGCTGAGGTGTCAAGATCGTGGGAGAAACCGTACTCGTCCCGTATTACAGCCCCACAGTCTCGGATTATTCAGAAGAACATCGTGGGGCTGAATGATAAAGGGATATGGGGCGATGCCAGTGGGGTAGCAGACGCTTGCGAGCTATCTCTCCCCATCCTCAGCATCGTCCCTGAAGGCCCCGAAGCTTCCCACCAGGCCCATTAGGCTTACATCGAGTCTGGTTGGGAAAGCTTATACGGCGGTAGGTCAGGCTGGCGCATGTTTGCACACCATGGCGGTGTTACAAGCATACCAGGCTGACCTGCTCAGGGGTGGGGCTGCTGAGCGGCAGCAGCCCAAGCCATCAAGCTCCTCATTTTGCCAGTCTCAAAAACAGAGCGTTGCAATCCGCACCCCTCCACAGAAAGATCGGGTGTCGTGGCGATGCTCTCAGTTGGGGTCTTCTAGAACGAAAACGGATCTGCGGACCGTTATTTGTCTAAGAGGACCTCGGCGAAATGGTCCTACCATTGTCAGGTCCCTGAGGGCAGCCCACCTGGGGAGGAAAGGATAACACCTCAGTATACGGTGCCCAATCCTCCTCAGTGCCCTCACGGAGGCTTATTGATACCCCTGCCACGCTCTGTGCTTCAGGGCTCAGTGAGCTAAGACGAGCGAAAATCCCAGCTGCCACCCAGCAACGGTACAGCACGGGAGAGCTCGCCCCCCTCAAGAGAGGGTGCTACAGCAGTCAGGTCGGTTGTTCCCTCAGTGCCCTCATGGAGGTTTCCTGATACCACCTGCCCACCCTCGGTCTTCATGACTCAGTGAGCTCAGCTAGCGAAATTCCTAGCTGCCCTACGCCCGGCAACGGTACGGCACGGAGAGCTCGCTCCCTCAGATGAGGGTGCTAACGCAGTCGGGTCGTCGTTCCCTGCTCTTCCATATCCGCTTCACGACCAAACACGCCCTGTCTCTCTCTCCTCTAATAATACCAGACGCCAGCCTCGAGAGGCTGGTTCCCTTAGTAGATTTTCTGGTAGCGTGGAAACTTCTACCAAATATCTCAAAATGGGTCCTGCAGATTGTAGAGAAAGGTTACAGAATCCAGTTCGGTTCTCGTCCACCTCGATTTAACGGGGACCCCCGCTCTAGTGGGTCCCGAGCAGGCTCTGGTAATGGAACACAAGAAGTAGATACCTCGATGAAGGGGCCTAGAACGTGTTTCCTCATCTCTCGCGGGTCCGGGTTCTACAGCCGTTACTTCATCGTTTCGAAGAAGGATGGGGGGTTGCGTCCGATCTTAGATCTCCGTCTTCTGAACCGCGCTATCAAACGGCTTCGGTTCAAGATGCTCACTATCAAGCAGATAGTATCTCAGATCCAGTCCGAGGACTGGTTTGTTTTACGATAGATCTCAGAGACGCTTATTTCCATGTTTCCATCCTCCCTCAACACTGGAAGTTCCTGAGGTTTGCTTTCGGGGGCGAAGCATACCAATATAGAGTTCTTCCCTTTGGTCTGTCACTCTCACCCCGCACTTTCACAAAGTGTGTGGATGCTGCTCTGGCTCCACTGCGACTCCAGGGCATCCGCATACTCAATTATATCGACGATTGGTTAATACTAGCTCAATCGGAGCAGATGGCGGCTCGGCATCGAGATGTCGTCCTCGCCCATATGAGAGAGCTGGGGTTAAGACTAAACGCCAAGAAGAGTGTTCTTTCTCCACTACAGAGAACCACTTATTTAGGCGTGGTGTGGGACTCAACCTCGATGCAGGCACGTCTGTCTCCTGCTCGAATCGAGTCAATCCTCACGACAGTCACGAGAGCAAGAGAAGGCCAGTCACTCACTGTCAAACAGTTTCTGAGGCTGTTGGGCCTGATGGCAGCGGCGTCCAACGTGATACCTTTTGGCCTGCTGTACATGAGACCCTTGCAGTGGTGGCTCAGAACCAAAGGATTTTCCCCGCTTTGCATGATCAAGGTCACGCGGCGATGCTTACGTGCCTTAGACATGTGGAAGAAACGTTGGTTCCTGGTTCAAGGCCCGACGTTAGGGGCTCCTTGTCGTCGCGTAATGCTAACGACGGATGCCTCTCTCACGGGCTGGGGAGCGGTCATGAGTGGCCGCTCTGCCCAGGGTCTGTGGGAAGGCCATCATCTCTTTTGGCACATCAACTGCCGGGAAATGCTGGCCGTGTTTCGAGCTCTGACACACTTCCTTCCAGACCTAAGGGGGCATCATGTGTTTGTCCACACAGACAACACATCGGTGGTCTCCTACATCAATCGGCAGGGGGGTCTGCGTTCGCACCCCATGTACAAGCTGGTTCTCGGACTTGGTGTCCCTCCTCGACGGCTCTCCGCTGGAGATTCCGATCAGGAGGGACCTCCTCTCTCAGGCGGGGGGCGCCATTCTTCACCCCCGCCCGGAGTTATGGAAGCTGTGGGCATGGCCCCTGAGGGGGCACAGCTCCTAGCATCTGGTCTCTCAACTGAGTTTGTTGAGACTATACTCCAGTCCAGAACACCCGCCACTAGGAAACAGTATGCCTTAAAGTGTAAGCTTTTCACTTCCTGGTGTGGACAGCAACTGCAAGACCCAGTCAACTGCCCAACTGGTAAAACAAAGTATCGGAGGTTCTTCACAGAGGCTATTCTAACGCATGGGTGTATATCCTCCCGATCCACTCTTGAAGGATATAAAGAAACGGAATGTGCGGGCCGATTAGCATGCAGAACTTAGCCCGACTGCCGCTTGGCTTGATAGATGCTGTCAGTCATTGGGAAGACACCCACTTGCCACTCGTTTCCTCCCTGGCACCCTGAGGCTGAGGCCGGTGCAGTGCACTAAGGTGGCCTCATGGGACTTGGCTGTGGTTCTGGAGGGCTTATGCAGTGTCCCCTTTGAACCCATAGAAGAAGTTTGGTCAAGTTGCTCAGGCTCAAGACCATCTTTCTCCTAGCTATTTTCTCACTAAAAAGGATCGGGGATCTTCAGGCACTCTCTGTTTCGTGCCTGGAGTTTGCTCCAGGCATGGTTAGGGCATTCCTTTACCCGAGGGCCGGGTATGTCCCTAAGGTGCCCACTTCTTCACCAGGGCCCATAGTACTTCAGGCATTCTGTCCTCCTCCATTCCAGGAAGTAGGCCAAGAAAGGCTTAATCTGCTCTGTCCAGTTCGAGCACTGAACGCTTACGCACACAGAGCTGCCCGTGGCGTAAGGCAGATCAGCTTTTGTTTGTTTTGGTCCGCCAAAGAAGGGATTTCCGGCGACCAAGCAGACTATGAGTAGGTGGGTGGTTGAGGCCATCTCACTAGCCTACGAGGCCTCTGGCCTCCCGTCACCTATGGGGTCAGAGCGCACTCGACCAGGAGTATGGCGGCCTCCAAGGCTTTCAGCTTGGGTGTGGCCTTGCAGGACATTTGTGCTGCGGCGGGCTGGTCCTTTCCGCACACTTTTGTCTGCTTTTACAACCTACACCTGGCATCTACCCCAGGTTCCCAAGTTCTCTCTTCGTGCTGTGCTCATAAGATACACACACAGGCAGGGACTTGGTAGTATGGCGCAGTTGGTATTCTCGTTCCAAAAGCAAAAAAAATTCTCATCTAAAAAATCCCCCCACAAAAAAAAACAACAAAAAAAATCCTCTAAAAAAAAAAAAAAAAAAAAAAAATCCCAAAAAAATCCCCCCCTCGACGCAGCTCGAGTTCCTGAAGGGAAACGTCCCTAGATTACGTATATAACCATGGTTCCCCGAAGGGAACAAGACGCTGCGTCTCCCTGCCATACTCCCTGTATCCCTGCAGGTGCTACTTCATCGAAGCTGGGTGGCGCCCGGCCGGATGCGCTTTTATGCTTTCTGGTGCTTACGTCACACTGCTCGTGACGTCTCGCTGCTCCATTGGACGGATTTGACACGTGCTTCAGAATGCGGTCACGCAAGGGTGTTCCCAAAGCGAATCTCGACGCAGTGTGGAACCATGGTTACATACGTAACATAGAGACGTTATTCACAAGTGGAAGACAGATCAGGAGTGGATGTCCCAGGAAATTAATCCCATTGTCAGACCGTACAATCATTGCAGACAACCCAGGAACTACACCTCAGACTCTACAGGCAACAATGTCCTTTGAACAGACAAGACCAAAGTGGAAATATTTGGCCATAATTCACAGTGCCACATTTGGTGAAAGCCAAAAGAGCATATCAGCACAATCACCTCATACCAAAAGTCAATCATGCTGGTGGAGGGGGGATGATTTTGGGCTTGTTTTGTAGCCACAGGAGCTGAGCACCTCACAGTCATTGAGTTGACCATGAACTCCTCTGTATACCAAAGTATTCTAGAGTCAAATGTGAAGCCATCCGTCCGACAGCTAAAGCTTGGTCAAAATTAGGTCATGCAACAGGACAATGATCCAAAACACACCAGCAAATCTACAACAGAATGGCTGAAAAAGAAAAGAATCAAGGTGTTGCAATGGACTCTGTGCACAAGCGTAGCGACAAACTTCTGCTGTCGCCAGAAGTCGGGATATCAGTTTCCGGTTTTCATTTGCGTCGCCCAAAATGTCAGTATTTTCTAGATGTCTCCGAGATCTACAAGTAAGAATCAGCGATGTCCATCGTATCGTTAATGCCCGGTTCCCTGCTCCAATACGCAAGCGAAACAAGGGATTCAAACTAAATATATAGAGTTATATGCACAAATAGTTTAATCTAATGTGTTATTTCGGCATCTAGCGGCGAAGCTAGTTAGCGACATGCTCATTTTAGAAGCTTGTCTTTCTCAATTTTAAACGCAGACTGTTCGTTTTTTTTATTTTTATAATTGTATTATAACTTGTATTAAACATCTCCCCCTCTCAGTTTTTAATAAAGATAAGGATACAGGTGAAATCATTGTCTGGTCATTGTGCTACAGGTCCATAATGAGGAATGCAGAGAAAACTCACAGTTCGAGTGAATGGTGAAGCTAGGATTAATAAACCTACAGTTATAAGCTTGTTACTTTAATAACCCGGCGTTTCTAATGTCCCGAGGATTTTGCCATGGTAATTCATGTTTAATATAACTCTTAAAGTAGTATGTAATGAAAACAGTGGCTAAAATTGGCAGGTGAGTTTACCTTGCTGGTCCCCATTTGGGTTACTGCATGCATTCTTGTTCATGTTATAATCATATTACTTATTATAACTCTATGTTCCTGATGTTCCTAGAGATTCAGTTAAGGTCATTCATGTTTAATGTAACTCAAATCTAATGAAAACATTTACAGTAGGCAGGTAAGTGGTGGCAAATTAAGCGTTTTTAGCTGGAATGGCTAATTGTTGGATCTCAAAAATTTTTGGGGGAAAAAATGGGCAATACTAGAGGTTTTATTTTATTCATCGTTGTTATAGTGTATATCACATCCGATACTGAGTATTTAATTGTGCATTACCTTGTTTTTGCATTTGGATTACCTTTGCCTTCATCTCAACACTCATTTAAAGCTACTCTTAAAAAACAAGAAGTTAAATATATATATATATTTTTAGAAAATCTCAGAATATATATTATAAAATTATGATGCTAAATTTACTTACAGATAGATAATATTAATAATTTTAATAACAGGCCACCTGAGTGTACTTAAAAGGGAGCCCAATTTCATGATTATAATTCTTAACAAACAAGGAAAGTTTTAAAAAGTACACTTTATAATAACATAAAATTAAAGTTTCTGGAATAATTGTGAAATTACATATAAAGATGTACTTAAGTGGTTCAACAAAAGTGCACATTTTAATTTAATTGCAATTAACGTGCATTTAAGTGTCCAAAAGCATCACATTTTGTTACAGTTAAGTATATTATTTTAAATTATTTCCATAAGTACTTTAAAAAAAGTTTGCTAAAGTGTTCTTAAATGGACCGGTAGCACAATGACCAGGCAAAGACTTCACCTGTGCCCTTATCTTTATTAAAAACTGAGAGGGGGAGAAGTTTTTAATTCAAGTGATAATACAATTTTCGTTTGAATCCCTTGTTTCGCTTGCGTATTGGAGCAGGGAACCGGGCATTAATGATATGATGGACATCGCTGATTCTTACTTGAAGATCTCTGAGACATCTAGAAAATACTGACATTTTGGGCGATGCGAATGAAAACCGGAAACTGATATCCCAACTTCTGGCGACAGCGGAAGTTCGTCGCTACGCTTGTGCACAGAGTCCATAGCCAGTCAAAGCCCAGACCTCATCCTGACTGAAATACTGTGGTGAGAGCTGTGCATAAACAAATACCCACAAACCTCAATAAACTGGTGCAACGTAGAAAAGATGAGTGGGTCAAAATTCAGATTCCAAAAAACGATGTCAAATCTTATTCAAATATTTCACTTATTAATTAACATCATTCATTGCTTGGCTTTAGTTTGTAATAAAGACCCATGCTCCCTTCTTTTTGGACAGCAGCCTTTAAACCTCATTCAGCATTTCATTTGATTATCACTGCCTCAGTGAATGACAGCTTTGTGAAATATCAGGAAAGGCAAGACTTAGGCCTAAATAATGCATGGCACAAGCCTAAGAAGCAGTATGTCATCAGAGTCAATGAGCCCTTGTGTGGATTTGTAGATCCTTGAGTCTCAAAATTACCACCGTTGGGAACCACTATGAAAAATAACAAAACTAAAGGTTTTAATAAAATTGTTTAAGTGATTGTTATGGTTAAAAATGTGAAATATAAATCTGAATGTGAACAGACAATGATAGACACAAAATTAGCTTTAATGTATCCCATTGAGGAAGTTCAAAATGACCCAATAAATACCCTGCTGCCCTTGTGTTTAATTTCAGTACATGGCTGGATAGAAACATAATAATGCCACTGAAAGCTTTAGTAGTATCTGTTAATTACACATTGCCATTTACACTTTAATCATGCTTTCTGCTCTGCTTTATTGTCACGGACTCACGGTTCATAGATTCTAGGCTTAATGGCATAGTCATTATAATGATTGGTTTTAATGTACCCAAGACTTTCAATCTGGAAACAGTAAGTTCGAGCTTTGTGTCATTGTTCAAACACTGAGGAGATGACTCGCTGCTCTGAGCAAACATGTCAAATGGCAAACAATAACAACAAACAGCTAGTCATGGCATTAATACTCATTAAAGGATGCACATGGTATTGAATCCACAGACCTGAACTTAGATTTGCTTTGGAATGACTCATAAGACATTTCTGGCACTTGCAAATGCAAAACCGTCAACCAGAAACTTATTTGTAGTTTTCAAATAAGTGTTATTGACATGTGTTTTTTGCAAGAACATATAGATGTGCCGTTTCTGCATGGATCATCATTATAATTTCTCCCCTGCTGCTGTTTTAGCTCTGGCTATCAAGTGCTAACTTTATCGGCAAACTCAGATTGCAAACACTGAATATTTATTCAGTGACAAAGCCATGACTTGGGGACACTAAGCCATACATTTTAGATCAGGTTTGGATCGGTTCAGTGAATACCAATTTGATTCACTTTAGGAATATTCAGACCCGCAAGATGTTTCTTGCTGTATCAGCTGTAACGTATAGGAATTTGGCTGTTTGTAGACCAAAGTATTTTTCTGAAGATGCAGTACCCTTCATTTTTAAGTGGGTGTCCAACAGAACCTGAAGGTATGTAGATGAAGGCATCTAGGCTGATAAAAATTCCTTAGATATGTTTTTTTGTGAAGCCTCTACATGGACACCTGACTTCAACAGGCCACCTGCTGGGAAAGATCCATTATGGGGGGCTTAGTCCCATTAGCAGATGTCAGGGCGGCAGTAAAGCGTCATTGCCCTAGGCCAGGGTTCCTCAATTAGTTTTTGCCAAGGGCCGAATTCTGCCAACAATACCAAGCCAAGGGCCACTGACATATATATATATATAATTATTATTATTATAATTTTTTTTAAATATATCTATATACGTGTATATATACATATATTATTATAGCCAGTTTGTGTATTAGATATATATATTATAAATTGTGTGATTATTACATATTATTATATTATTTGTTGCTTTGTTAAAATAATCACAAGATGGTCACAAGATGAATAGTCAGATTTTTCCCCGGTAGTCTGTTTTATTCAAACAATTATTTTTGCATTTAGATACAGAAAAACTTTGCCTGTTGAATATTAAAAACAAACAAACAAAAAATCTGGATCTCCATATCTGCCAGGCAAATCAATTATTAGAATTATTAGATTTGTCAGTATTAATATTTTTATGCTTAGATTTTATGGGGGGGATCAAATTGTAACACCGTGTCTCCCAACCAGACGCAACACGATAAAAAGTATATTTCCTTGTAGTTTTGGTATGAAGGTATTTTGGTGCAAAAACAACTGAGTGACCCGTGACAGCGGAATTTGTAGTTGTCGAGAATAGCACCATGTGTATCAGTAAATCTGAAGTCACAGACAAAAGTTGCAAACTTGTAGATATTGTTTTCTCTCCCACAAACACAACACAACAGTTACAAGTTCTTGAATCCTTCACTGCAGGTGCAAATCCTTAGTTACGAATCACACAAGAAGAAACTAGTACGCTCACAAGTTTTGCTACTATTGCTGCTGTGAATATGGTGCAAAACACATTCACACACTTGCATCAAAAATGTGAATTCACAGACAAATTTTGTACATCCGCAAATCAGTTTGGGAATTCTTGCAATGAGATTTGCACGCTTGTAGAATGTTTTCTTACATATATATTTTTTTCTTGGATGCTTTTTCTAGCACAAACACAAGTGCATAACTACAACGGCGTGAATCTGCTGCTACGAGTCTCAACCACTGTTTTTCGCTTGCAAATGACAAATTTCACACTCTCTCCCTTATGCACCGCCTATCTTTGTGATAAATGGTGCAAAAGTGATTTGTGCATCTGTAGAGGCAACAGCGCGCACTGTTCAGAGAGCAGAGAATTTCAGCCACTCAGAAGAGCTCATTTGGGCGCCTGAAACACACCCCTAGTTTTAGCCACAACCCCGAAAAATCGCGAGCTGCGAGCATCTTGACAGCGACAAGTATCAGAAAAGGTACGTGGCTATTTTTTCTTTCTGAAATCATTTGTTTATAGTTTAAATACAGCTACGTTGGTAAACAGAGTTTCTTAGTTAGGTTAGCAAATCTTATTTCACGAAAGGCAAGCTAACGTTAGCCTACCTGCACTGTTAAGTATGCTATTCAATCGTCTCGTATTAAATTACAATGTCTAATATAACGATTTATGCCGGTATTCTGTTGCTTACTTCATAGAAAACAAAGGGTACTAAGGTAATTGACAGCAGGCAATCTATAGTAGGTACTATCTATCCGGAGTCGATATTGAGCCAAATCACCAAAACAGGATTCTCAAGGAAGAAACGAGATAATAAGTAATTCGTAATCTACCAACATGAGAGTAATAATTATTCAGGCAATATCTACTACTATAGATTGCCTGCTGTAAATTACCTTTAGTTTACTATAGTAGGCTATCCCAATAAAAATTACTATTCACCAAAGAAAAAAAAATGGTACCCTTGGTTTTAACTTACTCGCCTGTGAAGATGCACCCTGATCTGTCATTTTTCTGTAAGGTAAAGTATAACAGAATACAAGGAATAAATCGTTATATTAGACGGTGTAATTTAATACGAGACGATTGAATAGCAAATTTAACAGTGCAGGTAGGCTACCGTTAGCTTACCTTTCTTGAAATAAGATTTGCTAACCTAACTAAGAAACTCTGTTTACCAACGTAGCTGTATTTAAGCTAACAACAAATGATTTCAGAAAGAAAAAATAGCCACATAACTTTTCTGATGCTTGTCGCTGTCAAGATGCTCGCAGCTCGCGATTTTCGGGGTTGTGGCTAAAACTAGGGGGCGTGTTTCAGGCGCCCAAATGAGCTCTTCCGATTGGCTGAAATTCTCTGCTCTCTGAACAATGCGCGCCGTTGCCTCTACAGATGCACAAATCACCATATTTCACACAGATATGTGGTTCAAAAGGGAGAGTGCGTGAAACTTGTCAATTGCAAGTGAAAAACAGGTTTGAGACTCGTAGCAGCAGATTCAAGCCGTTAGTTTTGCACTTGTGTTTGTGCTTGAAAAAGCATCCAAGAAAAATATATATATATGTAAGAAAACATTCTACAAACGTGCAAATCTAATTGCAAGAATTCACAAACTGATTTGAGGATGTACAAAATTCGTCCGTGACTTCACATTTCTTGATGCAGGTGTGTGAATGTGTTTTGAACCATATTCACTGCAGCAATAGTAGCAAAACATGTGAGCGTACGAGTTTCTTGATTTGTGATTCGTAGACTAGGATTGGTGCACCTGCAGTGAAGGATTCAAGAACGTGTAACAGTTGTGTTGTGTTTGTGGGAGAGAAAAAAATATACAAGTTTGCAACTTTTGTCTGTGACTTCAGATTTACTGATACACATGTGTGGCTATTCTTTACAACTACAAATTCCACTGTCACGGTCACTCAGTTTTTTTGCACCAAAAATACCTTCATAGTTTTTTCCCCGCGGACAGCGACCGTGACAATAGCAACATGGGATTCTATTTTAGGAACGTTTTTTATTTTCTGCGAACAACATACAAAATATGACCGTGATAATCTCAGGTAATGATTATGTGCTTTATTCAATGTTAAAAGTGTCTAATGTGAGTTCGAATATTATTATCTTTATAGCCATAGTGAAAGCAACAACAGATATTTTACCTCATATCTTGAAAATAAATTAAAGCAAACTTGTTCATTAAAACTGTGAACTCACTGCGAACCAACAAGCGTATTCCATAACAAATATGGTATCAGTCACTCACTCACTCAAAACTGTCCAGTCCATTTACATTTGAATCATCTATTTTCCGTGTCCACTTTTCTATTCTATACACTCGCCATGTTTTTGCTGTCACATAGTATCGACACTGACACGACAAGCATTGCCAATCATTGAACGTGGCGTCAGTACGTTTCGAAAGAGAATGAGTCGCAGTTACTCGTGGGGATTTGTCGTGTCGCGCCGCATCGAAGACAGCATCACTGATTATAACGAGTTCTTGTATTTTATTGCGCCGCTAGCGTTCGGTGGGGTGTGACGGTGAGGAAATTTTCCCACCGTTTAATCGACTTGTGACAACACCGGTAATACCGGTATAACCGCGGGGGCGGGGCGTTCCCTCTTTTACTCGCTTTCCTTTGCTTTTAAATAGCTTGTCTGTCTTGTCTGTTCTCCCACACTTCTTGTCAGTCAGCTGACTCACTCTGATCTGTGATGCGACTGTCGTTCGGCACGTTGCATTGAGCAGCCGCGTTCAGTTTTTTATTGTAGTGTCTGTTCTTTTACTGAAGTAAATGATTTTTATTACTATAAAAAATCTAAACGACGGTGGGGGTCGGTGACGCGGTGGGCAAGTGACGTACATTTACATTTAGTCATTTAGCAGACGCTTTTATCCAAAGCGACTTACAATTGGGGGATACATAAAGCGATTCTTCTTAAAGAGGCAAACAGACACAAGAAGAGGTTGTAATACCAAGTTCTTAGACATTGTTCAAATAAGTACAAGCTAGAAAGAAAAGGAATAAATAAAGAGAAAGACAAAAATTGTTTTTATTTTTATTTATTTAGTATGAAGTCAAGTAGCGTCGAAAGAGAAGAGTTTTCAGCTGTCGCTTGAAAATTATCAGGGATTCAGCATTCCGGATAGGGATGGGAAGATCATTCCACCAGCCAGGAACAGTGAACGAGAATGTTCTGGAAAGTAATTTTGAACCTCTCTGTGATGGTACCACGAGGCGTCGCTCACTAGCGGATCTCAGACTTCTGAAGGGGATGTAAATTCGTAGTAGTGAGTGGAAGTAGGCGGGTGCTGAGCCTGTGGCTGTTCTATATGCAAGCATCAGTGTCTTGAACTTGATTCGAGCCGCAACCGGCAGCCAGTGCAAGGAGATAAAGAGAGGTGCAACATGGGCTCTTTTGGGCTCGTTGAAGACCAGTCGTGCCGCTGCATTCTGAATCATTTGTAGAGGTTTTATTGTGCTTGATGGAAGTCCAGCCAGAAGAGCATTGCAGTAGTCCAGCCTAGAGATGACAAGAGCCTGGACAAGAAGTTGTGCAGCATGCTCCGTTAGAAAGGGCCTGATCTTTCTGATGTTGTGCAATGCAAACCTGCAAGATCGAGCGGTCTTTGCAATGTGGTCTTTGAAGGTCAGCTGGTTATCAAAAGTTACACCAAGATTTCTGACCGAAGTTGATGGGGTAATTGTAGAAGTACGTAGACGTAGAATTGTAGAACGACGTAACCAGTGGCGGCTTAATCTATCGCAGCAAGCCTAGTCCGGTGTAGACACGATGTAAGTTAATGTAGCTTTCTGATGCTGCATTTGAATTTTCATGCCATATTATTTGAAATTAGCACGGGCCAAACTTTTTTCTCTCACGGGCCGGATGTGGCCCGCGGGCCGCCTATCAAGGAACCCTGCCCTGGGCAGTCCTTGAGACCTACAAGAAACATGACTTTTTATAGAGAAAAGGAAGTACTCAGAGATGAATGTATGATGGTAAGCACTAGGCAGGGATGAAATGGCCATAGGGAACATTAGGACTTTATTCTGATGGGCACTCTTGTTTTGAATGTCCAAACCAATACAAAGCAAATATATAATCTGATATAATGGGAGGGAAAATCTCACAGACTGGCCCATATAAGCCACAATGATGGCAGCATCTCCCTGCACAAATTAATAGAAATGTTTAGTAGAGATTATATAAATCCAGTTAATTAATTGCAATCCTGTTACTTAGTTACATAGAAAAAAAACTTTTTTTTAAAAATGTACTTTATTAGAGATGCACTGATACAAAATTTCTCAGCCGATACCGATGTCCGATTATTCAGAATGATATGTGCCAAATGTAAAAATATATATATTTTGATCCAAATAGAAAATGTAGAGAATACAGAGATATATACCGTATATATCGCATTTCAGCCAAAAAATAGCGATATATGATTTTTTTTGGCCATATCGCCCAGCACTACTAGCAACCCTAGCTTGAACTACGGGTGGTACATGGGGTCAAATAGAACTTGCGTTAACTGTGCTGCATTAATGCATTATTATTGCTTTAGCCTGGACAAAACTAAATAGGCCGATAGTACAGATAATTGCTTTTATCAGCTGATACTGATTATTGGCCAATACATCGGTGCATCCCTATACTTTAGCAATATGATAGTATATTCATTTTCAGGCTCACTCTGTTTCTGTGTGTAGAATTTGTCGCCAACAGAAATCACTCAGCTGTGTGCCCTCATACCGGCTGGACGAGCTGTTATGATTTTCCTCAGCTCTGACATTTGAAATGGACACAGCAAAACAAGGTATTTTTTACAGAACAGTGTTTGAAGAGGCATGATTCACTGTAGGAAGCTGTGAACCTGAGAAATACAAAAGATCTTGTGAAATACAAAGATCTTGTGCAATCAAAATGTAGTGTAATTTTGTTAATTAAAGGGTTGCTTTTGCAATGTGAAAACAACAATTTAAGAAAAACTTTTATTTTAAATGTACTGTATATATATGTGAATAATATAGTGTCAAATCATTTTTTACAGTGTTGCTCTTGCAATATTGAAAAATAAACAAATAATGTATAAGTAATAAAAATAACTATAAATATTTTTATTTTAATTAAAACAGTATAGGTAAAATCAATATATTTAACAAGTTTTAATTTTGTGACATGCACTGTTGTTGGGTCCCAGACTATCCCTGATGATAGAGAATGGTAGATAGACTACAAAGAAATGTTATTAGCTATGTATGTATTTGAGTCCGTATACGGTAAATCAAAGAATAACAGAACTCACTGTAAATTTGTAGCGTTGATGATTTGTGTGTTCCTTGACAAACAACCCTCTCATATTTATACATACAGTACATCTACTGCAGCGTGAGGAAAAATCCTGTCAGCTACATTCTGGCAGCCAGCACATTATACCGTGCTAAGTAGAATGCAGTTGAAAAGACTGTGACACACTGAAGCAGTGCTGATAAAACAAGCATTTGAGTTCAGTGAGGTGGCAATCAGAGTCTTGTTTGTTGTAATTAAAAAAATTATCTGATGAAAGCCCCTTTCTGTCTTTTTTAAACCTCTACAAACGACTGCTGTGATGCTTCCAAGGGGCAGTGCTCATCACAAACAGCACATTTGTGGTTCTCAGCTTTGCCTGCAGTCATACCAGGAACTGCAGAGTAGCAGCCCTTGCTGTGATTGTCGTTACTTGGGCCAGGAAAAAGATGTGCAATTGCCAATTACAGAACTGGGGGGGGGGGGGTATGGCGCCCTGAAGGAAACAATCCCGCACACTCAAATCAGATGTGAGGACAGGATGGCGAACGGTGCAAAACAGCTGCTCCCCGGCTCTCTCTTGTCAATTTAGCCGCAAGACAATTTGAGTCCCGTGCCCCTATTTTATTAGACCTGGCTCCGAGCCGTGCATCAGCAGGTGACACATAAGGGCAAGGAAGCGGTGAATATAACGATGTAGATTAGATTTTCAGACTATCAGAGGAATACAGTCAGAATAACTCATAATTTGTTGCCAATTGAAAACACACAGCCTTGCCTCTGCACATTGGTTGGGTAGGGCTGTTATGATTCTTTTTAGTTGTAAAACAGACACCGGAATATCCACAGGAAGATTCCTGATATATTAACCAGGAACCTATGTACCTATGTACTCACCCTCATGTACTCACCTTAGGGCTGGACGATATGGCCAAAATTTATATCACGATACATTTCTTAATTTTGGTCGATACGATATAATTCCAATATCGATATTAACACTATTAAAAAAGCCTCATAAAAACGGCCAAGAACGGCCACAACAGATGTCTGTACCTACAAACTTATGAAAAATGTATTTGCCAACTCTATGAAACCTACTCCTATAAAACTATATAATATTTTAGGAATAAATGTAACACCAAGCCAGCAGAGGTAGCCCTCACCCGAGTATTGACTGTTAGCACTCCCTCTGCTTTCTCTGCAACCACTTCCTGTTTAGTGGCCATATTAACCTGGCCACCACATGACTGCTTTGCGAAGTATTGCCAGTTTATCCTGCCTTAACAAGCGTTTGTATCTCTGCCTTCTTACCACGCGTATGACCTGTTTATTTTGACTTCTCTTTTGGATTACCCCTTTTGCCTGTTTGCCTGGTTGGACTGCCTTACTGTGTTTTTGACCTCATTGCCTGTTTCTACCGACCCTGAGTTTGGTTTTGTTGGACTGCTTCAATAAATGTCCGCATATGGATTCTTCCTCGGCTTCCACCTCACCCTCATTACAGAATACTTCGCCTACTATGAATCCAGCTGAAGTTTCGCAGCTCCAAGCGGCATTCGCTTATCAGAGAGAACTGCTAAAGAACTATCAAGAGCAGCTCAACAAACTGCAAGCAGCAAACGATCATTTAACCCATTATATTCAATCGCTTCCTTCAGCCACACCACCAACAGTAAGACTGGCGTTGCCAGACAAGTTTGATGGCTCTGCAGGACAATGTCGTGGTTTTATCCGTCAAGCCCGCATTTATGTTGAAAGCCAGAGAGATCAGTTTCAATCTGAAGCAAGTAAATGCACTTTTCTGATGTCACTATTATCTGGTAGAGCGATCGATTGGGCTGCAGTGGTTTGGGAGACAGATTTACAGTTTCATTCATCCTTTGAATATTCCCTACAACTACTCAGAGATGTGTTTGAATATCCCGAGGGGGCAAGGATATTTCCACACAATTGTTACACATATCTCAAGGCAACCGTACCGCTGCAGATTTCGCCATAGAATTTAGAACCCTTGCCGCTCAAAGTAGATGGAATGATGTTTCTCTGAAGGCTGTTTTCAAACAGAGTTTAAACCTCGAGCTTCAGACAGAACTGGCCTGCAAGGGTGAGGATTTAACTTTTTCTGAGTTTGTCACTATGGCTATCAAGATAGATAACCTGCTGAGAAACATTCCCAAGAGGAAATCTGCTCGTCTGCCTCACTCAAACTTCCTCACTACAACCACCGTCCACCAAGAGCCCATGCAGATAAGCTACGCACATTTATCTGGTGAAGAGAGGACTCGACCTGTCAACATAATCTGTGTTTTTACTGCGGTGAAACAGGCCACCGTAATGTCGAGTGCCCACACAAAGCCCGGGGATCCACCACTACTACCAGCCAGGTGAGTGTTGACCAATTCTCTCTTCTAAGTTCAAAAACATTTTTGATTCCTGTTCGGCTGACTACTAAGAATGGTCCCATTACTTTGACAGCGTTGACGTCGCTTCTGAAGGGGAGGCCATCCAAGTTAAAGTGGACAAGCGAAGCCACCACTGCTTTCACAAAACTCAAGACAAGTTTCACTTCAGCACCTATCCTGAAACATCCTGACCCTAACCTCCCATTTGTAGTGGAGGTGGATGCATCAGACTGTGGAATTGGGGCAGTACTATCACAGCGTCATGGTCAACCAGCTAAATTGTACCCGTGTGCATTCTTTTCAAGAAAACTCACTTCGGCCGAAGGAAACTATGATGTTGGTAATAAGGAGTTACTGTCCATGAAAGCTGCGATAGAGGAATGGAGACACTGGCTGGAGGGAGCCGTTCACCCGTTCCAGGTTATCACCGATCACAAGAATCTTGAGTATGTGAAAAGTGCCAAGAGACTAAACCCACGTCAGGCCAGATGGTCACTGTTCTTTTCAAGGTTTCAATTTACTGTCACCTATCGCCCAGGAAGTAAGAATTGCAAGGCAGACGCCCTCTCCAGGTGTCCTGATCCTCCTCTCCAAGATCATTCTCCGGAATCCATTCTTCCTCTGTAATTATTGCTCCTGTAAACTGGGACATCATGAAGGAGATCCAAAGAGCCACACAGCAAGATCCTCAGCCCGCTTTGTGCCCCCTGAACAAACAATATGTTCCCCATGATCTACGACAACGGGTCATGCAATGGGTTCATACTTCTGTCAACTCGGGTCATCCAGGTATCTCACGCACCCTCAAGTTAATCCACAACGCTTTCTGGTGGCCAACCATGAACAGAGATGTAACTGATTACGTGAAAGCTTGCCAAGTTTGCGCACAATCTAAGACCCCCAAGGAACTGCCATCCGGTCTTCTTCAGCCGCTGCCTATCCCGCAACGTCCATGGTCTCACCTGTCAATCGACTGTTACCGATCTCCCACCATCCCAAGATTTCACTACAATTCTAGTCATCATCTACAGATTCTCTAAGTCTTGCCGCCTCATTCCCCTCAAAGGTCTGCCAACAGCCATGGAAACGGCTCAAGCTCTGTTTCACCAGGTGTTTCGAATTTATGGCTTTCCCGAAGATATCGTCTCGGATTGAGGGACTCAATTCACTTCTCAGGTGTGGAAATCTTTCTGCCGACAATTGGACATCAATGTGAGTCTGACGTCAGGCTATCACCCTCAGTCAAACGGTCAAGTCGAGAGACTCAATCAGGAGATTGGTAAATATCTGAGAACCTACTGCAGCCGGGAACAGAATCGGTGGGCAGAATTCTTGCCATGGGTGGAATATGCCCAAAACTCTTTAACCCATGCCTCTACAGGATTCACCCCATTCTAATGTGTATTAGGATATCAATCTCCATTGTTCCCGTTGTCGGGCGAACCTTCCTCCGTTCCTGCGGTAGATGACTGGATACGTCGTTGCGAGAGGGTGTGGGATAGCGCTCATGTTCATCTTCAAAGAGCTGTACGAGTTCAAGAACTCCAGGCAAACCGAAGACGGCGCCCACATCCTCCCTACCAACCGGGACAGAGGGTCTGGCTCTCTACGAGGGACATCAAGCTACGTCTGCCGAGCAGGAAGCTCAGCCCATGGTATGTTGGCCCATTCAAAATCTTAAAACAGATAAATTAGGTTATATATCAGCTTGAGCTTCCTGCTAACTACTGCATCTTTCCATCATTTCATGTCTCGCTCCTCAAACCGGTCCACCCGAATGCTGACCCCAACGCTGAGTCCCAAGAGCCACCGCCTCCGCTGGACATTGACGGATCGCCAGCTTATAAGGTGAACATGCTGCTGGACTCGAGGCGTAGAGGGGGTTGGCTTCAATACCTGGTGGACTGGGAGGGATACGGACCTGAGGAGAGATCATGGATACCTGCTTCCGATATACTGGACCCCTCACTCATAGAGGAATTTCATCGAGCCAGGCCCGACCGTCCAGCACCACGGGGACGCCCACGCAGAGCGCCAGGAGTCGCTCCTAGAGGGGGGGGTTCTGTAACACCAAGCCAGCAGAGGGAGCCCTCACCCGAGTATTGACTGTTAGCACTCCCTCTGCTTTCTCTGCAACCACTTCCTGTTTAGTGGCCATATTAACCTGGCCACCACATGACTGCTTTGCGAAGTATTGCCAGTTTATCCTGCCTTACCAAGCATTTGTATCTCTGCCGCCTTACCACGTGTATGACCTGTTTATTTTGACTTCTCTTTTGGATTACCCCTTTTGCCTGTTTGCCTGGTTGGACTGCCTTACTGTGTTTTTGACCTCATTGCCTGTTTCTATCTATTTTTCTCCCGACCCCTGAGTTGGTTTTGTTTGGCTGCTTCATAATGTACGCATATGGATTCTCCTCAGCTTCCGCCTTCACCCTCATTAAAAATGGCGCAAATAAGTAAATGTTCACCTTTTATTGGTATTTATCCTTCATACAAACAAGAAATGTTAAATCACTGTCAAATAACTCAACTCTCCTTATTATATTATATTATATATTTTTTACTTCAACCTATAGCTAACATACCAGTCAAAAGGTTTTTTGGAACAGTCAAAGATTTTTAATGTTTTTTTTAAAGAATTCTCTTCTGCTCACCAAACCTGACTTTATTTGATCCAAAATTCAGCAAAAACCGTAACATTTTGAAATTTTTACTATTTAAAATAACTTTTCTATTTAAAAATATAATTTATTCCTGTGATTTCAAAGCAGAGCTTTAGCATCATTACTCCAGTCATTGTCACATGATTTTTCAGAAATCATTCTAGTATGCTGGTTTGCTGCTCAAAAACATTTATTATTATGAATGATGCTGAAAACGGCTGAGTAGATTTTTTTCAGGTTTCTTTGATGGATAGAAAGTTCAGAAGAACAGCATTTATCTTAAATAGAAGATTATAAATGTATTTATCATCACTTTTGATCAATTTAAAACATCCTTGCTAAATGAAAGTAATAATTTCTATAATATAAATTTTAAAAAGAGCTTTTGAATGGTATAGTGTATAATGTTACAAAAGTTTTTTATTTCAAATAAATGTTGTTCTTTTGAGCTTTTTATTTATCAAAGAATCTTGAAAAAAAATGTACTCAACTGTTTTTAATATTGATAATCAGCAAATCAGCATATTTGAATGATTTCTGTAGGATCATGTGACGCTGAAGACTGGATTAGGCCTAATTATGCTGAAAATTTAGCTTTGATCACATGACTAAATTACATTTTAAAACATATTAAAAAGAACGCAGTTATTTTAAATAGTAAAAATATTTCAAATGTTACTACTGCTCGTGGCCTTTTGATCAAATAAATGCAGGCTTGGTGAGCAGAAGATAATTCTTTAAGAAACATTAAAAATCTTGCAGTTCAAAAACCTTTGACTGTTAGTTTTGGCCTGTTATTCTTATAGATTGCATTAACCAGGATAACGAGTATGAACATGCTCCGAGTTGCTTCAGAAAACAAAAAAATAGAGCAACAACAAAAAAGCATGTTGCTGGAAATGGGTTTATTGAAAATGCAAACTGATTGTCTGCCAGCAGGAGGCGATGTGAGAGCGGTGGAACTAACGGTTTCTCCAGTAATGGCTGTAAACAAAGCAGCTCTGCTCATGAACGGTACTTTATCAGATAAAAATGCCATCTAAACTATTCTGAAGACAGTCGGTTCCCTTCAGAGATACATTCATATAAAACTCCCGCGACGCGTTTTGATTTTGAAACGTGCGGTGCTCATGTTTATTCAACGAAGTCACAAATAAATCAATGTATGGGAAACGCTGGTAATGTATATTGGAAATGTTTAAAAATCATATCACCGTTTTGAAAAAAATTATATCGCGATACATACTAATATTGAATTATTGTCCAGCCCTACCCAGCTGTGTAAAATTGTAATGATTTCTTTCTTCTGTTTTTTTTTTCTTATAATGGAAGTCAATAGGCACCAAAACTGTTTGGTCACCAACATTATTCATAATATATTATTTTGTGCTTTAAGAGACAGGAAAGGTTGTTATAGGCTTGGTGGAAGCCGTTGGGCACGGGGTATTACTGTTAGGGCGTATTGGCTGGGGTTTAGTATTACTGTAAAAAGCATGTATAAATGCCTTATACTGCATGACCATATTTTAGGTCCATTAATCCTACCCCATACCTAAACCTAACAACTATCTTACTAACTATTAATAAGCAGCAAATTAAGAGTTTACCAAGGCAAAAGTCGGAGTTAATAGTGAGAACTGGGCCCCAATTAAGTGGACCGAATTTTCTTTTTGGGTTAACTATTTACCCTATTTAAAAATAGGTGGATGCTCCTCATTTTTTGTTTTTTTTTTTTTTTTTTTTGTGAGTCATCTGGTTTTTGGGTTTTTCATCAGAGCAAAGGCCTCCGTCTCTCGTCTGGGTGTGGTTGCAGTAGGAGGATGAGGATTCTGTTGTGTCTGCTTTCTCTCAGCTCTCTGGCTCTGAGCTACGCATTGGGTAAGTAGCATGTGATCTGATGTCTCCCATCATCTCATCTTATTCAAGATCCCATTTGCAAATATACTTAGTAAGTTTTGCTCAGCCCTTCCCCCATTAGTGAAACTTCGTTACCACTCACCCGTTGTTGTTGTTTTTTTCTGTATTCCCTCTGCTCCAGCATTTTCTTGTTTAAACCTCATTGATATTTACGATTGTCCTTTGATCCATTTCGGGATGTGTCTGGGGGGGGGGGGGGGGGGCACAAATTCAATTAATTCTTAATTGTGTTATCTTATATCAGTGGGCAGAAGGGATTTTGATTTACTTGAAAGGTGGTTTTGAGGCTAAAGTAATCCCGGCCCCATTAAACATTGATAAAAATGTGCATGTGTCCATAAAGCTATTACTTGGCAGATGGTACTCTAGTCAAAGTTTGATTCTCTCCGCATGCTCCTCAGCGTCGCATTTCCCCCTCTCCTCACCCAGTACTTTTGCCCTTGCTTTTGCTCGCTTCTGTCTTTGTCCACGTGTTCGGCTAATGGGTTACTGTGTCCCCCAACTCCTGACATTTACCAACCTTGCCCAATCCCCTCGCCTTCGCCGCTTTGTTTTCCGCCAGTCTGCCAGGCGAGTGTCGGCGATCGATGTCGTCCGAAATGGCTGCAGGACCGGATGCCTGCTTGCCGTGCGGATTACCTCCACCCCCCAGCCCCCCCATCCCCCTTACCCGTGTTGGTGGCAATTGTGGGTGGCATGGTGTATCTGTATTGATGTTCTTATGTTGCTGAGGTGTTTTTTTTCCTTTTCCCACACTGTGCTCCCCATAGGAGCATTGTCTGGGGTCTGTTTTTTTTTTTATATCCTCCCTTCCCTCATGTTATGCTGTATTTCTTTAAATTCCCTGTCCTCCTGTCCTGTCTATATTGTTATATTGTATGTATGGACAGGTGGATGGCTAATTTCGCTGGTACCTGTGATCAGTGACAATAAAGGGCTCATTCATACTAGTCTCACAGGCATGAAATCTGGTCCACTTTGCAGCGAATTCTGGCCAGGAGCCGCCATCGGACCAACATAAGTGACCAAGCAAAATAATGCCTCTAATGTTGGTCTGCAACTGCCTGCATACAAAACAATGAAGATGCAGAAATGTTTGTTTACTTTGTAATCAGAATTCAAGTTTATACAAAAATTATAAGTACTGAGTTATTTCACAGATATTTGTTCTTCAGCAAATCTGCTCACTTCTTCAAATGTACCTACTTTTAAATCAGACTTTGTTTCCAGACAGACAGGTGCAGCCAGCCAATCAGAGAACAGTTTCTGCCCATGTCTTTGACCTGCATTGCTCATTGTTTGCTCATTTATTTGATCACAATCAGCATATTGTGGAAATATTAATTCATTTTTACCTTGTTCTCTTGTTTTAATATATTTTCAAATGTAATTTATTACTGTCATGGCAAAGCTGGATTTTCAGCAGCCATTACTCCAGTCTTTAGTGTCACTTTAGAGAAACATTTTTTTTATTATTACTAATGTTGAAAACAATTGTGCTGCTTAATGTTTTTGTGGAAACTGTACTACATTTTTTTCAGGATTCTTTGAGTTAATAGAAAGTTCAAAACAACAGAATTTATCATATTTTGTAACATTATAAATGCCTTTACTAACTTTTATTCAATTTAATGAATCCTAACTGAATAAAAGTATTAATTTCTTTCGAAAATCTGTAATGTGTAAACAGCAAAACATGGACAAAGAAAGGAACAAATGGTTTGAGAATCTATACAATTCTCATATTCATTGTACTGAAAAAAATGTCCAGGTTCGGATGTATCATCACAGGCATTGAGAAGGAATTGGCTAATTACTGTGTTTCTAGTCTAGTGCAGAGAAGTAACTATATATAGAGACTTCAGTGGAAAATAACTTAAGTGGCAGTTTGGAGCTGTTTATCCCCATTACTGGAAGCAGCAACATACTACTGAATTTCACTGTAATCTCAGAGCAGAAAAGCTCCCGGGGAGCCGGCTGCCCTTCTCAACTCATCTCTCCTCCCCTGCATCTCTCTTATTGACCTAGATTCTTGTGGTTCTCACCAGAACTGCATACACACACTGATTTGCGCACATACATGCATATATATATATACACGCCTGTGCATTCAGAACCCCAGTGAATTCTAAATTACAAATGCATAAATCAAACAAAAAGTCTGCACATACATAGAGACTGAAAAAATTAATTATTAATCAGTATTTTTGTCTTTTTTTAAAGATTGTTTTAAATATATATTTTTTTTTTACTGGAAAACAAGATAATATGCATAAGATAATAAAACTTATTTTTAGATAATATATCTTGAATTCACTTAATTTTTCTTCTTTGAAATTGTTTACTTGTTTAATCACTACATACCAATGGGGAAGAAAATTAAACTTAATTCAGTACAGTATATTCTCTGAAAACAATATTTATATCTGCAATTTACTCGAAAATTAGTGTGTCTTGTTTTAAGAATGTTTAGATATTTTTTTATTTGGAAAACACGACAAAATAAAGCTGATTTAATACTGTTTTTATTTTTTTTATTTTTTTTTTTTTACAATATTCTAATCCATCACAAATTGCATTTTAATACACAGTCTCAAATCCATTCGAAACACTTAATTTATTTGAATGTATAAAAGCAAAATCCTAGTCACAGATGCACACACTGACACAAATACACACACGGTCCCTTATAATCCAAACTCATTCTTCACCCAACTCATAATGCATCATATGCGTTCACAGCTACCTGGAGACTTTACGGTATTCAAACTCCCCTGTTCCCCTCTGTTCTGTCAAAATATCTGAGTGCATGCAATTATATCTGACAGCTTGTATCCCCTGCTGACTTTCCCCGGATGGAGTACACTCCCACTCTGAGTGCAAATACGCTGTAGTTGTTAGGCACGAACGACCCCCCTGTATCTGTCTGTTTGGCACAATACACTAGCTGTCAAAGGAGGCAGTACAAAAGACCTGAGCACGACAAGACTACTTCAGCTAGATTATCTCACAGACACTTTACCATACCCTTGAGTTTCATTTAGTGTGCTGTTGTCTAGTAGTTAATCATCTGGTAACTAACCAGAAGGCTGTTGGTTCAAACCCTTTGAAGAGTGATTCAGGGGGTCACCATGTTAAAATTAATGCATTAAGACTCTTATTTGATATATAAAGAACCATTTTTTGACTCAAAAGCATTTTGTGACAATCTTTGTTGAAATGTTTCTCACAGACCGTAATGGTGGGCACATTTTTGTAGGTGGGGATGTGTGTGTGTCAGGTCACGACAGTGGGCCTGTGTTTGAGGAGCAGCCGTCTAGTCTGATTTACCCGGAGGGGATGCCAGAAGGCAAGGTGACCCTGAGCTGCCAGGCTCGCGCCAGCCCTGCTGCTATTTACCGGTACTCAGATCAGATTTTTGGCACTTACACCTTATCGAGCAATACAGGACCTTTGTTTACTAAGGAAAAAGAAACACGCGGAAAACGCGATAACCTATCCTTTAACACCAAACATGTAAAAAAAATAGATCTTTTTACAAAATATAAATGATTAAAAAGATTTAAAAAACACCTACAAAACAGATAATCATTTCTGAAACATAAATACACTACAGTTCAAATGTTTGAGGTCGGTAAGATTTTTATAAGAAGTCTGTAATAAGTCTGTATATTCAAGGCTGCATTTATTTGGTCAAAAATACAGTAAAATCATTAATACTGTGAAATATTCTTACAATTTAAAATATTTATTATTATAGTAAATTGTTAAATAAATAGTTATTTAAAATAACTTTTCTGTTTCTGTTTTAATTTCTCAATAAATATTTCTTCTTCTTATCAATATTGAAAGTGCTTGCTGCCTAAGATTTTTAGGAAACCAGATAATATTCAGGATTCTTTGAATGAATTGATGTTGTAAGACGCTATATGTGACCCTGTCTGTGAAATACATAATTATGAGATAACAAGCATCAAAGTTTGATTTCAACCATTAATTTCACTATGATGCATCTTTGACAATGGGCCTTACGCATTCAAATATTAAAGATAAAGGTTATATTTTCACAAGAATGTTCTACATCTTTATAAAGGATGATTTTATGTAGAAAACAGTAAATCACAAAAAATGACTGTAGCTGGGTTTTCACAGGCAGGGGCACATATTTGAAATAGAATTTTTTAAATATTATAAATGTCTTTATTGTAATTTGGCTAAATTTAATGCATCCTTGCTGAATATATTACTTGACCCCAAACTTTTCAACAATAATACAATTCTTTAAGATAATAAGACTTTTAATTAAGTTTTTTCTTCTAGTTATATGCATAAACTTCACTAACATTTGTTGTATTTATGATTAGAAAAACACTTTGTCATTGTGGTATGAAAAATAAACTTTAAGATACTGTATATTCTCTTAAAACATGTTTCAGTATACAATTTTGCTTCATAAGCATTTAAAAATCTAATTTCAAGGAGGTTAAACATATTTTTACAGGATAATTTGAAATACATAATGCAAGCTGTCCCAATAAAAAGTAGACTACTTTTATCTAAATTAAATTAAATTAATCATTAATTATGCACTTTTTTGAAGTTAGAATCTGTTAAAGTTAGATCTTGTATGTGATTTCTCACAGGTGGCGTGTGAATGGCACTGAAATAGTATTTGCTGAGGATTCGCACTACACACAGGTCGCAGGAAACCTTGTGATCAATAACCCTCAGAATGGACGAGATGGTGGGTCGTACCAGTGTCTCGCCATCAACCGCTGTGGCACCATTGTTAGCAGAGTGGCTAACCTCAAATTTGGCTGTGAGTACAAACCAAACGATTTTGTTATCCAAGTGTGAAAATTAGGCCTTTCTGAATAAAAGCAACAGTAGTTGAAATCACACTCTACCGCTACTGATTAATGTTGTGTGCATTCTAGACCTCCATGATTTCCCCCCTGAGAGTAGAAGCCCTCAGACAGTCCATGAGGGTACGGGAACCTTTCTTGCCTGCCAGCCACCAGCTCATTACCCAGGTATGCTTACACACTATCAGTTAGCAAAACATTTCACTCTATACTCTATCATATACTGATCATTGTATCTATTTCCTCAAATATTAATATCTTGCATCCATTTTGCCATCAAGCTTTGTCCTACCGCTGGTTCATCAATGAGTTCCCCAACTTCATCCAGCCAGAGGCCGGCAGATGGTTTGTTTCTCAGGTGACGGGTAACTTATACCTTGCTAACGCAAGAGCCAATGACACGGGCAACTATTTCTGCTTCACTACCATCAACATGGACATCAGCACCAAGAGCATCTTCAGCAAAGCTGTCCAGCTTACTGTTTACCCTGATGGTTTGTTAGTTTCCCTCAAAATCAAGAAACAAGCTCAAGTACATACTGCTATCAAAATAATATTTTATATATAAAAACAATACATCTTATATTTTGTTCTTGCGCCCTTTGGTTCCACAGCAAACCCAAGGAAAGCCACTCCAAATATCAGAGTGCGTTTTTCCGCTGAGATGTACGCATTATCAGGACAAACTGCACAGCTGGAATGCTTTGCCTATGGCACGTAAGTCCCCCTTAGCTCCCCACTTCCCTTCAGATATCACTGCTACATCGGTTCAACATAATCCATAACTCAGTCAGCTATAAAAATGGAAAAAAAATTCTAACATCCTCTTGCTCGCTCTTTACTTTCCTCCCTAAGTCCCATTCCTAAAATCCGCTGGAGGAAGGTGGATGGGATTTTACCACCTAAGGTCGGAGCAAGTGCAGAGGGACCCATCCTGATTATTCCTGAGCTGAATTTTGATGACGAGGGCATGTATGAGTGTGAGGTTTACAACTCAGAGGGCCGTGAGACACATCAGGATGACGCATCTCTGTTCAAGGTATCGTAACGACAGCACTAGAAGTGATAGTTTCTACCATATTTTCCGTTGTTCTCTTTGGTGAATGGGTATGTGACACAAAACGTTGTGTTATTATTAACTAAAATTAATTTTAAATTGTTAATTAGAATAAAGCTGAAATAAAATAAAATATGCAATATAAAATGTATAAGAATATTTATATGAGTATTAGAAATTTTTAACTGAAAAAGAAAAATCTGCTGGTTTGTGTCTTCTCACTCCCCAGCCCAGCCTGAGTGGCTTCAGGTCATGAGTGACTCTGAGGTGGAAATTAGTTCGGAGCTGCAGTGGAGCTGTGCTGCTGCGTGCAAACCAAGACCCACCATTCGCTGGCTCCGTAACGGACAGCCCCTCATCACACAGGTCAGCCATATGCGCGCACACACACACACGCGCGTTCACACACACTTCTCCTTCTTAGCTGTCCATCGTGTTCGATGATGACGCTTGCTCCAGAGATGGGAGTGGGAAGGGGATGAGTTTAGCGATGTTGCCGCTGGTGCCACTTCTCGTGGGCACTGAGTCCAATCCTTGAGCCGCACACTCTTCCGCAGATGGAGCAAGGGAAACCAGATACCAGGGGGGTACCAGCCGCCCTCTGGTGTCTCTTAGTGCGTCTCTCGGATCGTCGGTCTTGGTTGGTTTGATGTATTTGAGAGACTGCAGTGGCACAGGTGACCTGCCAGGCTGACCTGTCGAGTGCCAGATATTCGAGCTGCGTGAGGGGAATGTTTGCTCGCTTTAGGAGATCCCTGGTGTAGTCCTTAAAATGCCATTTTTGCCCTACAGCGGAGCGCTTTGCGCCCATTAGTTGACTATAGAGGACTTGGCGGGGCAGGCGATGTTCAGGCATGCGTATGGTTTGCCCTAGCCAACGCAGATGTTTTTGGGCCACTGCAGCTTCCATGCAAATTGAGTCAGTATTGCTGAGGATGACTGCGAGCTTCCCAGGACAAATTGAGGATCTTCTGAAGGCAGCGGATATGGAAGGCCTCTAGGTTAATAATGTTCTGGCGGTATGGGGTCCATGACTCTGCCCCATAAAGCAGAGTGGAGAGACATACCGCATTGTAAACGGCGACCTTGGTACTGATCTTCAGGTTATGGTTTTCAAAAACCCTGCTGCGTAGGCACCCAAAAGATGATGAGGCTTTATTTATTCTGGAGTGTATTTCTGTGTCAAGGGAGCAACATGAGGACAAGGTGGAGCCAAGGTAGGTGAAGTGGTCCACTGTTTAAAGTGGAACACCATTTATGTCAAACCTGGGGGGTATGGGGGCGGGTGTAGCGAGATAGGACATAACCTCAGTTTTTTGAGTGTTAACCTGTAGACCAAAAGATTGGTACAGAATGGATATTGTATTTAGGGCGTGCTGCATAGAGTCCGGGCTGTGGGCCAAAACGGCACAGTCATCAGCATACTGAAGCTCACAGATTTGGCGGGACTTTATCTTTGTGCGGGCCTGGAGTCGACGGATGTTAAAGAGGCTACCGTCAAGTCGATATTCCACATGGACACCGTCTTCATGCCCTATGACACGATGGAAGAGGCAGGTGATGGCAGAGAGGAAGATGTTAAAGAGTGCCGGAGCCAAGACACAGCCTTGCTTCACCCCAAGGTTTACCTCGAAAGACTCAGACAGGAGTTCTCCCGTGAGTATTCTGGCTTGCATCCCATCATGCAGCTAATGTAGGATGCTAAGAAACTTGGGTGGTACCCAAAGTTTGGAGAGGTTTCTCCAGAGCAGCTCACGGTTGATGGTGTCAAAAGCTTTGCTGAGGTCGATGAAGGCTACGTGAAGATCTTTGTGCTGTTCTCGACTCTTCTCCAGCAGCTGCCTCAAGACAAAAACCATGTCTGTCGTGGATCTGGATTTCCGGAAGCCACACTGAGTTTCCGGAAGCACAGCTTCCGAGATGTGATCGACCAATCTGCTGAGCATGATCTTAGCCAGGACTTTCCCTGCGATGGAGAGGAGAGATATCCCGCGGCTGTTACCGCAGACTGCTCTGTCTCCTTTCTGCTTGTAAATGACCACGATGTTAGCATCCTTCCAGTCCTGTGGGAGGGAACCATGTTCCCAGATGTTTTGGATCAGGAGATGGAGACGGCGCGTGAGGATGTATCCTCCGTGTTTGAAAACCTCTGCAGGGATTCTGTCGGGTCCAGCGCATTTGTTGTTCTTCAGCCCTGCAATGGCTTGCCGGAGTTCAGAGTAATGTGGTGGGGTGTCCAGGTGCATGGTTGGTGGCAGGTCTGGCAGATTATCCAGGATATGTGGATCAGCTGGGTTGGTGTGGTTGAAGAGACTCTCAAAATAATTTTCCCAACGTGCAAGAATCTCGTGGCGATCCTTAAAAAGTGTGGACCCATCAGCTGATCGAACTGGAGCGATCGCCCGTTTCCTGGGGCCATACAGTGCTTTTAAGGCATCGTAAAAGCCTTGAGTGTTATTACAGTCTGCCAGGTTTTGAATTTCTTGCGACTTTTTCACCCACCAGGTGTTCTCCATAGTCCGGAGGGCTCGCTGGGTTTCTGCTCTTGCAGCAGTGAAGGAGGTTATAAGGGTGGAAGATCCAGGGCAGGACAAGAGAGCTTTGTGGGCTTCATGCTTGGTTTTTAGGAGTGACTGTATCTCGGCTGAGTTACAGTCGAACCAGTCCTGGTGATGTTTCCTTAATTGAATTAATTAATTATTCCTTATAAATAGCCTGGCGTAAAGCTGGCCATTCTGCTGATTCTTCTGGAATCTTGCTGATGTTTTCAGCAAGGAGCCGTCAGAGGTTGTCTTTGGTGGTGTGGTTATTCAGCGCTGTGCAGTTGAGTTTCTTGTATGAGGCAGTCCTCGGACTACGGGGTTGAATGCTCATTAGTAGATTGGATCTGACCATGAGGTGGTCAGTCCAGCACTCAGCTCCTCTCATAACACGGGTGGTGAGGACATCCTGTCTATCCTTTTGACGGACAATCACGTAGTCAAGGAGGTGCCAATGTTTTGACCGTGGGTGCTGTCAGGTGGTCTTAAACCTGTTCTTCATCTGGAAAATGGTGTTAGTAATGACCAGCTGGTGCTCTGCAAAGAGAGAGAGGAGTCTGAGCCCATTATGGTTCATTTTCCCCACACCATGCTGGCCGATAACTTTACTCCATACCAGGTGCTCCGTACCCACTCTAGCATTGAAATCTCCCATGAGTATGAGCCTGTCCGTAACCGGGGTTTTCTGTAGGATGGCATCAAGAACTCTATAGAAATCCTCTTTGATGTTATGCTCGGCATCAAGAGTTGGAGCATATGCACTGATGAGAGTGGCGAAGCGTTTCTTTGTCAGAGGAATACGCCATGTCATCAGTCTTTCATTGATGCCAATAGAGGATTCCGGAATGCGTTGCAGCAGTTTAGACTTCACAGCAAAGCCAACTCCATGGTTGCGACGAGTGCCTTCAGGACCCCCTTCCAGAAGAAGGTGTACCCAGCACCAGCCTCTGTCAAGGAGTCCTCCCCATGTAGTCTGGTCTCGCTGAGAGCTGCTATGTCGATATTATATCTTGTGAGCTCCAGGGCCACCAATGCTGTCCTGCGGTGGGGTCTGTCAGGAGTTTCGGCCAGGTCCAGCAATGTGCGAATGTTCCACGAAGCAATGCTTAGCTTATTTTTTATTTTAATTTTTCGACCGCAAGGGGGGATGCTCTGACGGTTGCGGCTTACCGTCTGGAGTGTGGGGAGCAGACAATTTTTTGACCACCTTTTCCAGGTCCTTCCCCATCACAGGAGTGAGCAGTGTGGGGTTGCTCAGTCGCAGTGGAAGCTGCCGAAAAGACGCGTTGCTCCATCCCGCAGTCCTAATGACCATCACTTCATTGCCGCCTGTGTGCATGGTTTGGCTAGACACTCCCAGCCACATCCTTGGCCTGTGCCCACCACCATTCTACATCGCCACAGGACTTTTAATAATTAATTTTTAATTTTTTTTTTTTTAAGGGAAGGAGGGAAAGGGAGGGTAGGGGAGCAAGAAGCTTGCGCATAGGTATAGATTAGGGTGGGAGTGTGGGTGCTCAGACCTCACTCTCACCATCTTCACTCTTACCAGATAGACCTCCAGTGGCATGAGAGAACCCATGATGACCTTCGACTGGCAGGAAGTTGCAGAGGGCTGCCGGTAGTCCGGTATGTTGGACTCCGCCTATGCCTGCCCTCAAGTGCAGGTTTGTTTTCAGGGTTTGCTCCCCTAGCCACGGTACCCTCCCGAGTTAACCCACGTGGCTGTGGGATTGCCTTCTTCCGCCTTCCCAGCCGTTGTAATGGTTCACACACCACCATCTTCCGCCTGCGCCGTCGTTGAGGTCTTTACTATTTACCCATAGCTGGGGCTATTTACCCATAGCTGGGACAGTGGTTGACGGGCATCAGGGCATTTCCACTCATCGATGGGCCTGCATGCCACGTCTCTGGGGCCCACTGCTGCTCCGAGATCCCGTACAACTTAGCCTGGAACCGCAAGGGACCAGTTACCATGTGTGCCACGAGGAGGCGTGTACGAGATCTTGGCAGTGGAGAGGCTATGTACCGGCTGAGGAGACTTACACACTTGGCTCCTCTTTTCGCCCCTGAAAAACAAAGGGCTATCCGGTGGCAGCAGCTGAAAGCAGAAAGTGACAAGCATACTGCTAACTACAAGCACTACTACTCCAACACTGCTGCACTGACGCATCACACGCCCTTGAGTGAGTACACACACACTCACACACACCTCACGACACACACCCCACACACACACACACACACACACACACACACACACACAACTATATCTGGATTGTCAACTGACAATGTGTGTGTTATCAGAAATGAACAGGACCTCTAGCTGTCAAGACTCAGACTGATATATGCTTACTCAATTTAGAAAACTCTTCATGTCTTAGAGGCAGTGAGATGTGACAGTGAGTAACCTGCTCATTATTTTTTTCAGCTGGAGGTAGATTGACAAGAGAAATGTTGTGTAGCCCTCTGCTGGTGTTAATGTGCATGTGGATTATGTCTCTTACACAGTCTGACACTTACCTGTGTGCAGGACCGTGTGGAAGTGAATAACGGCCGACTGAGGATCAGTAACCTCGCCCTGGAGGATTCGGGGATGTATCAGTGTGTGGCCGAAAACAAACACGGCACCATTTACTCAAACGCTGAGCTCAGAGTTCAAGGTGAGCACAACTGAATCTGAACATGAAAATAAATCAGAATATCACTGCATAAACATTGACATGATTCTCTTGTTCTCTACCTTAACGCACTTCAAATCCCCATCTGCCCACCCAGTCATGCCTGAACCCCAGTTATAGTATGATCTGTTTTTAAATCCTCTGTGTGGTTTCCTGTCTCACTTCCTGCCCCATCCTGTCGCCCTATTTCAGTCCAGGCCCCAGACTTTAGGTTAAATCCAGTGCGGAAGCTGGTTCCTGCTGCCCGTGGCGGACAGGTGAAAATGGAGTGTAAACCTCGGGCAGCTCCTAAACCAACTCTCTTCTGGAGCCGTGGCACAGAGCTACTGACCAATAGTACCAGGTAATCCAGTAATTAAGTGTTTCAAAGATCTCCTAAATGCTTTAAACTCAATGTATTTTATTATTGACAGACAAATGGCCTTGTGGGTTTGTTAAAAGCTGTTTGGTGAGGTACAGGCGAGCTGTTTACCTGTTTTGTAGATGCTTACAGTGATCTCAAAAAGTCCATGTGATAAACTCTCTCCAGGATAACAGTCACTCCAGATGGGGTTCTGTGGATCTATAACATCAGTCGTTCTGATGAGGGAAAGTACACCTGCTTTGCAGAAAACTACCTTGGCAAAGCCAACAGCACAGGACACCTGTCTGTCAGAGGTAACCAAACCTAATTCTATGTTTATCTAGTTTAAAGGTCTCAGGTTATCTGTTTAGCACTAAATATTGTAACAGCAGTGTGAGTGTTTACATGCAGTTTTACACAGATTACGCTTGAAAGTGTAAGATCA
This sequence comes from Sinocyclocheilus anophthalmus, assembly GCA_018155175.1. NCBI lineage: Eukaryota > Metazoa > Chordata > Actinopteri > Cypriniformes > Cyprinidae > Sinocyclocheilus > Sinocyclocheilus anophthalmus. Next base: position 83,509 of record JADLZN010010983.1, read on the forward strand.
CGTAAAACCCATAAACAAATGTCATTAACGGTTAAGCAAAATCTGGACTTTTCTCGACACACCTTTTTAGCCTAGTTTGCTTTGCGTGTAAACACCTTTATCAACTCTCTATCTGCATGTTCATTGTGGACATATCTTCTGTTATGTCTCAATTTCAAGCCTGAGTGCATTTTTGGCTTATTGATCTGCATGTAAATCTCTAAAATGCTAATTTTAGTAGTCATCAGCATTTTATTGTGGGCGCAAAAGCTTTCAGTGTATAAAGTTATGTTTTTCACCTTGTTCTCTCAAACAGATGCCACAAAAATCACATTAGCACCCTCTAATGCTGATATCAATCAGGGTGAAAATGCCAGTCTGCAGTGCCATGCGTCACATGACCCTACAATGGATCTCACCTTCACCTGGTCCCTCAGTGGAGTTCTGTTGGACCTAGAGGATCCAAATGGACACTATCGGCGTATGGAGGGGGTAAGCACTTGACGTGAAAGGGTTTTTAAAATGGCAAACTTTAGTACATTAACTCTGTTATTTTACATTATCATTCAGTAACATTTATAAAAAATGTTTATTAAAGAAGTCTCTTATGCTCACCAAGGTCATAGAGATTTAACACTTTGCTGTGCCATAGCAACAGCATAGCAGTATGCTAAAAACAACTTGTCAACCTGACGACCACCCACAACACTGTAGCATGCAACCAAATACGTCTTACACCTTCTTAAAAAAATGTGAAAATCTAGTTATGTTCTTAATATTTAAAATCAGCAAGATTAGTAAAACCATCTGAATTTGTATTCCAGTAGCAGCAAGCTCCTCACACACTCTGAGATTAGCTTTAATAGGATTCACTTCAAAGTAAATCCATTTTAGACATATTATATATAGTCCATTTTAAAATCCCAAATTTGAAACCTCGCCAGATTAAGCATGTAATAAAAAACATGATAATGCTCCTATGAAGTTGAAGTGGGCTTATACTCCTTTTTAATAAAGTTTACTTTTCTTTTCATTGTCACTTTATATAGAAAGAGACGATTGGTGACCTGGTGATAGTGAACGGACAGCTCAGTCACGCTGGCACATACACCTGCACGGCCCAGACGGTGGTGGACGGCACGGTGGCCTCGGCCAAACTGGTCGTGAGGGGTGAGGGCTTCCATCTGGCTGAGCAGTGACCTTATTAAAGATTAGATTACCAGCCTGCAGCCTTTGGCTGTTCCACAGCCCTGTTCTTGTGTTTTACCTCAGCTTGATCGTTTTTAACTAGACTACTCTCAGAACTCAGCCCTGTGAGAATGAATGAAATGTAGAGTCATGAAATCTAAATTTAGTAGATCTATATCCTTGGGGTTTGGTTCCCATAAGCCTGTTTGATACAGATTTTGTAAAGAAAGCAGCCCAGCCAAACCACTTTAATAATGTTTTTTGCTGTGTGTACTTGAATATGAATGTGGAAAAAAAATTTGAACTTGTGAGAAAAAAAACCTCTTGTAGATTCTTTGATAAAGCTGATTGTTTCTCTCTTTACAGGCCCACCAGGACCTCCTGGAGGTTTAGTGGTGACTAGTGTCAATGACACATCGGTTGAGTTGAGATGGAGCCGTGGATATGACAACCACAGTCCCATTGGCAAGTATGTCATCCTGGGCCGATCCTCACAGACTCACGACTGGAAGAGGATGAGGACAGGTGAGGTTATGTGTCATTTTGGTGTCATACAAACACAACTTCCTGCATAATGCTAGAATAAATTTTTTTTGCATCATTATTATTACGAATATGCTTATAATGAAAAGTGTTAAAAATAATGAATATATACATTTTATTTATTATAGCAGGGTTTCTCTAATGTTTTAGAACTTTTTTGTGTTAATAACCCTGAATTTGTTCACAGTCCCCCGTTTGCATCAAGCTAATGAAGCGTCTCAAATTAAACATTGGAAATGAAACATTTAAATCACTCCTCCCACATTGTTAATCAACTTTGCAATCTTGCATTCTAAGCATAAGCTTTTTTATACTATTATGGAAATATTTTTTGATTATTCATTAATATTATCAATAAATGTCATTTTTATGTATAATATGTAATTTTGATTGTAATAATTTTTTATAAGATCAATAATGTTAAAAAAAAATATTGTTTAATATTGATTTCCAGTTAATTTTTCTGCCTATATTAAGGGCATTTTCCCCAACTTATTAATGCATGCGCATCTTTCATATAAAATGTTACATTTATAACATTTCACTTATGAATAAGACACCTATAAGGCTGTACCAAAGCAATGAATTCATTATTAACAAAGAAAACGGATCATTCCACTGCATACGACACTATTTACACTACCCCAATTACAACAAGCATAAAAGATGTTTGGGTGTTTTAAACTATTTATATATATAGATATATATAACGTGCCTTGCGATGTATTCATACCCCTTAATTTTTTTCACATTTTTTGTTGCTGCCTTATGTTAAACTGCTTTAAATTACTTTTTTTCCACATCAATCTGTAGTCCATACACCATAATGGTAGAGCAAAAAAATGTTTTTTAACATCTTCGCAAATTTATTATTAATAAAAAACTTAAATGATTCCATTGTGTAAGTATTCCTACCCTTATCTGGGACAGCTGAATTTTAGCTCAGGAGCATTCATATTGCTTGTGGATGTTACTACACTTCAAGTGAAGTTTAACCTGTGGCAAATTCAATTGAATGGTTATGATTTGGAAAGGCACACACGTCATAAATAAAAGGTCTGACAGTTGATAATGCATATCAGAGCAAAAACCAAACCCTGAGGTCAAAATAACTGCCTGTACAGCTCAGAAACAGGATTGCCTCAAGCCACACATCTGGGGAAGAGTTCATAAAAAAATTCTGCTTCATTTAAGGGTCACAGAAGCATGTAGTCTCTATTACCCTTAATGGAAGAAGTTTGAAACAACCATGACTCTTCCAGAGCGCCTCCTGGCCCAACTAAGCAACTGATGGAGAAGGTCTTTGGTTAGTGTGGACCAAGAATCTTAGAGTCGCTCTAGTTTAGCTCCATTATCATATGTGAGAAAGAGAGCAATCTGACAGAAGGTACAAACATCCACTACCACACTTTCCAATCATCTTTATGGCGGTGTGGCGCAAACTCAATCCTCTCCTCAGTGAAGACACTTGAAAACACACTTGGAATTTGCAAAACAACACCTAAATGACCCTCAGACTCTGAGAAACTAGATTATCTGGTCTGATGAACCTCAATTCTAATCATCATGTTTGAAGGAAACCAGGCACTGCTCATAACCTGCAGAGTAGCAGCCCAAAAGTAAAGTGTGCTGTTTTTCAGTGGCAGGGACCGAGAGACTTGTCAGAGTAGAAGATAAGCTCAATGCACCAAAAATATAGAGATAGCCTTAATGAAAAACCAGTCCAGAGCATTCAGAACCTCAAACCGGGCAGAAGGTTCACCTTCCTACAGGACAATGACCCTAAGCACACAGAAAGAGTCAATTATAGACAACTCTGTGAATGTCCTTGAGTGCCCACTCACCTCTGGGATTGAACCCAATCAAATATTCTGAGACACCTGAAATGCATCTGCCCCCATCCCAACCTGAAGATGCTTGAGAGGTGAAGAGATGAGAAAATGGCAGATATTGCCAAATGCTAAGAGCAAAGCTTGTCGCATCACAAAAAGAACTGGAGACTATAAAGTTGCTTCAGCTAAATATTTGTTATTAGTATAAGTATTATGACTACTTATGCAATTTACTATTTCAGTTTTTTATTTATAATAAATTTGCAAAGTTGTTACAAACCTGTTTTGTGCTTTATTATGGTGTATGGAGTGTAGATTGGTGTGGAAAAAAGTAATTTAAAGAAGTTTATCCCAAGGCAGCAACACAATAAAATGTGGGGAAAAAATGAAGTGGTATGACTACTTTCGCTAGGCACTGTATATATACATACATACAAATATGAAATGTTCAAAGATAAGCTACTTTTAAATATGAAAATAAATGAAGCATCATTCCAATATCGTTTCAAGACCTGATTCGTCCAAGATGACGCAGTGCCTGTCTTTTATTATGTCCCCCTGATCATTTCCTCAAATTACGCATTCAAAAACGCAGCTCATTCAGTACAAAACACTTGTGTTTTGTTCCCTGTGATCTTTATTTACGGAAATATATTTCCTTACCCAATCGTCAGCCATAAGCGTCAACATTTGACAATATTGTACTAAAATGTAAGTCATTGAATATTAACTACTCGTTTGAATTCTTGTATAAATCAATGTCAAATTTGTGCAATCGTACTGGCGGTTTTCAGGGAAAATGCACGCTCTATTAGCTTAACTAGTCTATATGTATAAATAGAAAACTACACATTTTTACCTCAGTAAATGTTTCTTCTGTGTGCAGTTGTGTTCATTTGTTTCGATTTCTCCACGAGATTCTTTCACAGATTCTGCGTGAGCCTCAACTACGCAACTTTGTTACTGTCAGTGCATTATCCATTATAAATTGCCATTTACACAAAATGTAATAAAATCATAATCATTCTCACCGAAATTTCGGTGCTACCCTAATTCTATGTTTTAATAAGATTAGATTAGTTGTCCATTCGGGCAAGTAAAATTCTTTCACTTGCCCCTTCAAAAAGTCCACTTGTCCCAGACAAGCATTAATGGCGAGCTCTGTTACTGTATATAAAATTCATCCCACTAAAGTGGCTAGTGGCAGTGACCGTGTTACCCGCCACTGATAAAGTCCACCCGCATTTGGCAGGTTGTCGGGTGTTAGTGTTAAGCCCTGACTGTATATTACAAAACATTAAAATTTCTGTTATAAATAAAAAAATAATATTACTTCCTATCTTTTTTAGTGAGGTGGATGGGCCTGCATGTTTGCACACAGATCAAAATCAGTTTTGGAACTGCTGTATTAGAGCATCATACATTGTTATTCTCAATGATCGAATATGTACCTCTCATGGGTTCCTTCAGACCCTGCGAACATAGAAGGAAATGCTGAGTCTGCACGTGTGATAGATCTTCGACCCTGGATGGATTATGAATTCCAGGTCATTGCCAGTAACATTTTGGGTAGTGGAGAACCAAGCATGCCCTCCCAGTCTGTCCGAACCAAGCAAGCAGGTCAGAACCATTACAGAGTTGTTAGTGTTGAAGAATAATAAAACCAAATGAAAAAACAAATTGCCATAAAATATAAGTGTGGTTCCACATAGAAATAGGTTTGGTTGATAGTAGTTTTTTCCCCCCTCTATATGTGTGTTATTTTTTTGCCTTATAGCACCCAGTGTGGCTCCCAGCGGACTTGGTGGAGGTGGTGGAAACCGTAATGAACTTATCATTACATGGACTGTAAGTGCCATGGACCTCTATTGATCTAATTGCATATTAGATTTGCCTTATTCCTTTTAATCAGTATATAGAGTTTCTAACAGATGGTCGATCAATGTGTCTTTATTACTCAACCCTCACTTTCTGTTACATAATGAGACGAAAAACTATTTCTCCTGGTATGAATTGCAGCCCATGGCCAGGGAGTATCAGAATGGAGATGGCTTTGGTTATATCCTGGCATTCAGAAGGCAAGGGATGCCAACATGGACGGTGGTGAGGGTGCCACACGTGGAGTCATCACGATATGTCTACAGCAATGAGAGTCTGTCAGCCTACTGCCCTTTTGAGGTCAGAATCAAGGCCTACAACAAGAAAGGAGAAGGTCCCTTCAGCCAGATTGCTGTAGTGCATTCTGCAGAAGAGGGTGAGAAACATTATGAAAGATTATAATTTTCTATTATGTTCTGATTAGACATTGCTTAACCACTAGAGGGCAGACAGTGGAGAAACTCCTCATTGGAAAGAAACTAATTTTCCTCTATCATTTGAGAAAAGACAGCTTCTTATACAATGTGAGTTTGTTGTTCTATGGAAGCTTATTGTAAGTTTCAGAAGTCAAAATTTCGTCCCAAAAAACAATATTGAAATAAAGCTGCAATAATGTTTCGCCCCGAAGTTCTGCAGTGTCATACAGATGATTATATTAACACACAACCACCCACATTTACATATCAAAGATCCCTATTTTATAATCAGCTACTAGAAGTATCAACACAAAAGCCACTAATAACAGTAAAATGAGAAAATAAACCAAACTGCTCTGTATACAGTATTCTTTACAAGGATCCCAAGTTTATTTTAACATGGTCTTGTTTTAACAGTGCAGTACATTTCAGCGCTGCAGACTAGTCAGAGTTGGAGCAAACTGTATTATAACCGACATCAAATGTGCAACTCGTGTAATAGCAGCAATATGCATGTGTAGAGGGTGTACAGAATTCAAAGAGTCAGAGGGAGAATTAAATTATGACTTTTTATTTGACATGAAAATGTTACCAGCCATCTAAAATTAAATAAAAAGATGAAATGATAAACAAATGTATGATATTACCTCTTTAATGTCTCATTCATCGTAACTGACAGTGATCTTTATGTTTTCCGGTCTTCCTTAGAACCTACCCTATCCCCAAGAAAGATTAATGCCACTGCTTTGACAGCATTTGAGATTCAGGTGTCCTGGGACCCCATTCAACATTTGAACATTAATGGAGTACTTCGGGGTTACGAGGTCAGGCCCATTCTTCTTTTAATATCTGTTACGTCTCTTTTTGTATTTGTTATGTGGATTGATAAATGTGAATGGCATGACAGAGTTGATGGTTGTTTTGTTGATCATTTTGGGTCATTGTTGGCCACTGAGGATATGTGAACTTTGCCCTGCTGGGTGATGAACTAATAGAGGCGCTGTTATCTCATTAGTTAATTTCTATGAACAGCACGTCTAGATCAGATCAAAGAACATGAAACACATTATTTAGATAAGACGCCTCCTTTTAGATAAAACCATGCTTTGAAATTCACTGGTGTCAAAGGGTGTTTTTTGCAGATTGTATTTAATTGAATATGCTAAAACAATTCATAATTTTGTGTCTTTCAGAAGCGAAATAAGATTCCATTATTTGTTTACCCATTTTTATTTTAATGGTAACACTTTAGTTTAGGGACCCTATTAACTAGTTGCTTATTATACTAGCATATTGGCTGTTAATTAGTACTTATAAAGCACATATTAATGCCTTATTCTGCATGACCGTATTTTAGATCCTTTAGTCCGATCCCACACCTAAACTTAACAACTACCTTATGAACTATTAGTTAGTAAGCAGCAAATTAGCAGTTTATTGAGGCAAAAGTCGTAGTAGTTAGTTAATATTAAGAATTGGAACTTAAAATAAAGTGTAACCATTTTAATTTCTCAATACAGAGTTCACGTTCACATGTCTCAGGTTTGAGATTGTCCTCTTGCTCTGGTTCAGATTCGTTATTGGCGACAACATGAACGTGAGGCAGCTGCGGACCGAGTGAGAACGGCAGGGCTGGAGAACACGGCACGAGTCACGGGTCTGAGGCCTAACACTCTCTATCACGTCACCGTATTGGCCTACAACAGTGCAGGCACTGGCCCACCCTCCCCAAGAACCACTGTCATCACCAAGAAACCTCGTAAGGCCTCAATTCCGGGCTCAGGGAGTACTGGTAGCCTAGCTAAAATGTGATTTACATGAGTAAAACGTGCTTCTGGAGATTCATTTTCCTACCAGTCCTCACCCAAACTCCTACTCCAAACTACCTAGCCGGCACATGATCAAACTTTACTGTTAAAAGGTGATTGAAAGAATGTTAGTGGTTTTAATGTTGAAAAACATTTTTTAAACAATGTTCAAAGAATGTTTAATGTAAAAAAGTTAACAAAAAACTTAGAAATGAATGCTGAACTTTTGAAAATCTGTATAAAAAAGATGGTGAAACAATGTAGTGATATCAACGTTGATTCAATTTGCAAAATTTAAAATTGAACCTTGATCCATGACATTGATTCTATAAAAAAAAAACGTTGAAATGCCAGCTGGGTACTCTTTGAATCAGAGGGCAGTGTTTGGTTGATAAGAATGTTGCTCCAAGAAACAACAAAGGCTGATTTAAGTCCAACTTGTGTAAGTTGGTAGCCTAAGGGTGGAAGAGTTGAGAGATAAAAGAGATAAAAGATGTTGTTGCGTCGACTGTTTAGGCAGGTCTAACAGTAGGGTTAAGATATAAAAAAATATATGTTTTTTTTTTTGTTTACCTAAGTATCAAATAATGTTTAGCATAGAAGCTCAGTATTATCAGGACACACGCGAGCATAAATAGCGGTTTTAGCAGATCAATGAAGGAGAGGGCAGCGTTACCAGAGTTGCCAAACCACACCATTTTACAACACAGTAGGGCTATTGCAGAAAGAAACAATACTGTACTACATCGATGTTTCCTGTCGGCTCAATTTTTGAGTGGACTTTGCTGTTCCGATTCGCATGAACGGTATACGAGTGGAGCGACTGAGCGGAGCACACACACGCATAGAGCGGGATAATACACAGAGTGTCACACCACGTGAAAGTGAAACCTAAACGGTGAACTAATTTTCGGCAGCCGGAATTTCGGTGCATCTCTAATTATTGGCGACATCAGAAATGGATATTATATAATAGATGCTTTTTTCAGAATCAGAATCAGAATCAGAAGAGCTTTATTACCAAGTATGTGTACACACACAAGGAATTTGACTTGACAACAGCAGCTACCAGTGCAGAAGAAAGTACAGACATAGAGCAGACATACATGATAGTGCAGACATACAAAGGAATAACACAGTAGGGATGTAATAAAACATCTATATAAAAAAAGAAACAATTGAATAATGATATATATACAGAAATAGAAGTAGAGGAAAAAATGTAATTGTTTAGATAAAAATATTAGTGTGCAGATATGTTATTTACAAAGTGTGCAGTTTAATATAAATATAACTATGTTAGTTGTGATGGACTATGTATAATTATGAAAGATTGTTTTGAACAAATTTTAGCATTTAAAATTTAACTATTTTTTTATACACTGCACCCCTGCTCTCGACAGACGTCACCCTGGTTGGGAAACACTGATATAGATTATGTACCTACTTATAACATTTATAATATTGTAACAGTAATGTACATAAGTTTGATCTTGCTACTAAATATAACTAGAACATGATAACTAGAACAATCTGTCACTTCCATTACAGTTCCAATGCCACCAACAGTCCTACATGCACATTCGCAGTTCCTGTCTTTGTCGACAGGAATTGAGAATGGTGTGAAGGCCAGTGTACTTTGTGGACTTACATTTGCTTGTATCTTCATTACTAGCCCCCAACCGTCCTCCAGGTAACGTCTCATGGAAGGTTGATGGTTCTTGGGTTACTGTGAGGTGGGATCATGTTAAATCCATGGACAATGAGTCTGCTGTTCTGGGTTACAAAGTGAGTGACACTCGCTGCCACCCAACACTACGGCTGTCTCTTAAGATGTGTGTTTGTGTTGGGTCATCTATCTCCTTTCTGTACGTCACCAGAATATTTGCTCAGATTCAGTCATTTTAGTCAAAGGCAGGATATCATATAATTTCATACCTCTGAGGTAAGACTTTAATAAATGAGTGGCCTAATGTCGTGTGAGAAGAGAACATGTGTTGTCGCTTATGGAAAACCAGACCAACGACCTTAACAGTGAATAAACCTTTTAACCAGTTGTTTATATCTCATATCTGATCTGCAATCGGATCAAGGTCATCTTTTGTCAAGATGGCTATCAAGATAACATATACTGATTCTCAGAAACTGATCAAATCAGTTGCTTTCAATACACGTCTGCCAACTTTCATTAGGGATTTCTCAACTTGTTTTAGTTAATTTTTTAAGTTAAAATTTCAAAAGAATATAACAACACATTTGTATGTTCACTGTTCTGTGTGAAATTGGTTAATGGTCAAATGTAGGTACACAAATAATATTATAAATACTAATATTTATAATAATAATATCTAGAATAATAATAATAATTGTATTTCATGTGTATTTGTTTCGATTTGTATTGTTTATTTGTAAGATATATTTTTGAATCTTATAGTATGTTCAAAACCGCGTAGTTCCCTCAGTTTGGGAAACCTTCCAGGATAAAGTTTGACAAAGTAACTTCTGTAATCACCTGTAAAGTTATGTATATAAGACTATCCAACTTTTCCACAAAAATACAGTATACTCCCGTAGGGCGATAATGTACTGTATAGCAAATTTCAACTGCTTGATTGCTTGTATCGTCACAAAATGTAAAGTATATTTTCGCACAGCTCTAATCTGCGTAATGCAAATGTAAGCCATGAATATATTATGATATTATAAACATTTAACATTATGATTTTCTGTAAAGCTGCTTTGAAACTGTGTATTGTGAAAAGGGCTATACAAATAAATTTGACTTCAAATACTATACTGGCTATCTGGAGAATTTCATTCTCAAAACATAATTTTTAAAACAAATTGGTTCTCTATTAATTGTGTAGGTCCTTTACAAACATGAAGGGCAGTCTGTCTTGAAGATATTGGACAAAAGCAAGAACTCTGTCATTCTGCCGTTACCCAAGGACAATGGCTATGTGGTTCTGGAAGTCCGCTCTTGGGGAGATGGAGGAGATGGAGCAGCCCATGAGACCATAGTGTCTCGAGACTCAGGTATGTGCTACTAAAAGTAGCTACGAGTACTGGTTTTAGAAAAGTAACTCAAGAACTAGTGTTTAAGTGCTAAATGTTGTCTCTGAAAGTCTGTGTGTTTGATCCACAGGCACTGGAATGATGGTCCAGAACAGTGCTGACACTTCTGGATCCCTCTGCACATCTGTTCTGGCGTTCACTGCGCTCGTTCTCATTGGCTCGTCGGGACTGTGATGCTAGCCAATGATGAGGCATTTCATATTAATATCATAGAGAACTGGACAGGTTTTCCTCAGAATGGGCAGGGCTGTGGGTGGTGGGGGTTTTTGATGAGGGACATTGGAATGGATGCGTGGGGTGTGAAGTTTTGGAAATGTGAGGAGTGGAAGATTCTTTTGTATAAAAAGGCTTTTTTTACAAGGATGACTGGTCAAAGAGAGTCGTTGTGGGAGACTTTTTTGATTGTTATAATTTTAGACGCTTGCCTTACGGAAACTTGAGCGGTGGTCGTGTCAGCATTTGGCTGTAGTTTCTCAAATTCAACAACAGCTCTGACTTGTTGATTTCCTCATTGGTGTAAATACACATTTCCATAATGGATAAAACAAAACTTTTTTTAATACTTTGATGCTACTTCATGGCAGCATGTGGACTGCAAAATGATCCAAATGAATGTTTACCTTTTTTATTTAATCTTTGTTTTTTTGTGATAATGTAATTAGAAGCAAGAGCAGATCATGATTTTTATTAACTGTGTTTTGTATCTTTGTTGAATGACTGTAGCATTCTGCCTCCCTCAGTGTTCTAGTTTTTAAAGATGAAAGGTCTCACGAAAGCAGCGGTACAACAGAAGCTGATTCTTGTGTGGTTGTTAAAGTGGGCTTGGCTTGCCAAAGTTATCACTCTATTATCTTACTCATTATTATTGCTTTGTCTTTTTTTTCCTCATGAATTCCTCATGGGTTGTTACGTTCTTTCTTGGCACACTACAAGTGCGAGACACTGGACATTGAACAATACTGAAGATAACATTCATGGACAAATAAGTTAATTATTATCCTATAATATCATCATTTATTATAAGGTATTGTTTCCTTCCAAAGACTGAATCATGGCCCAATCTTTGGAAACTGTCCCTAATGGTGTACACCTTGTCATACTTTAAGTCACAAGGGCCATTTGGCTGAAAGAATTAGGAGACGTTTTTTGGGTGGCTAACATTAGGTTGTGAGGGTTTTAGTGAGGGTTCTGGGGCTCTCGCATCCCGCTGCCTGTTTGGAGGGCCCTAGCAGGTCCCAGGACACTTGTCCGGGACAAAATCCAGCTCAGCCTAAACCTGCCATTTGTTGTTTAAAAACAATTATAGATTTAAAAAATATATATATTTTTGTTATCCTTTTTATTTATTTTTTATTTTAGTATTTCATTTATGAGGACAAAATTAAACATTTCAAAGATCCTCTGCTGTGCTTTTTATGTGTTGTTTCTCAAATCTATGGCATCGACTAATGAAGTGCAAACTGAAATTGCGCTTTCAGTGTAGCAGGTGAAATCTGACAGTATTCGACTATAAAATCATTTGATGTGCACAGTCATTTTGCATTGATTTTCAGTCTGACACTCATACCTTCAGATCAAAATTTTCTCTTCCCTGCATTGCTTTTCATTTGTGCCTGTTCGATGGGATGATTTCCTTAGAATTATTTATTTTTTTCTATTTAATGTTTGTATTTAATGTTTAATTTTCTATTTAACCCACTGTTCTTATCAAGTTCTTACTGTAAATATAGCGAATGTCTTCGTGTGAGGAGTGATTGTTTGAGCTCCTTAATTTTGTTTGTTACATCTTCTCTAACAACTTGTTGAAAATTATATCCAGTAATTTCATATTTTGTCCATGGGGTTTTAACTGTAAATTACAAATCATGATCACTCAGTGGCATTTAAAACAGTTTTAGCCAAAAACACATAACAGCATCATCAGTAGCTCTTTAGTGGTTCTAGTCCCAAACCCTGGTAGCAGTCGAGTAAATGTTACACTTTCTAAATGTAGAAGCACTCAACAGTCATATTAGGACTACAAAACCAAAACTAGTGTCCTCTTGTCCTTGCATCTGTTTTGTACTTCTCTTTCAAGTCATTTTAATTACATTTTGAGTGCACTATATATAATTCCACAACTTTCTTTTCTCTAACCATTTATTTAATTCTGAAATTGTTCAGCTGTTTCACATTGTGTAGCTTGCCATCTTGTGTTGAATCAAAGCTTCGTCAGTCACAACTCAACACTGATAGCCACTAACAGCTTTCCGAAGTGGCTGTATGTACGCTTGCAGGAGTCGAATGGCACACTAGTAGTTTCACTCTAAAGGGCACTCAGGTTGTGATGTAAAGTTGTCTCTTCGAACTACCATGTACCCCAGTTGTTGTAAGGGTTGAGCCTGTCCACTGTGGACTGAATGTGAATAATGCAGCACGTGTAAATATTCTTCAATAAAAAAAAAAAAAACACATTTTGACTGTATTTGAAACTATGTTCAGTTTTTAGTGATTAGCATAATGCAAACATACATACAGATGTACACAACTGGCTAAATGCACCTTGTATTTATGCATATGGAATATATAAGGTCATATTAATCATACATCTAGTGCAATGCCATGAAATATTAATAAAAACCTCCATGTATATTTATATTGACATGCACAGATTCCTAACTATCATGCTGGGTAAGCATATCACGGGTTTGAAAAAAATATTGTTTTATTATAAGAAACAAAACTGCTGACGTGAATATTTTCATGTAATTGTAGTGTAATTGAGGGATTACCTTTTATGATAATAATTCTGACTATAAGCTCATAATGTCATAACTAGGGTTTGGAATCGAAAATCGATTCCGATTCCAGAATCGGATATTTAATGTCAGGAATCTATGGAAGCCCGTTTCCGCCACTGAAAAAAAAATAAAATATGTAGTGTGACTTTGTATCTCGCATTGCGTGATAACAAACTCACAATTCTGCTTTTTTATCAGAATTGTGAGATATAATCTCGGAATTGTGAGAAAAAAGTCTGAATTTTGAGATATAAACTCGCAATTCTGAGATCATATCAGTCTTTTTCCCTCCCCCTCAAAATTGGACTTTAAATGGGTCATATGATGCTGCTAAAAAGAACAGTATTTTGTGTGTTTGGTGTAATGAAATGTGTTTATGCGGTTTAAGGTTAAAAAACACATTATTTCCACATACTGTACAATATTGTTTATCGTCTATGCCCCGCCTTTCTGAAACACAATTTTTACAAAGCTCATCGGTCTGAAAAACGAGGGGTGCTCTGATTTGGCCACTGTGATTGGCCGATTTCCTCAAGCGTGTGACGGAAATGTTATTTCTCTTACCATACTGTGATGCCCTGTCCAGCCGTAGCGATGATTAAAAAACATTAAAACCCATTATAAACGAGGCATTCGTTGCATCCAGTGGGGACATAATTATGGATTATAATGACTTATACTGTCTTTTTACGCGTTGCGTTGCATCGCGCTGCGCCGCGTAAACATAAAACATGTTTGTATTTGTGATCGGAGATATGACAAACAACAAAAGCTACTCTACACTGATGATGCCCAAAAAACTCGCTTTAAATATATTAAATATAAAAATTATTTAAATATAAAAAACGTACTTAGTCTTTTGAGTCAGAACAGCCGGCATTGTAGTCATATTCTCATAGGATCAGTAAACAGTCCTCCATAAAAAATGTGCTGCACACATCTGAATATACGGGTTGAAGTGTTCTGGAACAGTGTTAACAACTTAACCACTGATTTCCGTGTCCCTTTTGAAGCCACACAAAGTAGTTTCTCTTTCAACAACGAAACAGCGTCCCACACCCGCGGCCCTACAGGAGCAGAGGCCCGGGGATAAAGTGAAATGGCAGGAGGGTTTTTGAGTGCGCAGAGGCGCAGGTCTGAGTACGGCGCCGGCCGGCGATTTCGACGAAAGGAGTGTCCGAGGACATTAACGACTGAAAAATGACGACTCTACACCCACAGGTGAAAGCCAACTGCTCACAACAGCTAGTCACAGCCGCAAGTTGGTATTTCCTCAGCACCAACACGAGATCATCTCCAGGAACCATGACGAAGGCAAGATATCGTCCCTCTTTTGGAAGACCGAAACCCACCCACGTAGTTTCGCTTTTACAAAGAAGCACACAGCGTCTTTACGACATGGCGGGGAAACAACAAAACTACAGGAAGAAATTAAAAGTTACGCCTTCTTTCTTTGCATGAACATTTGGGCGTGTTATGCAAATCTTCCCACATAGTGTGGTAGATATGTGGGGGCGTGTTGGAATGAGCTGTTTTAGGTAGGCTTGGTTGACTCTTAACCTTTTATAAAGAATATCTCTTTGGATTTGAGACTTTAGTCTTGCAACTTTACATATCTTCTTTAAGCACCAAGAGCTTGTAACACACCAAAGAGCAGGAAAACTTAAATTGTATCATTGACCCCCTTAAGCGCAATTGCACCCGACACATTATATCGCACGCATCTGACTGATAACTTGCTTGCGTACGAACAGTAGAATTGGCGAAGCATATAAACCTCAGCATCGTCCTCATTTTATCACTCAGAAGTAGCTCCTGGATATCACACCTCCCCCACACATGGGAGAAAAACGTCAGCATTGAGAGTTTTTCTCATACCACCAACCCCCACATCAAACCCCGCTAATGTATCCCAAACGTGATTCCATAGGAACTCCGGATACACTCATCCTGTTGTAACATTCAAATCGTCACTCACCCCACAAACCACCCAACCCGTCTCGATGAATAATGAGCTTTTCATCGGCATCAATAACCACAAAGCTACAACAAAACACAACCCCCAAACAACGTCCTCAGACCTAACCAAAACCACAAAACTGCCAGACCCTGGCTCACTAAGCCCTCCACAAGTTGACGCTCACATTCTGCGTCACAAGCCAAAACCGCTAAGTATATCCTGGTACTAACGTTCAGATGAGGTGTCCACCCCACCCCAAACCTGAACCCCCCAAATCCCTCAAACAACGCCATCAACCCACTATTCTATTTCCAAATTCAATGATCGGTGTTTTCATTCCTTCCTCACCTTTGTTTGCCGTTTTGTTTTGTGATGCATCATGTTGTGATCACTTGTTGTTCGCCACCACACACTCCACACCCCCAACCACACACGCCACCCCAACCCCCAGCGCACACGATCACATCAGTTTGATTTCAAATTTAAATTTACGTTTTGCGCTGCCATTGACCTAAAGAGAGCAGTTGTCATCTGTCATGAACGAAACAGCTTCAAAGTCTTTTCAGCCACACAGTATCATTATCTCTGCAAACATTCAAATCACAGAAATACGGGTAAAGTTTATAGTTCAGATATAACTCTGAATTGTACGGTTAGCGATTAAATAAGGTACAATCACCTTTTTGAAAGTTTTGCCACACTTCAAATGCCAGATTTATCGCATACCTTTTGTCCCAGTGGCTGGCGAAAAGGAATGGGTGAACCACTGGTAAAAGTGTTATTTGTACTTGAATCTCAAGAGATTAAAGTTTCAAGAACGCTGATTCATCCAGTAATTAAACAAGTAGTCTACATCTTGAGTGAGTCATTGAATCATTCATTCATAAGTTGTTTATGTGATTTTGTTTAGCTGTCTCATGTTTTTTTCATGGGAGAAAAAATTATGAAAGAACCACAACTTCCATTGGGGCACAAAGAAAAAACTTCAATCTCTTATCCAAAGCATGCCAGCTTTCTATTTTGCACACAAACAGCTCGTAATCGAGTCCAGCTCTTTTTCATGTACACTGTAGTTGTTGTGCGGGTGGTATTCAGCTCCAATAAATGTTTTGCAAAAAAGAGACACAGGATAAATGTTCGATATCATTATTTAATCAAATTGGAGTCGAAACTGGGAATCGAAAAGAATCGGAATCGATAAGCAGAATCGCAATCGGAATTGATAAAATTCATAACCCTCATATCAATCTCAAAGATAATAACACCTTACCGTAACATGCCATTTATATGACTCGTTATTAATTTTATTGCCCAATTCTAGTGAGGTTAGCACTTCTCACCTGTACTTTGGAACTATTAATAATGTATAAGTATACATGATCATGAACAGGTTTTCACCAAACTGGGCATTCTGGGTGCAGCTGATACAGGTAAAGACAGCAGCTTCTCAGCTTCTGTTTCTGTTTCATTCATTAGAGTATTTTTTTTGTGTGTGTAACTAATGTTTATATGCGCACACTACTTTTCATTTTTCAACCATTTCTGGTATGGAAAGGCTTTGACTAGAGCAAAACTCGCTAAGACATGCTGGTGAATAGCTAATTGTATTATTTGTTTTGTTTTCCAGCTCCAAAGACCAAAGACCAAAATGACTAAATTAACTCTTTTAGCAGGTATTCTTCAAATATTTTTGTTAATTTAATTTGAATTTGATTTATTTACTTGTTTACAATAAATGATATTTTAGTTTATTTTTATGCATAACCATATTGTCTTTTCCATAGCACTGGGCATCTTGCTTACAGTGCAGATTGGTAAGAACCTTCAATAACTTTTTCATTACCCAAAATACAGTATATGTCAGATATATAGTCTATAAAATAAATGCATCAACATTCATAATAAATATTCCAAGATGATGAGTAAAAATATGTGTGTATTTGTGAGCTGTTAATAATATCTGAATTTCTGATAGTGGCTTCTACAAAGCTGGTGTGTTACATGACCAACTGGTCTCAGTACAGACCCGGCAATGGAAAGTTCCTGCCAGAAAACATTGATCCATTCCTCTGCACACACGTGGTTTATGCTCTGGCATCCATCAGTTATGATAATCAAATCACTACCATCGAATGGAATGACAAGGAGCTGTACAAGTCACTGAATGACCTGAAGACAGTGTAAGCAAAAGCTGTTTCTATAGCAATACAATCAATGCAGTGTGTTATAAACCTTGATTAATTACACAATTTAAATCAGACCTTTTGATAATGCACTTTTTTTTACACTGATTGAAAAATTTGACAGATTGATTTTTCAAATTGACTTTTTTTTTTTATAGAAATCCTGCATTGAAGACCATGCTGTCTGTTGGAGGATTGGTCAATGGCGTCAGTCCGTAAGTGAAATGCATGTCTGTGCAAGTCATAAATATATGACATAAACGTTACTGTATGCTATAATAAAAAAAACGTACACAAAATATATATAAACTGTCATTTAAATCATATAAGTGCCTACCTGCCAACACATTAAACATGATTTACTGAATCATATAACACATGTACTGTATGCCTTTATTTGCACTTCAGGTACATCAGAATGGTGTCAACTCCAGAAAACCGCAAGACTTTCATCCATTCTGCATTGTTGTTCCTGCGTCTCCATGAATTTGATGGTATGGACATTGACTGGCAGTACCCAGGTCACAATGGAAGCCCACCAGAAGACAAACAGAGGTTTACTACATTCCTCAAGGTGAGCAAACTAGAGTGTTAAAATCAGGCGTGTTCATTAAAATATGACTTGGGGTCTGACTGTGTTTCTATTGTATGACAATTCTCAGGAACTGAGAGAAGCTGTTGAACAGGAGGCCATAGACACAAAGAAAACTCCTCTGATTCTTTCCTGCAAAGTTTCCGGCATCAAGTCCACTATTGAGCGTGCTTATGAGGTTGCTGAAATTTCAGGGTAAGTATTGCTGTTTTATAATCCAACTACAGTAACATATGTCTGCCTATTTTTTACATTCTCCTTCTTTCGGTCGTTATAGTCTGTTGGACTTCTTGACCATCCTGTCTTATGACTACCATGGCCACTGGGACACCATGACAGGGCACAACAGCCCCCTTTTCCGCAGCTCCTTGGACACTGGAAACATCATACACCACAATATCGTAAGATCAAAACCCTTACATTCAAAATGCATCTATTCAAAGTGCCATTTGTAAGATCTCCTAGCACAATAATGGCTCTTTTCTCCAGAACTCATCTGTGGGATTCTGGTTGGGCAGTGGAGCCCATGCTGAGAGGCTGCTTCTTGGCTTCCCCACATACGGACGCACATTCTTGCTTTCCACTTCGCAAACAGGTCTCGGGGCCCCAGCCAATGGCCCTGCTGACGCTGGCCCTTACACACGCGAAGCAGGATTCTGGTCCTATTATGAGGTATTAACACGCTACTTTTACATATGATCGAAAACAAGTGTTCTCAACTGGTTTTGCTTTAAAAACTAGGTCTTCCATTAGACTTCAAGTGGCATGAAATTTGTATACTAATAATTTTGTACATTATATGCAAAATTTTATTTTACTATATCTGTAATATATAATGAAATGTTTACAAAAATTTACTACACATAATAGTACATTTCCAAATGCAAGGGTTTTGTTGAGAACTACTGCTATAAAACATCTATTCAGACCACATTACGTAAATCACTACTATCAATGTTCAGTGTTTATTATACAACAGTATTAAACTGTTGAGATGTTCTTTATACGTATGGCTTTTTTCTTGCATGTTGCATTGATTCGCCACTAGGTGGTCGACAAACAAAGGCTTATAATATGAGTCACTGAATCATTCGCTCAAACGATTCATTCAGGAATACAGTTACATTGTCGGTTAGAGATTGCAGTTCGGTCTTGTGGAACTCATTTCATTGAAATAACAAAATTAGAAAAAGTAACTGCAGTATGATGAGTGTTTGGTTTGTAAATGTTTCTCAAGTTTTAGCATCTTATGCTCTCAGGAGCCAGTGTTGCCAGAGTCGTGTAACTTTGGGTGGTGAAATTTGATGATTGTTTTTGGTTCACAGATTTGCCCCATGGAATCAAGTGTCACTATTGAATGGATCGATGAGCAGATGGTGCCCTATGCAGTTCAAGGAAGGGCCTGGGTCGGATTTGACAACCGTGAAAGTTTTGCTGCTAAGGTAAATCAACTACTGGTTTCCAGAACGCAATGAGATGTTTGATGAATTTCCGACAAACTTTTCCTAATTGCTTTAACAGGTGCAGTGGCTGAACTCCATGAGCTTGGGCGGAGCCTCAGTGTGGACCTTAGATTTAGACGATTTTTCTGGTCGTTTTTGCTACAACGGAGCTTATCCTCTTGTCAACCATTTGCGCAACGCACTAGGTAAACACTTTGCGATTATAATGCAGAAAAAGACCACAGAATTGATTCTGTCTTCTATTATATGCATTAATGTGACGCTGAATCTCTATTCACAGGTTTCCCACCCAAGCCCACCACTACGCCACGGCCCACCACTACTGCTGACCCCATCACCTCTTTCTGTGTTGGCAAACCAGATGGGCTATACCCCAACTCTGCTGACGAAACCACTTACTTCCAATGTTTCCGTGGAAACACATACCTGCATAAATGCCAGCCTGGTCTGGTCTTTGTTGATGATTGTAAATGTTGCGATTGGCCTTGAACGTAAGTTCAAATCCACTCCTCCTGTTCAGTACAGATGTCCAGTCTCCTATTTTTGTGATGTATTACCTCTGCTTCCAACTATCCAAGCTCATCATTTGAAAAAAATAATAATAAAGTGACAGACATTTTTATTTTATGCAAAACCGTATGGAGTTGTGTCTTGTTAAGGTGCTGGTCATATTTTCCTCACATTTAGTTAAAGAAAAATCATAATGTCCTGTTCAGTACAGGCTAGTTTTCTCTTTCACAGTGTCCTCTCTTTCCTTTCACTTTCAATAAAAATATTTAAAGCAGTCTGACTTATTACCTTTTCCTTAAACTGATCATCTGAAAATAAAATAATGATAGTGACAACCCTATAATGTATGACTAGCTTTATAAAACTGTGAAGTCTCACACATAGTAAAGGATACTTATAAACTTGACAGATATGAAGAAGAGCCATCATTAAACATGTCATATTATGAGCCCCACCCATCAGGCCACATCTTCATACAGTATTCTCAATTAAAATAGTGTCTATCTACTCCAAACAATATAATGTTCAGTGAACTGTGTATCCTTCTCAAATTTATAAGGTCCTGTTTTGCCCTCTGGTGTAATTCTGCTTGCCAAAGTAACTTGAAGAGCCTACCACGTCATAATGACTGACTGTTCTGATAATGTTACACAAGGACCTAGATTTTTTTGTTTTGTTTTTATATTACACAGCTGAGCTGATAAACTACCAGCAGATATCTGGGACACCGGAGTTGGCACAAGTTTAGATCGATTTTTTTTTAACTGTAAATACATATGTGGTGTAGAAACTTTTCACAAAACATGGCCATTTTACAAATCAGTACAATACCTTAATAAAGAATATGCATTTCATTATTAAAAGTATGCTTTTATAGTTAGTTATGCTGTACATATAAGGTTTTATGTAATTTTACCAATTATTTAAATAAACAATCAATAAACGTACACTACCATTTTGAAAGTCTCTTATGCTCATCAGGGTAAAGGAGTTATATTGTGAAATATTATGATTATATTACACAGCTGTGTTGATAAACTACCGGCAGATATCTGGGACACCTGAGTTGGCACAAGTTTAGATATATATTTTTTTAACTGTAAATACATATGTGGTGTAGAAACTTTTGGCCTTTTTTATCTGATTTGTCAGTAAATCCTAATGCAGTTCAAGTGTCTTTGATATATCAGTGACAAAACAGTACAATAATTTAATAAAGAAAATGCATTTCATTATTAAAAGTATGCTTTTATTGTTGTCAATGTTTGATCATTTTAATGTGTTCTTGCTGAATAAAAGTATTAATTTCTTAAAAAACAAACAAACAAAAAAAACTCTGTACTTGTGAAATTGAAAATATGGAAAGTTTTTTTTAAATCTAAAATAGCTTTTGAAAGTACTAATTTTAAAGATCTCTTTTAAACAGTTACAAAGGGTTGTTTTACGGCATATCTTCTGTCTTCTGAAATGTTCTTTCTTCTTTTTCACACTGATCACATGACAATGTACCAGTGATAAGATATGAGCTATACACCACTGATTTTCTCTTTCAACATCTTCACATCTTAGTTCTTATTATAAATATTTTACTATATTTGTATTCACTTCATTTATATTTTTAATTTAATGCTAAGATTTTACACAGTTTAATACATTCCTGGTTTATAACAATATGAGGACAAATGTGACACTGCGAACGTTTATCGAGAATGCAATTTAACTGTCTGTTTGGTTTTGGTTTCCAAAACATTGGGGGAATATAATGGTGAGTCTGAAGTGATAAGCTTGAATGCACCACAGCACTTTATTATGTGCTTCTGATAGCACACCAATCTTATATAAGACAATTATCCTTGTAAAGATAAATTGCTTATATAATCCTCTTTAAATAATATTGACTGCATAAAAGTTTGGTGTGCTGAAAACGGCACTGTGTGCTGAAACATTTCATGCAGATACCAAATATGTATTAGATATCACAGCTTAAGTAACATTTTGAATAGTTAGGATAACAATTACTATTAATAGAAATACTTATATTCAGCAATACCTTCATACAAGGGCTAATATATAGATGCAGATCTCTTTATACACTCTAAAAAATGCTGGGTTAAATATAATATATAATTACTAAAAGTATTGCCTCAGAGGAGCAGTTATAGAGTAGTTATTTTCCTTTATATTTATCGCACATTGTCATTTCCTTTTATAATTACTTTTTACAAAAGTAAATGCATATCTGGCACCAGCTAAATATTCTTTAATATGTAAGTTAATAGATCCCCTGCTAATTTCATATCAGTGCAACAGACATATTGGCATGTTGCACAGATTTTATTGCAGCAGGCCCAATTTTTCATCTTATCTATGATTTTAGATTCACGCAAAGTGTGCTGAAAAGGCCAAAGGTATTTTACTTGGACATTATTGTCAATTCAGTCCATAGTTTACAAGAGATACCATATCTTATACCATCCTAATAAATCATCCCATATGGCTTAGACAACACCCAGTTGCTATAAAAGCCAAGGGGTCCTGGAGTTCCTCTTTACACTTTTCTTGCTGGAGGCACCCCAGGTATGTCCGATCATAATTCAGCTTAAAATCTTTATTTCTGCTCTTAGTTTAAATGTAATTAATAAAACTCTCCTTTGTTATTTACAGAGCAATTGGAAATAAAAAAAAATGGGGAAGCTTACACTTGTTGCAGGTAATATGTTGAAATAAGTGAAATACTAGTGTGTTTTATTCATTCTTTCATACCTGTCATTTACACGATATCATTGCATTTTCTATAGGTTTGGGCTTGGTGCTCTGCCACATTGGTGAGTCATTGAGTGTTCATTGCATCATACAATTGTATCGCATTCATTTGAATAAACTATTATTAACTGATGTTCAAATCAGAAAAATGACTAACACTGTGCAGGGAAATTCGAAATGTCCTGTCTAAGAGCTTCTTTGTGTATCCATATCCAGCTTTCTCCATGGAAATGGGCTGTTACTTCACCAACTGGTCTCAGTACAGACCTGGAGTTGGAAAGTATATGCCCTCAAATGTTGACCCTTACCTTTGCACACACATTTTCTATGCTTTTGCAATGGTCAACTATGCCAACGAGCTTGTCACCTATGAGTGGAACGATGAGACTCTATACAAGGCCTTCAATGAACTCAAGAACACGTATGTATTAGTTACACTTCAAATGCACAATTTCTCAAATCATTTATGATTTTTTGGTGAGACTGTGAGGTAATTTACCAAAATAAGTTTAAAACTAAATAAATAAAAATGCAGTTGCACATGCTAACCTAAAATCACTATATATTGTCATGACTATATATCATAATATCTCTATTATCCTCACAGAAACCCCCATCTTAAAACTCTCTTGGCTGTTGGTGGATGGAACTTTGGTTCAACACAGTAAGTATTCTGAAAAAATGATGAAGTTTAGTTTTATGTTGTCAAATGAAATGCAAAAACATCTAAGATTGTTCATTAAATCCATCTCAGGTTCTCCATCATGGTGTCCACTGCTGCAAACCGTCAGAAGTTCATTCAGTCTTCCATCAACTTCCTGAGAATTTACGGATTTGATGGTATGGACTTAGACTGGGAATACCCTGGATCAAGAGGAAGTCCACCTGAAGACAAACAAAGATTCACACTGCTGTTGAAGGTGGGTCTGATTGTAATACAGTGTCTTTTTAAACAAGTATAGTGGTGCGAGTCAAGTAACCCTTATTTATATAGAACTTTTCAGTTCCATTCAGTTAGGCGTTGATTCAGTTCAGCGATCGGCAGCTCAGCTGAAGACAGTAGTGTCACTATTCAGCTCAAGTCAGTTCAATGTTGATTAATTTCACTTCTTTTCATGTATATTTATCTATGTTTTTCTTTGCAGGAACTTACTGAGGCCTATGAGGCTGAGGGCAAAGCTACTGGCAGAGCCAGACTGATGCTGACTGCTGCTGTATCAGCTGGTAAAGGGACAATTGATGATGGATACGAGATTGCAGAAGTTGCCAAGTAAGTATGATGACACTGAATCATGCCATTTACAAATTGGCAGAACATTGAGGTAAAAATAAACACTAGCATGAGATGGTTTAGACCCCTCTTGATTTGTGTAATTATTTTTTCTCAGGTACTTGGACTTCATCAATGTGATGACTTATGACTTCCATGGAACTTGGGAAAGATTCACAGGACACAACAGCCCCCTGTACCAAGGCTCGAAGGATGAGGGAGACCTGATCTACTTTAATACCGTAAGATTTGATATACTGTAACATAATTTACCACAAGCTTTTCAAACCTCCCAAATGAATCCATTTTAAAATGCCAACTCTCCTCCTCATTCAGGACTTCGCTATGCGCTATTGGAGGGACAACGGTACCCCTGTGGAGAAACTCAGAATGGGTTTCGCGACATATGGTCGCACTTTCCGTCTGACATCTGCAGATACTGACGTCGGAGCCCCAGCTAGTGGACCTGCTTCAGCTGGAAGCTACACTCGCGAGGCTGGATTCTGGTCTTACTATGAGGTGGGAGCTCAAAACTAATGGAATATATTCATTAAAGCCTAACAATGCTGTCAATTAATGTCAATATCTGTATAGATCTGTGGATTCCTAGAGGGAACATCCCTCCAATGGATTGAGGATCAGAAGGTGCCTTATGCCACAAAGAATAGTGAGTGGGTTGGATTTGACACCAAGGAGAGCTTCGAAACTAAGGTGATTTAGACTTTTGAGACTTTACTATAGTTAGGTTTCATTGTCAGCATGTGTCAGCAACTGACTAGCAACTCACTCTTTTTGATTCAAATTATAGGTCCGTTATCTGAAAGACAAGAAGTTTGGTGGAGCATTTGTCTGGGCACTTGATCTGGATGACTTTGCTGGACAGTTCTGTAATCAGGGGAACCATCCTCTCATGGGCCATCTGCGCAATCTTCTGGATATCGGTAAGTCTTTGCTAATCACTAGGTGGTGCTGTTCACCTCAAGCTGCTCAGGTAGTTTGTGGAAAAATTCAAAACGGCAGACAAGTAGACCTATTATGGCTGACGTTGGTAAAATAGTCAACATTGTACTCTTCAGTTAATACGTAAGTCAAGGAATCTTTAGACCAGGCTGAATTTATGGAAAGTTATAAGCTTTTTTTATGGTTTGTAGAACCAGTAGGTGGTAGTGCCACCAAGCTTCACAGACTAACTTAGATTACAAGATGGCAATTACACCTGCCATGTTTGGATTCAATAAAACACAGCGCTGCTGAAGTGTTAAACAAAGGAAAAGCTAAAAAGCTCCATAGCTAATGCCAACATGCCTTTATTTTTTATCAGAATTGCCTCCTCTGCCTTCTACCACCACCGTCAAACCCGGACAAACAACCACGAAAACCACCACAACTACCACCACCACCACTCATGCTCCAGGACCAGGATTCTGTAATGGAAAGCCAGATGGACTCTATCCTCACCCTGAAGACCCCAACAAATTCTATAACTGTGCAGGAGGCAATACTTACACGGATAACTGTGGCCCAGGCACTGTATTTGATAACAGCTGTAAGTGCTGTGACTGGCCTAAACACTAAGGGATCACTAATGTGAAAAAAGTGGAACAGGACACTACAAATTTGCATAAGCACACAAGAAGAATCAAAACTAAACATCTTTGACTATGACTTTGTTATTTAAAGAAAATTAGTGTGGACTGAACAAAATTTTCTTAATGTGCTTTTTTTCATTTGAGTGTATTTTGAAACTGTATAATTCTTGTTTTTTGAATAAATCCCCTGTAAATCTATTCATGTGATTGGTGTTAGTACAACTGCTCTACAGTGTATCATTTATAAACAGTGTACACCCCTTAAAAAGATTTTAAAACTCATATGAATAAACAACTTGCAACCATCATTAAAAGAAATTCTGGTTACATTTGATTAAATCATTGTACATTTGAAACAGAATGCATGATGGGATCAATTAAAAAAACATATGATTTGATTAGCGTTTGCATGATCTGCTAGAATAAGCAAAACAGATTTCAACAGTTCAAGCAGAATAACTACAATTTGGGGCAAGAAATATTCAGGACATTGGACATTTTAATGGACTCGCTGTAGATATTCATATAAGAGGATTAAAATGACAAATCTTGGTTAATTTATGACTGTTCATGCACTAATTATCTTTAAGTTTACCTTTCTGATTAATTTTTGGTAACATTCTGGTATGTTAAGAGTTCGTGATTAGATTATATGAAGCTGCCACAGAAGTAAGTTCATGTTTGAAGTCAAGTTCAACAAGTGAATTCACAAACTAAAAATAGAACCACATGTGATATCATTCATTTATTGATTCAAGCATGGGAAGTGAACTTGAGTTGTACTGTGTAAACAGTAGGCCTACTGCTCTTCCCACTGGTCCAGCTAAATGGTGCTGCCAACAATTTAGTAAGAGTGCAGTTTGAAAGTAAGTGTAATATTTTATTTTTTTTCTCTCGATATGCTAAATGGATGCAAATTTTAGGAGAGGAGAAGAACAGTTGTTTATTTGGTAGTCCAAAAACCAGGAATGGAATTAGTGTTGTCCAGCCTTAGATTTCCTCAGGGATATTGGTTTTTAGAATGGCAATTTTGGACTTGTAAGTAAATGAAAGTCTGTCATACTGTTACTTGAAAAAACTTTGACATTTCACATAAATGGACCCTTTTCACAAAAGAGTTAAGTTTTTTATATTTTAATTTTTTTTAAAGATTTTATTATACATTTATAACACTATATTTTGTATTATATTACTGGCAATAACTTTCAGAAAACTAATTAATGCTGTTGCATGAGTGTTTCTAATAAGGCTGAGTGAGTGCCAACAAATTTGACATCCTTCTCTCTTCTGACAACTGTGATCAATCTATGACAATTTCTGCTTCTGAGAACTCTGGAAACGTGATAAGGGTCCATTACAAACAGTCATACTTAAAGTATACTTCAAGCATGAAAAAGAAAAGAAAAAAACACCACAAGTAGCTAGTTCACTGAACAGCACTATTAGAACACATACACACTATACTTGCTGATATTTAAACTGCTGATAAATATCATAAAAACTTTATGTCATAAACCTAGTTTGCTAAATGGGCCAATCGGTATAGCTGACCCTTACAAATTAATAAGCACCCTAGTGAGATTAATTTATTGCCTGTTACATCTCCAGTTTATGTCTTATGCAGAAACATGCTGTTTATCTGGTAACCAAGACCTTTGATTATTTAGCTTGATAATGTGTTACTTTTATTGACCTACTGATTGCCTTATATCAGCAGATTCTATATAATAACCATTGTTCAATTACACTCTAAAAATGCTGGGTTAAATATAACCCAGCGCTGGGATAGCGGTGGACAAACCAGTGGTTTGGTTGTTTTGACCCAGCGGTTGGGTTCAAAACAACTCAATAGCTGGGTTTGTCACTTTTTAACCCCGCGCTGGATGAGAGTTTAATCCCGCATTTTTAGAGTGTATACTGATCCCTTTATGTCTTCACTGAGCAAACCTATTAATGTCACCTTCCAAAAAAATATACTTATGAAGCAATGTGAATGAAGAATTTAATCAGGTTTAATCTATAGCAGCAAATGGATGTTATGAATTTAGGTTTCTGACTATTATTAATTAGACATTTTAGTGTAGACTAAAATATATTAAAGAACTGGTGCTCGTCGTCACCCATATCAAAGTAATTTAATTACAATAAATTAATCTTCAAATGTATAAATTATTCTTTTTTTTATTTTTTTTTTTACAATTATGTTTATTCATTTTATTTCACAAAGCATATATGTTTCAAAGCAGCTTTAGAGAAAATGCATGTTTCAGGGTTACAGGAAGTATTCTGTTATCAGTCAGAGATGGGTTACTACTGTCAAACTAATGTCCATATGGTAGTAATAGACAGCTATGAGATAATACAAGTTATATGGTTAGTAACATCATGTAGCATGTACATTTACATGAACATAGAAACAGGAAAACAAAAAAAGATTAATCATATGCACAAATTTAACCAGATGTAATTGGAGTACAAAGCTGTGAGATGTGTTATGTTAATTCTTGACTATAAAAGATGCATCTTTAATCTAGATTTATACTGAGAGAGTGTGACTGAGCCCTGGATATTATCAGAATGGCTTTTCCAGAGTTTAGGAGCAAAATACAAAAACCTCTACCTCCTTTAGTAGACTTTGATGGTACTATTTTTAAAGTTTTGACATTGAAGAGCGTGATGGATTGTAGTGTGGTAGAAGATTGGTTGACTACAAAAGAACTAGACCATTTAAGGCTTTAAAAGTAAATAGCAATATTCTATAATCAATACAGAATTGGTAGCCAGTATAATGTCTTCATTTACACACCCTCACGTTGTTCTTTTTGGAACTAAATAATGTCTGTATTTGTTATGTATTGCAGGCAACATGAGATGAAAGATGACATTTTGTTTTGTAAAAGATGAACTAATGCAACAAATTAAATAACACCCTACTACCCACCCCCCAAAAAATACTTGGAGAGTATAATGGGTTCCAAGGCCCTCTCTGGGCCAAAACCGGGGACTGGAGCCTTCCCTGGGCTCAACGGGGGAACATGAGCCCTCCCTGGGCTGAACTGGGGATCAGGAGCCCTCCATGGGCACAACTCGGGGGCTGGAGCCCTCACTGGGCTAAACTCGGGGACTGGAACCCTCTCTGGGCTAAACTCCGGGGCTGGAGCCCTCTCTGTGCTAAACTCGGGGACTGGAGCCCATCAACTTACTGTTCTAAACTCGGGGGCTGGAGCCCTCACTGGGCGAAACTCGGGGACAGGAGCCCTCCGTGGGCTAAACTCGGGAACAGGAGCCCTCACTGGGCTAAACACAGGAACAGGAGCCCTCCGTGGGCTAAGCTCTGGGGCTGGAGCCGAAAATGTAGTGAGCTCTGGGGCTACAACCGACACCGGAGCGAGCTCTGGGGCTAGGATGAAGGTAGAGAACAGTCCTTTTCTCCTCCTCCTCCTCCTTTGCTTACAGGTGAACTGGGCGGCCGGCGGGCTTGTCGTTGCGGTGACCGGCGGGCTTGAGTGAGCCGTGGCCGGTGGGCTTGACATCGGAACTGCCGGCGGGCTGGTTCTGGCTCGGGTCCAGATGCTCTCCAGACACCGGAGAATCCCATTGCTGGTCCGTTGTTCTGTCACGGTTCTGCTACTGTGTTGGAGCGAGGAATGCGGAGACGCAGGATAATTCTCAAATAATAATCTTTAATCATCCAACACCGAGAATACAGGAAGGACACACATGTAGTACTTTGACATTTAACGTTTAGACAGGGAAACACAGGGCTTAAGAACACTACTTGATCAAGGGAAGACGAGACACACCTGGGATCAAATTAGAAACAATCAGGGAACAGGAAGAGAACCAAATAAGGGCAAGGAAGGCACATGGGGAGCAAAACACACACAAAACAAGGAACAAAGTCTGAGGTAGACCTACAATATTTAATGGTAGTAGCTTATCACTTGTATAGAGTCTCATCGTTCCACTCATAGATGACAAGCTTGTTCGTTTGGTTGATGATTGAAAAAGCATAGATTAGGTGTATACAAAGGAAAGGGTCGACATTTGCAGGTGTATACTTTCCAGTTCCAGGTCTGTACTGAGACAAGTTGGTGAAGTAACAGCCCATTTCCATGGAGAAAGCTGGATATTGATACACAAAGAAGCTCTTAGACAATAGGTTTACAAACTAAAATGCACTCCTTAAACTTGTCTCTCTCATCTCAACATTGCAATCATATACAGATATTTCATTAAAAAGAGAGGTTTGATATGATAATGTGATCTGATAAATACTCAGTGACTCACCAACATGGCAGAGCACCAAGCCCAATCCTAAAATATACAATGATATTATGTAAATGACAAATATAAAGGAATTTATAAAACACACTAGTGTATTTTAGATTGCACTTAGTAGTGTGTACTATTTCTTATCTGCTATAAGTGTAAGTCTCCCTATTTTTCCCCCAATTTTCTATAAGAAATAAAGAATAGTTTCTTCAGTTAGAATAAACAAAATGCCAAAACAAATATTTTAAACTGAATTCTCAATATAGAAATATAGGTTATTTACCTGGGGAACCTCAAGAAAAAAGAGAGGACGAACATCAAAACCCCTGTTTTTTTTTAGGAGTTTGTTATCTATGCCATCATGTGAGAATTAATGAGGATGGTCTAAGATAACTATGAACTGAAATGACAATAACATGGAAATAAAATACCTTTGTACTGTTCAGCACAATTTGTGTAAAGCTTAATACATAGATAAGATAAAAATTGGGCGTGCTGTAGTAAATTGTTCATGAATGACAACATGTCTGTTATTTTAATACGGTTTTTACCAATTAAGTTTGTACACTTTAATATGGTAAAATGTTCAGCTTAAACCAGATTTGTAGAATTTACAATTTCATTCATCCATCCATTTCCATACTGCTTATGCACTGCAGGGTCGCGGGGATCTTGAGCCTATCCCAGGGTCTCGGGCCACAGGCGGGGTACACCCTGAACGGATGGCCAGTCCATTGCAGGACTCATACACTGTCACACACATTCACACCTATGGGCAATTTATAGTGTCTAATTTGCCTATGCTGCATGACTTTGGATTGTGGATGGCAGCAATGGCACTGAACACCTGGCAAGTTGAAATACATACAAAATTAGAAGTTTTGTATATACACATAAATAAGACAATCAACATACTGAAGAAACACATTTATCGGTTTGTCATTGTGTGAAGGTGTTCCTAAACTTATTTCTTATTTCTAGACATAGTAATTATTAACTAAAGAAAAAAAATGCTACTTCATCTTTGATATCTAATCAAATATTTGGCAACTAATTGGAGGGTGTCTATCAAACTTTTATGGGGTCAAACCTATGTGCAGAGGTCTTTGCAGAGATCATTTAAATGTAAAAATGTAATATGGGTTGATCAGTGAATTCAGGTGTTAGGTTAATTCAAGGTTAAACACTTAAAACACTTACAATAATTTTTTACTTTTTAAAGATTTTTTTTTTTAATGGTCAAATACAAAGCACATAAACTGGTAATCTATCAAACTGACAGTAACGGATTCTTACCCAAAAGCTTTTATGAAAGGAAATGTCATGCATGCATCATTTGCCCTTGCATATTACACCATATCCCTGTCAGGATGACTGTTTTATGTTGTGTTTTCCCTCCCCACGTGCTCGTTACCCAGTTTCTCCAGTGTTTCCTGCAGCGGAGCCCTCTATCACTCCTGTTCCCAAGTCTAGCCCAGTGAGGTCTCCTGTTTCCATGTCCAGCCCAGGGAGTGCTCCCGTTCCTGAGTTCAGTCCTGAAAGCCCGGAGGCTCACAAATACCGACCCTCCCACCCGCTCCTGCCTCCTCCTCCGCTGTCGTCTGGCAGCCCCTCTGCTCGCCCTCAGCCCACTATCAGCATGGTGCGAGCTCCGCGGGACTGCCATCCTCCAGCGTCGCCATGGCTGGAGTATCCCTTGACTCCACCTCCAGTCTCTAAGCCCCGGACTCTGCTTCGGCCCGTGGACCTGTCGGCTCCACCATGGCTCCTATCTCCCTCCTCTCCACCGTGGCCCAGCAGTCCACTAGCTCCTCTGGGCTCCCTTGTCCCTCCGGCTCCGCACCTCGGGACTCCACTCCTCCGGCTACACCTTGTCCCTACGTCCCTCCGGCTCCGTCAGGCTCCTCCTCCGCTTCCTGTTTCTCCCTGCGGTCCTCCCCCCGTCTGATCCCCCTGGCTTCCGCCTGTTTTCCTCCCTGGCTCCGTCTCTGCCTTTCCGCCATGGCCCCCCTAAAACTCCCTTCTCCGCCATGGCTTCTTCGGCTCCCTGATCCGCCTTGGGGCCTGTCTTGTCCTTTCCCCTCACCACTTCCAGGAGGGGGGGGGGGGGGGGGTTAAGTCCAGAATTTAATGGACTGTTTTGTGTTGTGTTGTCCCTCCCCACATGCTCATTACCCTATTTCTCCCCTGTTTCCTGCCCATATATGGTTTTCCTGTTCCTGGTCTTGTTTTGTCTGAGTAATGTTTCTGTGCACCTGTGTTCCTCGTTATTCCCTCGTTTCTTCATGTATATAAGTCTTAGTCTAAGCATTCTGTCTCTGTCGGGTCTACTATGTTCCCCTACGTGTGTGTTCTCCAAGTTCCTGATGTGGATTAGCCCCTGTGTTTCTAATATTAAAGACTGTTAATGCCACTTCGCATCTCCTTCGTTCCTCCTGCACAGTAGTGTGACAATCCCAGGGGTGTCCAATCCTGCTCCTGAAGGGCCACTGTCCTGTAGAGTTTAGCTCCCCAAATTAAACACACTTGAACAGCTAATCAAGGTCTTACTAGGCATATTAGAAACTTCCAGACAGGTTTGTTGAGGCAAGTTTGAGCTAAACATTGCAGGACAGTGGCCCTCCAGGACCGAGTTAGGACATCCCTGTCATATCCAAACGAAGAAATAGCTATGGCTCTCTGTAGCTTTTTTATTTTTACAATGAGAAAAAAAAAGACCGTAACTCATTCAAAACAACAAACGTCCAGGGAATTGCCAGTTGTAAAACAAACAAAAAATTTATTTATATATTGATTTGATTGTCCATTCGTTCTGTATTGGGATGCCCTCTCCTTTATGCATGTGTACACTGGTGCCTCGAGCCACATTCATCCGAGCACAGGAGCAGAGCCGAACTTGAGATGAACTTGAGCTGAATGAATCATTAGTGAAAGAATTGTTCTAGTAATCCATTTCTTTTCAATAATCCGAACTGATCAGTTTCTCAGTGTGAATGATTCATTCACTTAGTCAGTGATGCGCTTTCAAACATGTAAAAACACCTGCATGATGAAACTATGAGGTCAGAATGCCCTTTTCTGTGTTACTTTGTCTTTTCATGTTAAACTGCAGCTGCAACACATCTGATTCAAGCAGATTCAGTTTCGATAGCTGGCCTTGGTGGCTCTTAATGCTGCACAAAAGAACGTTTTTTTATTTCTGATTAGATATTATGGCATTAAAATAATCATCCTAACCTTTATCTGCATAGCTACCAAATCTCAGTTGACCACACTGAATAATTTCTGAGTCATTAAAATGTTGTATGTTTGAAGACCATAGTGCACACACCATGCGTTTTTAAAAGCTCAACTTAAAGGTGTGCTATGAATGAATAGTGCTCATAAACAGCTGTAGAGATGGTATTCCCTTTTCAGCATCCTAATTTGATCAAATTCTGTACTGATAAAAGTTCGGGTTGGCTTAGAGCCTAAACAGAATCTCAGAATCGCGCTTATCCTTTAACGACAGCAACCTACAGTAATTCATACTGGTTTTGGATGGGCAAGTGAACTTGTGAGAGAAGAAATTAGCATAATCAGTTTTCTCTTTCAGGTCAATTACTACTGATTCTTGCTGAGCAAGTTATAATCAGTATATTTCTGGCAACTAACTCTCTTGCCCCCTTGAGTACTGGGGTTTGTTACCACAATACAAATGCAATGGCTCACATAAAGTATGTTCAACAGATGTGGCATCAGTGTGTTAGCTTGTAATGCAAAAGATTTGCCAGAACAACAAAGAAAAGCTAAAAGGCAAAGAGCAATTTTCAATGAGCAATTTAAAATATGCGTTTAAAAATTATTTATTAAAATATTTTATTATTTTATATAACTGTATTTTGAAACATGAGTTAAATCATTTTAAATATATCTATTAATTTGCTCATTTAAAAAGTGATTTATTAGTTTCCATTTTTATGTTTGAATTATTAAATTGATACATTTTGCTTGCTTAATTAAAATGCATGTTACCATGAATGCAAAAATAGTTACATTAGTATAACCTGCAGCTTCAGATTACTACACTACTGCCAAAGATTGGAATACCTAGGATTTTCGAATGTTTTTGAAACAAAGTCTCTGATGCTCACCAAGGCTTCATTTATTTGATATAAATACAGTAACGTAATATTATTCCATATTAGTAAAATTTAAAATAACTGTTTTTTTATTGTAATATATTTTCATTTATAGCTTTTTTCCGCGAAAATATTAATGTTTCAACATTAAAAATAATAAGAAATGTTTCTTGAACACCAAATCAGCATATTAGAATCACTTCTGAAGGATCATGTGACACTGAAGACTGGAGTAATGACTGATAAAATTATATGTGAGCATACTTTTTTCAACAACAATTACAAATCTTAATTATTCCAACCTTTTGATTGGTAGTGCACAAATTTAAATAAAGAGGGATTTATGATTACATCAAGACATAAAGACTTGACTAAATCGATATCAAACAATCAAAACATACGGTAGACACTTTTTTTAGTACTTTTTTTTTGTAATTAATACCTTTATAATGTCTCACTAATATTGTTGGAGGTGTTTGGACAGGTCAAAGATGATGTGTTGGAGTGCAAGCTCAGGTGATTTTGTTATTAATTGTTTTTTTTTTATCACAGGATTGACACCTGCATGACCCTTGTCCCTGTCTGGATTAAACACACCTACCACCGAAAATAAGATAACCTGCAAAGAGCAAATGTTCTCCTATCTGACTGAACAATGACTTAATGTAACTTTCTTGTGTAACACTGGCTATATACTATCATAAATAATAGCTTGAAGTTAGATATATAGTGTCCCTGCATGATCTTACAGAAGCAGTGTGTCTTAGGGTTCATCCTAAGGATGTTGAAGATAATGTAATGAATATTTGTCTGTCCACATGCTAGATTTCCACAGGCCTGAAGTCACCAAAACATATCATGTTTGTGATGACAAACTTTGTGACTTTAGCAACGATACTACTGTTTAGTTACACTACTAGAGTTTCTAGTTTCAATTAAAAAAAATAAATGGTACAGAGCTTGAGGTAAAACTGAAAATAGGTCACGTCAGATTTGTTTTTCTTCTTTTAAGATAAGACAACAAGACTTTCCGACAAGAAAAGACGTGTGGATAATATTTATGATGTTTGTGTTTAAATGTGAAGAGCTTCACATTTAATAGCACACTTTTATTTACAGTCAAATGAATTTGTAAGGTTTAAATGCATGAGCATTTTTCTCTACACAATCTCAAAATAAAGTGTCTTGAAGTCGTCATTGTGTTCTCAAGTGTTTTGAATAGCATATCATTTCATTCTCAAGGGAATGGAAATCCACACCATTGATTCCACCATAAGAGATACACTAAATCTTCATTCAAAACAATAAATTGGGAAATAAATAAATCTTGATTGGTCTGTTACTACAATCAGGTAAATCTTGACTGGTCAAATCTGACTAAATTTCTGATTTTTCTATAAGCTAGAAAAAAATCGGAGCTGACATTTAGTGTCATGTTTTACATGTGTAGCCCTCCCTGTCTCTTTCCCCACCCCTCATTTTACTTTAAGCAGAGTTGCCCACACAAAACAAAAGGGACATGTAGCAGCAACAAAATGAACAGAGGAATAACACATTTAATAGGTATTTTGTCTATTTTTATTTAAATGTTTCTTTAACCCTCCTGTTGTGTTGGGGTCAATTTGAACCACACTCGATTTACCATTAATTGTAATAATGCAGTGAGATTTTTGTATGCACAAGGAGTCTGACAACCATCAGTGCTCCACACAGAGATCTGATCTCACCATCATCCAGTCAGTCTGGGATTACATGAAGAAACAGAAGAAACTGAGACAGACTAAATCCAGAAGATTCTTGAAGAAACCTACCTGCAAAGCTACCTGAAAAACTATGTGCATGTGTACCTAGGACAAAAGCTGTTTTAAACGCAACACCAAATGTTGGTTTGATTTAGTTAATAGAAGTTAATTGATAAATAACATCCATTTATGACATTATTTTTGAAAGCATCCTTACTTTACAACATTTTTACACAAGTGTCTAAAACTTTTCACAGTACTGTTGCTTTGTAGGCAGGTTTCTTCAGTCGTCTTGGAGACATTGCCACAGTTCTTCTGGATTTAGTCTGTTTCCGTTTTTTCTGATTCTTCATGCAATCCCAGACGGACTGGATGATGCTGAGATCAGATCTCTGTGTTGAGCACTGGCTGTTGTCCGACTCCTTGTGCATACAAAAATCTCACTGCTTTATTACAATTAATGGCAAAAGGAATGTTTAGAAATGTAAACTGATATTTTCTGCTGACACACTGGAGCAAAAGATAGAAATAACTGGCATAAAACCATTTTTTGTTGGTAAAATACTAATGGCCTAAGACTTCGGCACAGTGTGTTTTTGAAAGGCTGTCCAAAAATTGTTTCTTTGTGTTGAAAGAAACCATTGACTCCCATTGTTTTCCATGCAATTTGCCAAAAATCAACAAAGAGAAAACCTTTATTGTAACTTGGCAAACACTAAAATATGAAAAGCATGATAACTTATAAAATTTAAGACTCGAAAGTTTACTTGAAATTGAGACACGTGTTCTAAATCACGCCAGGAAAATTTGCTGTTTCTTCATCTGCAATTTCATAGTCAAAAAGTCTGTCAAAGGTTGTTTTTGCTTGTTAGTTTTTTGGATCTCAATGACTAAACTGTTGCAGCCCTGAAAAGAAGTGTGAGAAACCCATTTTAATCTCAAAAGGGTTTGAGAGCCAAACATGAAAAAGGCAGAGGAAGTATTCACTATAAGTAGTCAAGACATCAAAAATTTTAGAACATTATTTTGTGCCTATGCAAATAATTTTTTAGCATAAAACATCTGGGTCAAATTGATCCATAACACAATCAAAATAATAGTAATTATTTAATTTCTCACAAATTTTATCTTTTTATTCTATGACAAGCTACAATAGATGTCTTTTGTTATTACATGAATCTTTAATATTTTTCATAGTGTTTATTTTGGGCAAATTGCATGGAAACCAATGTGACCCCTAATACAAAGGTTTTACCATGTTTTTGAGCACAACAGGAGGGTTAATATATTAATCTCAAATAAAAGCATCTACTAATGATCTTTTCCCATTTTTGTCAGGCCTAAATTTGCTCTTTCAATTCGGTAAGGTGAATTTCTATCCACTGCATGAAAGATAAAAGTTTTTTTGAATTGAGAGATTGAGAATTATTCATTCAAATTACATCACAAACAAACTACTGCTGACATGTTTTCATGTATCTTCATTCTATTTTTGCTCAGTAACCTGTTCAAGACTAGTGTGTTACTTCACAAACTGGTCTCAGTACAGAGCAGGAACTGCTAAATACCTTCCTGAGAATGTGGACCCAAACCTGTGTACTCATTTGATCTATGCATTTGCCATTATAAACTATGCCAATAACATAGCAGGCAGCGAGTGGAATGATGTGGCCCTTTACTCAACCTTCAATGCACTTAAAAACCCGTAAGGATGCTTGTAGCTCAGAGACACATATTTCTAGTTTTGTATTCATATTTGATTTGTCAAATGTCTGCTGTGTGACAAAGACTTGACATAAATGTTTGTTTCAGAAATCCTCAGCTGATAACCTTGTTGTCCATCAGAGACCAGGACTCAAACCAGTAAGTGTCTGTTTTCTGTTTCTGAATATAGGTTGCCTTCTACTGGTAACATGCCATTTTTATATCTTATAAAACTTTTTTGTTTGTTTGTTTTTTACAAAAACATGGCTTATCAACAAAGATTATGATTATTCCTAAATGAGTGTATTTTGCAATTAATCTGAAATATTTCTAAGCCACATTACCAGTTATAGTGAAATAAACAGTCATGAATTTACTTGTACCCACCAGATTCTCCATTATGCTGTCCAACTGGACAAACCGTCAGACATTCATCAAGTCTTCTATAGAATTTCTGAGAAAGCATAACTTTGATGGGCTGGATTTGGACTGGGAACACAAAGGCACTTCAGACACGCATCCAGAAGATAAGCTGAAATTCACTCTACTGTGCAAGGTTAAAATTAAAAGTACCTTTTCATATGTTGCTCCAAGAGTTTTCCATTGAATCATAAGAGGTGAGAGAAACCTTATCTGTGTAAAAATATTAGTGGTAGAGGTCACATAAATATATACAATACCATTCAAAAGTTTGGGGTTGTTAAGAAATTTTTGTATTTATATATTTTTGAAAGAAGTATCTTAAGCTCACCAAGGCTGCAAAAATACAGTGAAAACAGTTATATTATGAAAATTTACAATAACTGTTTTCATTAAATTATATTTAAAAATGTAATTTATTCCTGTGATGGCAAAGCTGAACTTTCAGCAGCCATTACTCCAGTCTTCAGTGTCACATGATCCTTCAGGTTTATGCTTAAAATAAAAAAAATAAAAAAATGAATAATAATAAAACTATTTGCTAAAGTACTAAATTTGAACTTTTGTCAAACTTCAGGAACTTCTGGAAGCCTTTCTAGCTGAAGGCCAGTCAACCAAAAATGCAAGACTGGTTTTAACAGCAGCTGTTTCAGCACAGAAAGAAGTTATTGAAAGGAGCTACAATATTCCAGAGATCTCAAAGTAAGAGCAACATGTCATTCAGTGTCAGTGCTGTCTTATTACAATTACAAAAATCACACAATAAAAACTAAATGTTTAAAAATGTAAAAACTTTTTGTTTTAGGTACTTGGACTTTATTAGTGTCAAGACATTTGATTTTCATACATTTAAAGATGGCATTGCAAGACATCACAGCCCTTTGTACAGTGCCATCCATGACAAGGAGGACATCAACTCAAACACCGTAAGCAGATTGACTCTTGTATGAGCACGGGCTTTAATTTAACTTTAATTTGCTGCTGGGTAGTTTGCATGTTTTCATCTTTGATGCAGGATTTTGCTCTGCAATACTGGAGAGTCCAGGGAGCTCCTGCAGGGAAGTTGTTGATGGGCTTTGCCACGTATGGACGTTCCTTCATCCTCACCTCCTCTCAGAGTGGAGTTGGAGCCCCAGCTAACAAGTTGGCTTCTCCTGGCCCTTATACACAAGAGATGGGCTTGTGGTCTTACTTTGAAGTAAATCTCATAGACAAAATCTTTTGTTTGATATTTTTTCATATTCATTGCAAATGCTTGTTGGGGATATCAAGTTAAGACATATTTTCTTTTTCAAGATATGTCTTTTCCTCAATGGTGGTGTAGTACAGTGGATAGAAGACCAGAAAGTTCCTTTTTCTATTAAAGGCAGTGACTGGGTG
This sequence comes from Sinocyclocheilus anophthalmus, assembly GCA_018155175.1. Taxonomy (NCBI): domain Eukaryota; kingdom Metazoa; phylum Chordata; class Actinopteri; order Cypriniformes; family Cyprinidae; genus Sinocyclocheilus; species Sinocyclocheilus anophthalmus. Next base: position 122,980 of record JADLZN010010983.1, read on the forward strand.
GGCTTTGATAATCTGAGGAGCTTTGAGATTAAGGTACATTCTGTTACACACTGGAACATATTTTGATGTTTAAATTCATAGGCTATGTTACATGAAAAATAACAGCTCTGCTTTTTATTGTTAAGATGAAATACTTACAGGAACATAGCTTTGGGGGTGCATTTGTATGGGCTTTAGACCTGGATGACTTTTCTGGATATTTCTGTGGACAAGGCAATTACCCTTTAGTCAACCATCTGAAGAAATGGTTAATACTTGGTGAGATTTGCATAAATACATTGTTTTGATTTTTAGAATGGTTAATTATCTTCAGATTCTGATATGTGATTATTTGCTGCAGGAGCAAAAGATGAATTGGATGGTTCCATGACTACAAGCTCTTTTGCAACAGTTGGGAAGGGCTCTTCATCACGGCCAACATGTGTGAAGATTCTCAGCTCTCTTCCAGCATTGACAAGTCAGTTCTGTGCAAACAGATCAGATGGACTTTATCAAAGAATGGATTCCCTTAACTCGTTTTATAGCTGTACTGGAGGAATGACAAATATCACCTGGTGCACCCCTTCCATTTCAAATAATTCTGGGGCAGCACAACCATCACAAATGATCATTTTTATTGCATTAGGAAGTGCAAGTCTCTTTGCCAGGTGGAATAGCCTATTTTAGGAGTAATGTACTGATTTAATATAAAACATAGATGGAAAGATAGCTCAGCACAATTTTTTAAAATCTGTAGCTTAATAGAACAGGTCGTAGCCTACATATGGATGCATGTGGAGTACTTGTGAGTAGTTGTGGTTGTTACTGTGAAATTGTTTCTTAATTCTTACAAATTTGCCTAATTTATCATTTTAGTCAATAGTCAAGCAACTAATTTTGAGTAGAGTAAGGTGTTAGAGTGGATGTTAAAACAAAATTGTTTTGACAAATTGCCTTTGCACATGTAATGTGAAATAGAATATATATTGTATGCATTTATGGGAAAACATATAGATAATTATTATTTGAATTTTCTTTTCTTTTTCTTTGTATTTTTAATCATTGTATCGTTGGCGTCATTAAAAACAATACATTAAAATCTAAGAGAGCAACATTGTCTGTGTATTTTATATCAATTTTAGTCTATAGGTGAACTTTTTGTTATTCTGCAGTGTGAGGGGTGTGTTTCCTGAAAGCACTATGGTCACAAGTTCTGTTGTTACCAGAGTGGAACTTGCCACCATTAGTTGGTTAACAATGCGTTTGGAAAGCCCCCCTGTGTGATTTTAGAATCATTTACACACTCGTACAAAAATTTTGCTTTTATTCTTTTCATTGAGTTTTTAATCGCCACAGTCATTCTTGAGAAGTGGGCACAAAACATGTGCAAATGCAAAAATAAACCGACCAAGAAACTAACATTTAGGTACTATCTGTACTAAGCTACTTGAAGCGATCCTTGGATACCCTCCCAACTTCTCTTTTTTAACAAAATTTTTTTTTTGGACTGTGTAATATAATTTCAGCTTTTTCTTTAACAGCATTCAAGATGTTTTTTACATTTCAAAACACATTCTCATATATTACACTTTCACATGTGACCAACAACTCCACAACAAATATAAAATATCATAATGAAATATTATCAAAATATTCAACTGACGGAGTTGACACATCTGACGGTGGTGACGAAAACCTGAATTTTAACTATCAAATACATTGAATCATTCAATTACTGTATTAAAACAAACACAATAAACAGTGAGTATGTTATTGTTTATATAGCTTTTATTCAAGAGTCACATTGAATTATTTTGATATATCATTGGAACACAAATTCTTATGGTGGTGACATCTGACGGTGTTGACGAATTTGGCATTTCTTTCACAAAACTAATGGAGTTCATGTAGTAGCCATTTTTTTTTTTCTGTTGATGCTAGATGCTAATGGAACTTGCTTCAGGAGAATACAATTATCTAAGTATTTCAAATAATTTCCTCAGAAATTGGTGCTGACATATCATGGTTGTGGCACAGGAAATATTAACATTAGGATTTAAAATATTCTAAAACTATAAAACTTAGCAGAGCCTGTCTGACACTGATGTACTCTGCAGAGGTGAACTGTGGCCCCTGATATTCCCTGATTTTATTAAATTTTATTGAATGTCTGACGGTGTTGACAAAAACTAGGGACGCAACTTTAAAATCGTATTAAACACGCATGTGTCATTAAAAAACAACCTTGCTTTGATGGGAGATATTATTAAGTGTTGCTTTTGATAAAACAAGCTCTTTTTCATCATTAAAAAAAAAAAAAACATTTTTATCAATTTTATTGCATATGAATGATTGAACCCTTCTCTGTAGACACACTGTTTTAGATGTAGTGAGAGGACATTAAGAAACATAGATTTGGTATAATAATGAGAAAATTAAATTGAAGGTGATAATTGTGTTAAATACATTCTATTATTAATCCCTCATGACATTTAAAATTGAAAATATTTTTATTTTTTAAACCTAATAGCAGTTACCCTTGCTGAACCTGTTTTGTCCCATGTCTCAAGAATGACTGCACAGTATATAGTGGGACTACTTTTTCTAACCCTGAATTAATATTTTTAATTCTTAATCTCCAATAATAATTTTTACTCATTCTCATTTTCTTCCAAATCTTTATACATTTATTCTGCTTAACACAAAATAAATATTATTTTTAATAAGCCTTCTGCAATTCCTCACACAATCTCTATATGGCTCCAGAAGACACAGAGGATAGAAGATATAGCACACAAGTCGTTTGGACAACTTTTATGATAATATATTGCGCTTTTTCGTCTGATTTGACCCAATTGCCAGAATTCAATTTCACCTTTGTAAATACAATAGGTTTTTATTCGACACAGTGATTTTTTTTTTTTTTTTGTGAACTATCCCTTTAAGGAATCTGTCCGTCAGGTTGACGTCTATGCGAGCACTTTTCTGCCTGGACAGTCGGGCGCCATTTTGTTCGACTGCGGAGCCCAGAAGGGAAATCCTGTCCAGGAGCGTCGACCACTCTTCATGCACCAAACCGAACATACTTAATTCCAGTCGGTATAAACTGGTAATTGTCAACGCTTTATTTGAAGTAATTGAACATTGTATTTATTCATTCATTTACTTAATTTAGGTAACGTTAAGTGTAGTAGTTGTGCTAAAGTTAACAACATGCTAACGTTACCCGAAGTTATCAACATGCTATTCGAAAGTCATAGAACACTGTGTTATTTTAACGTACACAGCTTTCAGGCTTAATAATATACAAATCATTTGTTCTTTAAACGTTTCTTGTCTCAGTGTTTTTCATCTGACAACCTTCATTGTTAAATAAGTCAGACCAAACACTACACTAAGGCCTAACGTGACGAATGAAGAAGAACAAATCTTGTGAACAGTGGATTTAATTCCAAATGCAACTTAGTAACTTTACGTCGTAATCGAACTTTTGAAAAACTAAATGGAAACAAAAGCGTTTTTCAGTAATTCGAATCACGATTGTTTTTGCTGTCCTTTCGCTTTGGGTTAATTCTAAGCGTGTAGATTAAGTAATAATATATATTTTTCATCTGTAAAAATGTTTCTAAAATATTTGAGATTTAAAAACGCAGATTTTGTAAACTGCACCCTACATTTACAGGTGCGGACGCAAAATCTGCGAAATATTTATTCAGATAATACCAATTTTAAAACGTGATAAATATGGTTTATCATGCTCGAAAAAGAAACCAAGAACCAAAATTAGTTAAAATACTAAACTGTCTGCACAATCTCAGGTTGTTTGTTATGTACTGTCACCTATTGTTGTGTCCAATCACATGGTATATAAATCTAAAAACATGTTCTGTCTCCCTTGAAAATATATTCCATGTATTAAAATATATTGTGTTCCTTATTCAAATAACCGTTTGTTCAGCACATGGGGAGTGTTTTTGTCTCTTTTTTTAAATGTAGGTTTTGCAAGATCTTGTCCTTCATTCCAGAGGATAGCTGGATTTGGATAATGATTTAGCTTCCCTGAAGATTTCTGCATTTTTAATCTCACCGTTGGCTTTTGTTTTTCCTCTATTGGGCTTTTTTATATATATATATATAGTTCCAGTCTACCCCCCTTTAAAATTTCCTCCCGCCTTCAAGAGACGTAGAAGAGATCCCTTCTTTTTGTTTTTTCTTTCCAACATCTCCAAGATATCCAGTCCCATGTTTTGCCCTGGGCTCTCCTTTTTTGACAACATCTTGCTTGAGGATTTTTAAACTACCCCAAACCCCCTCACCACTCAATTATCAACAATATTGGAGAGAAAGAAAAAAAAAAAACGGACATTTTCCACCACATGCCAATTTTAACACAGCAGTCTGATGGGAACAAGTCTCTAAGAGAGGCAAAAGTTGCCCCATCTCCCCCTGTTCAGTCTTTACTCATCAGTCAAGTGTTCCTTCAGGATCCACACAGTGCGGAGCGACTCTTCAAGAAGCACTTGAGATCACCAGGGAACGTCTCAGCCACTGCAGGTGAACGAAGTTCTTGCAACGCATTCTCTCTCCAGTATTAGTATATCGGCCATTTAGCATCATTCAGGACAGAAAGTGAAAATGTGAAAGGATCAACAGGAGCATGAATAGGCTTGTAACACTCTAAATAGGGAGATTCACGTGGACCCTGTCGCAGGACGAGATTGCAACATCACTGAAGAGCTCCTGACCTAGAAGACTACAAACTTGTGCCAGAATGACCATGCAAGGAGATGACTGCTACTTCTACTATTATTCCACCTGTACTAAGGTAAGTGTAAAAAGTCACATCTCCTTTGCATTTAGAAATTTCCCTATTGTTGAAAGCTGATTTTGAGTTTTTAAGTAGGTCATTAAATTATATATACACTACCGATCAAAAGTTTGGGATCAGAACGATTTTTTATGTTTTTTACAGGAGTTTTTTTATGCTCATCAAGGCTGCATTTATTTGATTAAAAATACAGGGAAAAATGTAATATTGTGAAATATTATTATGATGTAAAATAACATTTTAATATACATTAAAATCGAGTCTATTCCTGTGATGCAAGGCTGAATTTTCAGCATCATTACTCTAGTCTTCAGTGTCACATGATCCTTCAAAAATCATTCTAATATGCTGATTTATTATCAGTGCTGGAAACTGTTGTGTTGATTAATATTTTTTTGGAAATCGTGTTATTTTTTTCAGGATTCTTTGATGAATAAAAAGTAAAAAATAAGAGCATTTATTCAAAATAGAAATTGTTTCTAACGCTATCAGTACCGTTCAAAAGTTTGGGGCATACACTTTTTTAAGTCCTTTTTTTTTTTTTTTTTTGAAAGCAATTTAAAATTTTTATTCAGCAAGGATGTGTTTATTGTTAAGCATGATAGCAAAGATTTATATTTTTAGAAAAGATTTATATTTTGAATAGATGCTGTTCTTTTTTAACTTTTTATTCATCAAAGAATCTGAAAAAGTATCACAGGTTATAAAATAAATATTAAGCAGCACAACTGTTTACACTGACATTGAATTCTAGTATAAATCAGCATAGAAATGATTTCTGAAGGATCATGTGGCACTTTATACTGGAGAAATGGCTGATGGAAATTCAGCTTTGCATCACATGAATAAATGACATTTTAAAATACATTACAATAGAAACCATTATTTTATATTGTATTAACATTTTGCAAGATTACATTTTTTTTCTGTATTTTTAATCAAATAAACATAGCCTTGGTGAGCATAAGACACTTCTTAAAAAAACATTAAATATATTGCTGATCCCAAACTTTTTGACCGGTAGGTCTATATCTATATCTGGCGTGATATATATATACTTTTTGAAAGTTTTTTATTAAATATTTTAAAATAAAGTTTATTTATTATATATATACAGTATATATATATTAGGGCTGGGTAAAAAATATCGATATCTCGATATTAAATCGATTCTCATTTTTACAGAACGAAAAATATCGATTCTTAAATCCCAAGACTCGTTATCCTCGCCTTTATTTCACTTATGACGACATGAAGACCTCTCGCACGTCATTCCTATCCAATATATCGCAATAAGCATTGTACTTTGGTACTTTTTAATATGAAGCAAAGTCTCAGATTTCAATTTCTGTCCATTGTATTGCAGTATTTAAACAATAAATGCTGTTTTGGCGCTGCTTAATGTGGAGTGACGGATCGTTGTAGCGCCTCAGTTCAACAGACGCAGCAGTGTGAGATGCACGTGAACTGATCTTCTCCTCCACATTAATACCAGTTTCATCACAAAATAAACATGACTAAACGTCCAAAGGTAAGTTAAAAGAAAGAGTGCAACTTTACAATACGTATCCTGTCTCATGCAATCGCTCAATCAGTGTTTCAGCCGTGCAAAGACGTCAATTTAACGGCTTGTAAACAATGTCACGTACGTAACGTCACATTTACCTCAGAAAAAAACATATTCGGTGACCAAAAACTCATTAGTCAGATAAAAAAAACTGTCCTCATGTAGCTTAATGTATTCAACCATAACATCTTCCAGATAATGTTTACTGTTCTTCAAGTTTAATTTGTTTGAATAAATCCATAAAGTTTTTATGACAGCCAACATTTAAATGTTTATATTTAAAATAAATAAACAAATTGAAGTAGAAATATCAATATGTAACTAACTTTATTATTGTAAAAACTTCATTAATTTTAACCTTCAATATTATAGTGATGTTGTACCAACTGACTCGTGTGTATATTTTTCAGCATTAGTTGAGATTTTTTTTTTCCTTGAGACAATTTGGCATGTACTGTACCTGATATATTTCCAAAATAATCAATATTGAGTCGAATCGAATTGAATTGCAAGCTTGTAATTGAGAATCGTGAAATTTGTGTCAACCCAGCCCTAATAAAATGACTATGTAAGAAAATTATATATATGACCACATGCACATACTTGCATATATATAAAAGATAATGATCATAATTAAAAATTAATGTTTTGTCTTGTGGTTTACCTTTTAAGGGTGACAGCTGCCCTTTTCGACACTGCGAGGCTGCCATGGGTAGCGAGACGGTCTGCAACCTTTGGCAAGAGCAAAGGTGCTTCCGTAACATCTGCAAGTTTCGCCATATGGAAATAAAGGTTGGTGTTCACTTCCAAAACCCCTTTCTGTTGAGATCGTTCCATTGTTTCTGAAATGGGACCTCAATAATGATCCACCCTGTTATTGTTATTATTTTTTTAGAAAAACCGCAAAGAAATTGCATGCTATTGGGAGAACCAGTCTGCTGGCTGCCAGAAACCTCACTGTGCTTTCCATCATGAGAAGCCACGCGTCATCGATGGGAATTATTTTGCCCCAGACAAAGGTATTTGGCTGTCTTAACAGTGTTTTGAACGATACTGGTCTTTATTAATATATAATATAAATTGGCCTTTTTTCTTTTTTTAACAGGGCAAGTAGTGCGAAAGGAGAAGGAAGAGACCCCAAATGAGGATCAAGTCAAACAAGTCTCTGTGCCCACTGCAAACCCCACTAACCCGCAGTTAAGAGGGGTCATTAGAACTGAGACCCAAGAGAATGTCCCCAGTCCTACCCATCCACCAGTGGTTATCAACCCTGTGGATGACGATGATGAAGATGGTAAGCTCACATTTCTGTGATGTTTTAACTAGAATTAGGAAAGGGTTGTCCAATCCCATTCGTTGTTGGTTCCAACCCTTGATTAGTCCTTGATTAGCTGGTTCAGGTGTTTAATTAGGGTTGGAGCTATGGGTCTGCAGATGGACCTTTAAGGGTAGAGTTTAGCATCCCTCATCTAGAAATACTAAATTCTTTTTATTTCAATATTTACAGATCAATTCTCAGAGGAAGGAGATGAATCTCTTGGAGGATCACCCTGGAAAATGATCACAGGCAAAAGTAAAGACTGTTTCCATGTTCTGTACATATTTTCTTTTATTTATTGAGAGCTTTATTAAATCATCATCTGTCATGCAGATGATTCGCTGAACTTTGGTATCCAGACACTAGAGGAGATCAGACTGAGGAAAGCACTCATGGCCAGTCTAAAGAATTCTGGTAAATGAACCCTCTGCACTATTTCTTTTGGGTTATCTGTTAAGACATATGAAGGATCATTTTAATATTCACTTTTCGTTTGTTTGCAGGGCAGTCCACCATGCAAAGCTCAGCCCAAAACAAAGGAACTGCTATTGAAAAGGAAAACATTAAATCTCTCTCACGTTTGGAAGTTAACAATTCCAGCATCGGTAAGCTGTCCATAAGGTTGAGCTTTGGTTTTTGCAGTATTGAACCATTTAATAATTTTAAACCCTTTTAAAATCTGTTGCAGATTCATCTGTTAATGAAATTGGAAGAAGAAAAATTACAGACAGACTTGGGGAAAGAATTTTGAAAAGAGGTAAGGTTATGAAAACCGTTTGGCTTCACATTGTGGTATACATTTATGTATCTGTGGTCCCTTTTTACAAAAACTGACAGATGATATTTAATTTAAGATGCTTCTGTGGAGGAAGACCTACCATTGAAACGACGCCTTGCTGAACGTCTCGGTGGAATTGTTGAATCTTCCACAAACGTGCTACCACAGAAAGGTGAGAGATTCGTTTATTGTGCCAGCTGTGGTTGTGTGGGTATTTTGTATCTATTCCATAATTTGTTACTAACTATTTTCAGCTCAGAAACCAGTGCGTGAAAGACTTGGATTGACTGCCGCGCCACCTAGCACTGACAGCGAGCCGAAATCATCTGGAGATATCCATATAAAAACTCTGGAGGAGATTAGGCAAGAGAAGGCAGCCAGAAACCTCAACACGAGTGAAGTTGTGCCTGTTGTGAAAGAAGTGCTGGCAAAGAAGCTGAGCCCATCCAAGAAAAGTGTCAGACCCGTTGGCGGACTTCAGGTTAAGACCTTTTCTGAAATCCTGCACGAAAAGAAAAAAATTCAGGAGAAAAAAGCTCAGGAAGTGAATACAACAGCCAAAAGCCCAGAGAGGAATGAAGGACCTTCCGCTGCCGGAGCTGCAGTCAAGGCTCCTGTGACAGCTGGGGAGGTACGAGTAAAAACGCTGGAGGAGATACGCAGGGAAAAGACAGCCCAGATGCAGGCACAGCTTCATGAGCCCACAGACGATAAAACCCAAACCTCAACTGAAGCAGAGGCAAGTGGACCTCCAAAGAGGCGCATTCTACGCATTAATAAAAGCTCACGTAAGTCAGACACATTCATGTTTTTCTAGTTTGAAATGGTTTAAGAATGGCCACATATGCCCAAAGAAGTGTTCACATAGCTGTCAATTCTTTCCAGCAACTGCATACACTGTGGATCAGACAAAACCAGATGCGCCTGATAAGAAACTAGAACCTGCTGCAGAAGTAAGACACAAGACAACAGTCCTAAGAGAATATTATTGTTTCTAGATTAATTATTGTTTGCTCTGTTTTACTCGCAGACAAACGGAAAAGGCAAACCCTCCAGTGAGACTGTTAAAGTGAAAGCGTTTGAGGAGATCATGCGAGAGAAGAGACTCCGCAAGCTACAAGAGGAGCAAGTCACCACCACCACCCAGAAGGATGCAGGACTGTCTGCACCTGCTGCCTCACCGCCAGCCTCTGAACCCTCTGGCCAGCCCCTAACCACAGTGAGACAGCGGATCGCCCTCAAGCACAAGAGCTCTCCACTCCCTGCTGCTGTAGTGCCCCAGAAAAGCTCCCCCGAGCTCTCTGGAGACAGGTCTCCATCGAACACACCAAAGCCGTCAACCTCTCCTGTGATAGCTATCCAGCTGGCTGAGGGAAATATTCAAACAGAGACCAAGGGTATGAATTTAACATGAATTGGTGGTGATATTCAATCTCTATTTAACTGATTATTTAACTCAGTTTTTACATACAGTATTAACAAAAATATAATAAGAATGACAAAATGAAAATAATTATCAAATGCCAGTAATGTTTACAGTAGTACTAATTAGGCATGGGCCGATCACCGGTTTCAAGGTATAACGCGATTTGAAAATTTCACGGATTACGCTAATATTTTCCGTTATACCGTTCCTGCGGTATGCGCTGTTTTTCATGTGTCCTCAAAGACTGAAAGTGTAGGAATCCCTCAGGTTGAGTGCAGTGTAGATAGTAACACGACCCTCCTCCTTCTGTTGGTGCGAGCGAGAGGTCAGTCACGTGTGTGTAGGATGGCCGAGCTTAAGGAGCTTCCCCTGGAACTTACGCGATCGGCAAACGGCCATTTTTTGTCTTATTGCAAGCAACTCGTCTCTGTTCTGGACTTGCACAAACTGCGTTGCAATGCAATCGTTTTCCAAAATGTAATTTATGTGAAAATATGAAGTCTGTAAACGCCCGTTAACACAGGCCAGAGACGAATCTGAGTGAATCTGTCTCATTCAGAGCTTCTGCTGTTTGCTTCGTTCAGGCATGTAGTATTTCACAAAGCTAGTCAGAACATTCTGTTTTTGCTTCAAATTGGATTATTAAATCAAATTATGTGTATGAAATTATGTAACTAAATTATATGAAATGATATAAATGTATATGAATTATATAACTAAAATTAAATAACTGTAATTACAGATTTAGGTTAATTAAATAAAGATGTCAGTCTTTATTTTTTCTTTTTAGGAAACAAATCAAAGAAAAAATTAACAAATTCTACTCTGTTCCTAATATGCTGGATGTTGCTCAAAAACAAAATATATTGTGTTCAACGGAAATGTTTATTTTATTGTTTTTTACCCAGTCATTTAAAAATAACACATTTTAGAGCTGTAACGACAATACCGTGAAACCGTGGTATTTTTGCTTAAGGTTATCATACCGTCAACATCTCATACCGGCCCATGCCTAGTACTAATAAAATATAATCTGAAATTTATGTATGTATAAACTAAAATGAACTATCTTCCAAATGTCCTACTCAGTTTGCTGTTTTTCTCTGCATTTCAGTGAAGCCCAAGGTGAATGTAAAGCCGTCAGTAGTGAAGCCAGCAGCCCAGCCTACCCAAAAGAGGAAAGCTGCAAAAATTCGTTCTGCTGTTGCTGAAGTGAAACCTCTTAACACTGCCTGTCAAACACCTTCCTCGCTGGTTATTCCCAACAAGCGCCTTAAGGTGAGCGTTAATTTAGTTAATTATTTTTAAATAAATGTTTTTTTTTTAGCCAAGTCTGGTGTGTCACTGTGTTAGAAAATAAATAGAATACAGTTTGATTATTATTATTATTTTTTTTTAATACTCTTTCAGGTGGCGTCACCAGCCTCTCAAGATGTTCAGTCCGACACTCAGCGGGTGCCTTCCAACAAAGAGGATATTCAAATGGTGCCTATGAACTGCGTTGAGCCAGCCAGTACAAAATCACCTGAAATTGTTACGGTCCCCCAAAGGTATGGGACATCTTTTTAAGTATTTCAGACATAATACTTATATACACACACACACAATTATTTTTTGAGATTTTTATTTTCTATGTTCTGTTATGTTCCTTTGTAGCCCTGTGATCAAAACACCCAGCTTGCAGCGCTCTCGGCGGTCCAGCACCACTTCTGGTCGTACTCCTGCTGTTACCAGTTCAACAGTGGATGACTTTGAAGAACTGTTAGGTGAATTTACTGATGACCGGCTTGAGGATGACTTGGAATTGGATTCGGGCAAGGGAGAGGACGACCTTCTTTTAGAACTCTCAGAGATGATTGACAGTTAGACATGAGTGACGTCATCCCTTTACTACAAAAACACTGCCACTGTGAATTTGAAAGGACTGTGACATCATTTAACCCACATCATTTTAAATTAAGGCATATATTTTCAAACTCTAATAGATCTGTTTTAATGTTCCTGTTTACATTTTTTTTTCCCGTGTTGATGTAAATATGATTTCTTTCTCAAATAGTGCTTGAGAAACACCAGTTGTGGTGTCCAGGTTTTGTCCTCTTGTTTTATTTTAGTTGACTTCTGTCAAAAAAGGGAAAAATCTTATTTAGCTGTTGCAGGTATTAACAAGCCATTATAAGACAGCCTCGGGTATAATGATTGTTGAATCAGTCATTATGTATTACAGAGACAGGACGTTTTCAGTTGTGTACTGTGTATGCTGAAAAATAGCTTTTAGAGAGGCACATCAAGGCCACACCTTTTTTAGTCTTCATTTTGAGTCACGTGTATTTATGATCCATTAAATGTTCTTTTGCCGTCATTATCAACATTGTTTTAATAGGTCATTTCGCTCACCTTTGATTTAGTATAGACAAAATATTTTATGGTATTATGGTTTAACTGTCTGGCAGATAGCCGAAGGGCATGGTTTTCCTTTTTCATTTCTGCATAATTTCTGTCACAAATTTTATGCTAAAAGAAATTTCCTTGGGAACCATCTACACCTTTTCAGCTTGAGAAATTAATATCAAATAATTTTAGCAGGGACGTTTCTTCTCAGACTTCTGAATGAAACCTTTAAATATGAAGCAGTGCGCTCTCAGGGACAATACTTCAGCTTTGCTTACCTGTATATTTTGTGTTTTCTTTGGAAATGTCCTGCCCACCCGTGTCTTCTCATCTTTGTTTTTATTCACCTTAACTAAGTGACCTCATGCATTGAGGGTATGTAATGTGAAAATGTTTGTGCTGCGGCGCTGCCTGCACTTGTTGCACCTCTTCAAAATCATCTTCGTAAATAAAATGTCTTTATGAGAAAATATTAGTTTCAGCTTTTAGCATGGTTTACCAAGCTTTGCTATGCATTGTACTTTTTAATATTTTTTAGTGTTTCAGGCCACATAATATATTTTACTGTTTTATTTTGTGTGTTTAAATATATGAACTATTTTTATCCCCAGGTTTATGTCCACAATATGAGAACAGTACAAAAAGCCTTTGTATGCTTCACAATACTCAAAGACTTCTGAGGAACGGAAATTCAGAAATGCAAAAGTATAGTAATAGTCTATTAAATAGCTTCTGATAAATACTTTATTTCACCTTGGTTTTGATACTTTGCCGTTGGTTTGTCATTGGAAGCCTCAGAATGTGTATTCTGTATTTCTTCGATTCTGAGAAAAAGAGAATCGCTATTAAACCCCAAGCCAGCAGGTGGCGGTAAACATGTAACGCTTGCATTACTATGACATCCTGACCGAAAAAACAGGAAAAAGACAACTGCGTATTATCGCAACTGAAAACTGCAACACAAACGCTCGTCCTCTGCTGTTGTCATTCTTCCACACAAATAGACAACCATAAACCGAGGATTAAGGCTTTTATAAGCCTGGGAATTCTCCTCAAGTTCTGATTCAATAGCTGGGATGCATAATTTCCCTCTAAATTTTAGCTTGTTTAATGGCAGGTATTGGAAATTTCACAGTAAAAAGGAAGATATATTTATTAGACATAGAAGTGAATTAAGCAACCGGCGAAGATTATTTACGAGGTCGTAAGAATCTGCAAGGGAGGCTTATTTTTATTTTATTTTTTTTTACATTTGAAGGTAATAGAGAGCCGTTTGTTCTCGAAATTGAGAGATTTTTAAAGGGGCTTCTGTAGGAGACATCGAGGTTAGTGGTTATTCGGTTATAACCCTGTATTGGCTAGTTGTTTATTATATATACGTTTATTCTCCAAACTAACGTGCTAAACATTGTTTTGGTTTGGTGTAACGGCAGAATAACTGGCCGATGGTTGTTTATCAAAGAGACTGACATCTAGTGCCGGTAAAGAGTCACTGCAGTTCTGTCAATATATATATATATATAATAATAAAGTTGAATAAACCATGAAGCTCCTGGAAAACTCAAGTTTTGAGGCCATAAATAGTCTGCTCACAATTGAAACGGGAGACTGTAAGATAATTGGACGGTAAGTGCTCAATGCTTGTTTTCATAAATTAAAATTAAGACAGCATCCTTTGAAAAACACATTTTCATATCTGAACACTATCAGATCCCATAAAGAGGAAAGAACATGTCATTCACGCTGTTCTGGTGTTATTTGCCGTTTTTTTCCTCAATGTGACTACTGGCACTGTTGTGATGTTTCTCTAGTATTGAGAGCTACTCCTGTAAGATGGCAGGTGATGACAAGCAAATGTTTAAGCAGTTTTGTCAGGAAGGGCAGCCGCACGTGCTGGAGGCTCTGTCTCCTCCGCAGAGCTCAGGAATCAGCCCCAACAAGTAAGTCAAAGACTTTTCTTGAGGTACTGCTAAGCATTTCACTGTCATCAACCCCCTCACATAAACACAGTACAAATATCTTTCAGCAGGTCATTGCACATTCACTGAAATATGTTTAATTTTCAGACTGAGTCAGAGTTTGGATGATGGGGAGGGTCCGCTCTCTGACAAGTGCAGCAGAAAGACGCTCTTTTACTTGATCGCCACTCTCAATGAATCCTTCCGGCCGGACTACGACTTCAGTCGCACCAAAGGCCACGATTTCAGCAAGGAGCCCAGTGTTAATTGGGTAATTTTGACATATAATGGTTACAATTTTTTAAACAACATATGCACTAATTTAACACAATGTTAACTAGAAATTGACAGTAAAAATGTAAATAAATTATGCTTATTCTTATTATTAATAATAAGAATATCTGGGACCCTACAGAGGATAAGTGGTTTGGATGTGTTATTGCAATTATAATATTTATAAATAATACATTTATTTAATATTCCCAGTAAAACTATTCGAACAGTTCATATTCTTCTTATTAATAATAATAATAATAATACATGCGAACCTACAGAGGATAAGTGTTTTGGAGAGTGGATAGAAGAATAAATAATGATAACTGTGTTTGTGAAAATGTGGAGGGACATTATGAAGCTATTTAAAAAACTGTTATAAAACCGAGGTTTATTAAATGGTTCATGATTTCCACAGGTGTTTAATGCAGTGAACAGCAGTTTGTCTGCTGCTGCTGGTGAGGCCTACAGTCACCTACAGCCTCAGTTATGGGAGGCCCTAGACAAGGAGATCAGTCTTGCTGAATGTGACATATACAGGTAGATATTCTTCTTTCAGACCCATGTTCAGTCAGGTTTGCCTAGAATTTGCTGAATGCTTTTGATTTTGAATAGTGTTTGTTTGAATAATACAGCTGCACTAAATTTATTAAGCATGCTTTAAAAAAGTTCTGATTGCGTTCTGTGACAGCTACAATCCAGACCTGGATTCAGACCCTTATGGGGAAGAAGGCAACCTGTGGTCCTTCAACTACTTCTTTTATAACAAAAGACTGAAGAGGATTGTGTTCTTTACATGCCGTTCTGTCAGGTGAGGATCTGTATGTCAGGGAGAAAGCAATTTAACATCAACATATAAAAAAGAAAAAACATGAAATCTTTTTAATGATAGAGATAATGACTTTATTATAGATTGCGTGTTATGTTATGTTTGGGTGGAAGAATACTTTTATTCAGCAAGGATGCATTAAATTGATCAAAAGTGACAGTTAAGATGTTTATAATGTACACAAGATTTCTAGTTCAAGTAAATGCTGTTCTTTTGAACTTTCTCTTATCAAAGGATCCTGAAAAAAGCGTATCATGGGTTCCATGAAAATACTGAGGAGCATTAATAATAAGAAGAAATGTTTCTTCAGCACCAAATCATCATATTAGGATGATTTTGAAGGATCCTAATATTTTTACACTGTTATTTTATATTTTTGTGATATTTCATAGTATTATTTTTTTTGACAGTGTTTTTGATCAAATAAATGCTGCCTTATTGAACATAACAGACTTCTTTAAAAAAAAAAAAAGTAAAAAATCTAACTGGCCTTTTGAATGGTAGTCTATATATACTATATATTTTACACTATTATTATGAAATATCTTATAAAAAATCAGCAGGTCCAACTTGGAAAAAAATTCAAGTGAGCTCTGACTTTTTGTATTTGTGGTCCTTTAGTCTTTTCATGGCTCCACGAGACTCTGGCATCAGCACTGAACTGGATCTGGAGTTGGATGAGGGCAGCTATGAGGAAGAGGAAGAGGGCAACATGGATGAAGAGAGGTGAGGAACTATGCAGACTGCACTGTTATTAATTGTTAACACTTCTCCAGGAAGTACTGCATTGCTTTATCGTCATTCAGATGTGACAGAAAAATGACTGCAAATAAATCATGTGGTTCCAGTGTATTTGCTAGTGGAGGGCCAACAGTCAGCCAGAAGTATCATTGCAGTGTAACTGCTTACAATTACTCTGATATTACTAGCCTGACAAGCAGTGGCTGGTGTTATTGAAGTCAGTCATAGATTGATGGCTCTTTCCACAGGTATGGTGCACTGTGTGCCTGATGAAGCCCTCGTCCCTGTCATCTGAAGCCAGCATCTCTTGCCTGCGTTTTAATGCCTGTTATCCTTTTCTGTTTCTTGTGTGTTCATTTTATATACTGTTGGTCATTTCTTAGAAATGGAGAGGTGTTGTAATCCAGAGATGTTCAAGTGCTATTAATTGCACTTTAACATTTTCCTTTACTTTTCTGCGTACCTTCCATTGCATTATTTAAATTTTCCTGTGTGATAATGTGTTGTGATATTTTTATGGTCATATTCTTATCTATATATTTTATTTTTTCCTTTCCAAAGAGGTCATTTTTTCGTTGTATCCGAGTGCAAGTTACCCAAACCTCATTTATGAATTCATGTTCATTATTTCCACTCCTTTTTATGGCTCCATGAACTTCACAGCAGTATTTCCACTAGGTGGCATCCTTCAACATCTTTGTCACCTGTCTCTGGTCATTTTTGACTGCTTATTTTACTGCTTGACCTTTTTGAGACGTCATAGTTAACATTTAAATCTGAGTTTCCATATTTGTCAGGCCTACACATGCTCATAACTCATATTTCTGTTATTATATCAGCATCACATTTTCCCAAATTTTTTTCTCTAATGATTATAATAGAAGTTAATAGATGAGTGTAATTTTTTTTTTAGGACTTGATACATTTTCCTGCAACTTTCTTGCCTCAGGAAAAATGATATTTAAATAGATATCAGCGTAAACGTCACCTGGTAGATTCATTGGTGTCTTGACCTACAAGTCAACTTCCCTTTTTAGTTGCGCCCCCAATGCTAATAAAAATGTGAAAGGAAAACCACGATGGGTCTGTAAAGTTTAGTTTTTCTAAAGCTTTTATTTGTTGTTACTGTTTCTAAGTTGGATTTTGTAACATTTGTGAGGTGTACTTCGGCTTTCTTCCATGAAAACCTGTTTGTGGTGACTTGTTTTCATTGTCTGACAACACATTTGACTAAAATTACTCTTTATATTCTTTGCTGATGTGTTTTTAGCTGTAGATCTAACATGGTTCTGTGGAAGGATATTGATATCCATAAACTTTGATTGGGTGTCAGAGGCTGTTACTGAATTTTATTGTCCCATTTGACATCGTATTGCTTGATATTGAAAGAATTTGATCAGATTTAGTGCTGTTGCTTAGTCTTTCTACTCTGGCTTGAATTGCACTTACTCATGATGATCGCTATAGATCATATTGTCCACTGTTATGTGTTGGAGGGCCTCTTGAAGATCTGGCCATATGTGAAGTCGCAATCTTCATTTCTTTTCTGTTTTAGATTTGATTCTGACCTATCTATGTTTGTAATTTCGAGCACTTTTATGTATTACAGAGTTGCACCAGTATAAGAAAAGGATATGAGCAGAGAAATGTAAGATCACTTTTGGTGTTCACTTCATAGATTATTTCTACAAATGTTTTTGGAGTAATAGTCCTACAAAAACAAGGATGAGCACCATTGGATGCAGATTTATGCATTAATGATACATTAACATTTACTTCTTGGCAGCTTAACATATTTTTATGAATATCCTTTTAAAGAGCATATTTGTTATTTTCAAAATGCTGTGTCAAATAAATATCTACTGATGTAATGTGCACTGATTGCGATTTTTACTTCAGAAAAACCTTGCTGGGATTAATACGTACTGCTGTTGTGAGATTTTTGTGCTGAATGCGAATATTTTAATATTATTAAGCAGGTCACATCTGATAATGAATCATTAATAAGCAACAATGGAGTCTTGATTTTTCATTTTATTTGTACTGGCAACAACAAAATACTTGTTTGTAGGTACATCACCCCTTGAAACAACAACAAATGTAGTGTCCACTTCTCACTAGTAACAAAAAGATATCTACAAAAGGACAAGTACTTTAACGAACAAAGGGTCAAAGCATTGCATGCAGGCATCACAAACGAAAACGTATGTAAAGCCTTTGTTTCACTCAACAGGCACACCTCTAAACCATTATATGGACGTTTCCTGTAGCGCATGATGTGCCCCACATCCCTTCAGGGGTAAACCTGCTCTGCAGCACAAATACATAGTTTCACAGACGGAAAGACATTTACAAAAGAGAATCGCAGAAAACACAGAATCCTTTTGAATTCTTAACATGAAAAGGAAATATGAGCACTTGTGCTGACCCGCTGCAGATACACACGCTCGGACTGGTGGGGGGGAACTCAAATCTTTGGTACTTTAACAAGTCCAACAACAATATTGGCTGTTTTACTGGAAAAAAGGCACTTTAAATAGTCAAATCTGTATTTTCCACTGCAAAAATATGTAAACAGTACATAAAGGCACGAAGTGTGCATCAAGTATACCAGGAATTAAGTTAAAGGTTCTTTAATTTACACAACATGGGTGTACAATGGGAAATCCATGCACTGATTAGACAATACTGATGTTAAAATTGTGTGCAGCAGCCTCATGATATTCTTTCAGGACCGAAGCTGTGCCGTGAGCAAACGTCTGCTAGGAAAGCAGCATTTTTTGCCCTCCGAGTGTCGTTTTCTTGGAGAGATAACCACAAATGGGTATTTTCAGAGGTAAGAAACACAGTTACTTCTGCTTGTAAAGACTACACGGTCAGTCTCTTGCCGGTCCTGAACACCTCACTGGGTAAAAACAGCACTGCTATTAACCTGCTATAGTTTCTGGAATCTCTTCCATTTGATGCCCTTGAACTCTGCATACCTTATGAGACAATCTGTCTTTCTCCATAGAATCCAATCCCCTGATTGTGGGTAAACAGAATGAAGAAGGCTCATTAACAATCTCCATTATCATTTGGTTCAAAATCAGGCACCACCTGGTCTGTCGAGTGTCTGGTGCTGAGGTTGTCTGTGGGGGTGTTGTGTTGGGTGAGGATAGCCGTGTGTTTTTTTACGTGGAGCCATGGGTTGGAGGAGAGTGTAACGCCAGCCTTCGATCCTCTTCCGAGAGAATCTTCGCCGTCAGTCGCCACACCGGTCGGGGCAGCTAGCATTCACTCCGTTGTTGAACATATTGTTTGCTTAACTGTGGTATTGGTTTTAACCACCCCTGAACGTCCTTCAATGTTTGTTCCTGACTGTTACTGTGGGGTTTCGCGTTGTGCGGTTTTTCCACTTGGCGTCTGTGAATGGTATCACTAACGTCCTAATGGTGCTATCTGGGTGTTTTATTATACTAACACCAGGCTTCCAGACTGCGTGTGTCAGGCTCTTGTATCGTCCTCGACCTTAATCTATGTACACTTCCGGAGTGGAGTTTAGGGGCGTCTCTTGTTTGTACGTCAAATAGGTGGTTCCGGGTCATTTTGTGCCAGGTTTGGGGTGCCCAGTTGCAGTCGTAAGCTAGCATTGTGTCGTCCTCTTGGTGTATTGGTGGAGTGGTAGAGTAGATAGCCGAGTCAGTGTGTGTTTGTCATGACAGCTGAAACCTTTTTGCATTGCTGGATTTATCACGTCTCTTTCGTTAAGCGCGCTGACCAAGATACAAGACCTATATGTCTCGCTCCTTTGTCTCTCTTCCTACAGCGTGGTGGAGAGGATGTAGAGATGATGTATTAAGTTCAGATAGAATAAAGTTGTGGACAAGAGTAAAAAGGTGGGGACTAATTTTCCTCTCACTTACTATATAAATACAGATAGCACTGTCATGTTGTATTCTTTGAAAGGTTATATATTTATACTATAGTTGGGTTTAAACGGAGGATATAAGTGAGCTGAATTGTGTGTCTATGACGTGCTGTGTGTGTAAAATTGATCTGATGGGTGGTTCGTGTTTATGGAGAGGATGTATGGTATAGGTGTATTTTTGTTGAGGGTATGCTGCTGAAGTAATTAGTGCGCCATAATCGTATGTAAAGACGGAGGAACCAAAAAAGGAAGAAATGGGGGAGAGAGACAAAGAAAGAGGAAGGGGGAGAAAGAGCGGGGAAAAGAAAAGAAGGAGAAGACACAATAGCAAGGGAAAAGAACAGACAAAGCGGCGAAAAAAAAAACCAAAAGAGAACAAACGAAACGCAACACGGGACAAGAGAAAAAAGAAGGACGACCTCGAGCGGAAAAAACACAAACGGCGACAGTGAGCCTGAAAACCAGGCGCGGACAGCGAAAAAGGGCACGCCAGCCCAAAACACGCCACACCTCCCGCAGCCACGACAGCAGCCCCCCCCCCCCCCCCCCCCCTCCATATTACCCAAAAATAACAAGTGTCCGCCCCGCACCAACCCGAAGCTGCAGAGGTACTGTAACAACGTTTTCAACTCTATACGCGTAAAACACCTGTAAAGACAAACATGATGAGCCGAAAGCCATACGGGGAGGAAGAGAATATTCAATCCACGAAGACAGCGGATGCCACCGGCAGTGTACTCCTGTTCAGTGACCTGATGAACCGCTCTGAACGTCGGCTACTGCTGGCCTCCCGAGGTAGGTCCATCGCGACGTTCGTCGCTGACCCCGGCTGCTCAAGGCTCTGGGACAGGGGGCGAAGACAGGGCGTGAGACCCGGGGAAGGAGGCTGGCTGAGCCTGCGGCGCTTGCATTTGAAGGTATCGGTGTTGTGAGAGTCCTCAAAGTCTACTCGCTTCAGTCGCAGTGGAGGTGTAGGAGTTGACAGGTCCATACTCATCTGTGACAAAAACAAATCAGTGTAAGTTCATGGCCTTGTGACAGCATGACTTAACATACCATAAAGGCTGATTGAATGAAGAAGGTAACAGGGAAAATTGATCAAATGAGTGCATATGGTTATTGCCGCACACTTAAACACTCAGTAACCGTGGGATAATCTCACTAACTAAACCAGAATGGGAGGTTCATTAACATTGTGTAATAAGAGGAGGTGATTTAAAACTGTTGAATGGCTATGTGATGAGCAGTGCTGCTAGATCCTCCTGACTCAAGGTCCTCTCGAAATGCTGCTCGGCGCCTGTGAGTCATACAGTGTTTAAGTTATTACACATTCAAGCATACCTCATAGAATGACGTAGCCTAGTTTCTTCCACTTCACCATTTTTAAACTAACTTTTTGTCCCCCTAATAAAAATATTAGTATTAATATTAATTCAATATCAGTTTTAATATTTTTCGTCACTGTTAAGAAGACTGTTTTTAAACATTTGCGCGTGTGAGGTCTCGGAACTTGACGCAGGGCTCGTCGGACTCGAACCTAAATCCCCAGAATGAGCGGTTTTCAGCATATGCGTCAACCGCTACGTCAACGTTCATAGTTAAATAACCAATGTAAGTAATATGCTCAAAATGCTCAATAGATGGATGTGAAATCCAAGTTGACAAAGTTCAAACAACAGCAGGCGCTGCATCACTTTCCATGTAAAGTTTAACCACTGAAGTGTTTCTCAATAATCGTTTAAATGGGAAAGTTGGTCAATAATTGAACTAATCTTAAGGACTCTTGGTTGGATATACTAAATGGTGATTTCTCGAGGTTAGTGTAACGCTTAAAGGTTTACAGGACTTACCTCGCTGCTTTAGACAAAGGACCCGCTCCTCTCCAAAACAGAACAATGAACTTAGTTGTGTCTACTTGTCAGAGAACATTTCCACCGGGGAAAAACACGAAATATTATGAAATGAACACTGGGGAATTGTCAGCCGTAGTTAAGTCTCGGCATAAGAGAGAAAATGTCGTCTCCAATGAATGCAGAATAAATATGAGTCAGTTTGAAAGGACGCGCGTGCCTTTTATACAGTAGCTGACTTGAAAAGTATCTCCGACTTCAATGTGTTTTGCAGATATCAATGCACATTTAGCCTCTTTTCGTGTGTAATCTGTCTTTTTCTTTGCTTAGTAGATTGAGCAGATTGGTACTTGTGAATCTGGCGGCAACACCAAGAGATCTCCAGTTGTTGGCACGAATGTCTTTGTTCCTTAGTCCCGCTGAATGAACGAGTCCTGCATGGACAGTATTTCCTTGGATCTTGATTTTCACTGTTTGTCAAATATCCTTTAGTGGTCGAATGAAGTCCGATCGTTCACGCTGAATATCGGACGAATAAAACTTGATAAGATGCTGTTAAACGTAACGTTACTTAACTGAAAGTTTTGCCATACGAAATACAAGGAAATGTCCGAGGAAAGTTGAACTATAGAGGACGCGTCCGAATTGGTGACAGCACAGAAATGAAAAAGTAGTCCTTTAGTTGGTCTTTTGTTGCTGCCGCAATAAACGGTCCCTTTAGTAATGAGATAACAAATCAGACGTGGCCCCTCAGCCTGGCCGTCCGACTGTAAAGTCTCACTTTGGCTGGGCACGTCTAATATGCTCCGTGTGTTACACCAGCCTGACTCGATGATGCTGTTCTTAGAAAGATTGCTACACCTTGGCTCCGCCCCTCGGGTCTGACGACATCTAGTACGGAGCTTGGCAATAGTACGCACTACTGTTGAAGTTTGCAAGGGCCGGGTGGATTGCAAACACAAAGCGTGGCGTTTAATGGAAATGTTAAGCCAGTTTTACACAGTAAACACCGCTGAAATTGACCACAGTACTTTGACAGTTTCCAAAGCAGCGAATATTTAGTGCACAGTGTAGTTTGCTTTCAACATAGCATATATAACTATTGTTATATTTAACGGCGAGGGAAAATAACGCAGGAAAGAAAGCGATGTGATAGATCGTGTAAATGTACATGAAAGCGTGCGAAAACCGTGCTATATGTGTTGCTATATATAGGTTAGGTTTGTTCTTTTTGCCGTTGTGAACGTTAATGCCCCACCCCTGTGTATGACTCAATACTAATGTTGGTGTTGCACATCAAGTGTTTGTCAGGGTGACGTGCAGGTAGCTGACAGATATAGAACAAAATACAACCCCACAGAAAAATATATATGTATGTATAGTTTCTCCAAAATAGAAATAATATTAAATGTAGAACTTGTTTTTCATAATACGAACCCATAGAAAAGAAATAGGCCTATGTATTGTTTCTCCTTAATATAATAATATTAAATGGAGAGCTTGTTTTCAGATTTGCAGAAATGCCAAAAGTCAGACATTTCAATATGAATTCAAACATTTTTCATCAAATTCTACCATATTTTATGCTATATAAGTTTTACCACTAACTGTTGGTCAACAATTAGGCCTGTTTGTAGTCAAGCTTTTAAATAATTGAAATATAACTTCAGTGAAACTCATTTAAACCTCATTGAGGTAAATTTCCTTGTTCAGTGAGCTAATTATATTCTATTACAAATCTTAACCTAATTCCATTTTAAGTTTTGCAATTGCATTTTGTGTTATTTGATTTCAGTCTGTATTATTGCTGGTGTTCTGGTTAGTACACTGCATGTTTATCTCACAGATGGCCTACAGTAAGCAGGTTGCAGTGACAAACCCTGTAACCTGAGACAGGGTGCCCCAGGCAGTCAGCAGGATGCCTCCACAACGCTCATGGTTTCAAGTTGAGTCAGAGGTTTCATACATGTGTGTGGGTGGAAAGAGGTTTCCTGGGCTGTTCCACCTTCAGAGTTCTGAGTGGGAGACCAACAACTCCTTAAAATGGAAATGTTTCTGCTGCACGGTGTGTTTTATTGTTTAATCTTGCACCTCGAGACACCAGATTCAAATGTTCAAAATGCGCTAAATAGATGGATGGGTATTCAGGGGATTTCTTTTAATTTAATCCTTTGGTTTAACAGCCACAGCTGAGTCATGACATTTTAATATATCACCATCAGAAAGTTAAAAGTGTAGCACAGTTTCTCTGCATGTTGACAGAGAGGGAATTGTTAGGATGAATATGACTCTATTTCCAAGAAATCTCCTTCCTGTCTGTGTCTACACAGATGTCACCAATTCTGGATTGAGACATATTGTCACCATGGGAACAAGCAATGTCCTCACAAAGGCTTTGTCTCATCTTGATGGACACTAATGGTGGTTTACCGCTATGGAAGCGCTGGTCCAAAGTGATCAGGAAGTCATGAATATCCTCCCTCCAGTTTCCAACAGCTAATGACAGCCTTTGAACAAAAAGGGCACATTTGTTCTCAGTTTTGATGAAAGACATGCTGACCTATTTGTATTGGTCCTGCATCAGTTTTTCTAACACGCAGACACAAATAC
The DNA here is from genome assembly GCA_018155175.1 of Sinocyclocheilus anophthalmus. Taxonomy (NCBI): domain Eukaryota; kingdom Metazoa; phylum Chordata; class Actinopteri; order Cypriniformes; family Cyprinidae; genus Sinocyclocheilus; species Sinocyclocheilus anophthalmus. The sequence continues at coordinate 147,435 of JADLZN010010983.1, forward strand.
ACTCAGCCACAGACACGTTGCTGAATTAGCCTAGTTTACGAAAAGGGGCAGACCTGTATATCAATGTCTAATTGGATTAGCTGTGTGATTTAGTGGGTTATGCTATAAGCTCACAGATGTCTCTCTAGAGGACGTACTCCACCACTTCCGCAACTAACTGGCTAATCTTGTTAGCAGACATGCTATTAGCATAACATAAACACTTAAAAGAGACTATTTGAACTTCACTTTGCACTCTTAAAAATGCTGGGTTGTTTCAACCCAACTTTGGGTCAAATATGGACTAACCCAGCTGGGTTAAATTTTTTAATTAAAATTTTAACCCAAAAGTTGGGTTAGTCCATATTTGACCCAAAGTTGGGTTGAAACAACCCAGTATTTTTAGAGTGTGTAAGTGTTTCTTTATAGGAAGGTAAGAGCAGACACAAAGATTAATTTTATACTGAATAATTTTAACATTTTGATTTCAGGGAAACTAGAAAAAAGATCAACCCTGGCACATTTGAAAAATGTGGCTGTGGAGACAGTTGTGCAAAATTATATGTTGCTTCTCAAACGCTTCGCAATTTTAAAGTGAAATCTCCAGTAAGTGCTGCTAAAAGCAAGCTGAGTTTTATCCAATACAGACGAATGTGAATTTGGAAACGTTTATTATGTTGGTTGTTGTATGCATCACAACATTTTGGAAATTAAATGTTCATTAAGTGGCGCTAAAAGCACATTCAGTGTTATTGAATACAGACAAAGTGAATTTTGCAACATTTTATTACATTGGTTGTTGTACAAATCACGTCAGTTTGGAAAAAATGTCCTGTGAGTGGCGATAAAAGGTTAATGATTTATCAAGTTTGAAAATAATGTACCATCTATACACTAAACTTTACCCTAAAAATAATTGATAATGTTAACAAAAGCAAACGTGAGATAAAAGTGCATTTGATGATGCAACAATGCTATTTTAGCCTGCTTATGATTCTTTAAGCTGTTTTATCGTGACTTGTTTGTACAGAAGCCTAGTTGAGTGCTCTGTATGACAAGTGTACCAGGTGAGCTACCGAGCAAGCTTACTAAGTCAGAAAAGCCATACATATGCAGCTGGTTATGTAACACAAACTGTATTAGTTTCTTTAAGTTGAAATCATAACATATTTAGCAAGGAACCATGCAAATACAAGTCTTTATTAATTGCTAAATTTGTGTGAAAAAGTTTTTTTTAAGTATGTAGACACATTTTGCCAGTAAGCCAAGGCTGAAAAAGATACTACACTCTTAAAAATAAAGGTGCTTCATGATGCCATAGAAGAACCTTTTTGTCTAAATGGTTCCATAAAGAACCTTTAACATCTGAAGAACCTTTCTGTTTCACAAAAGGTTCTTTGTGGCGAAATAAGGTTCTTCAGATTATAAAAAGGTAAGAAAGAGACTGAATGGTTCTTTGTGGAACCAAAAAATGGTTCTTATATAGCATCGCTTGAAGAACCTTTTGAAGCACCTTTATTTTTAAGAGTGTACAGTCAAGACTAGCATATGCTGAAATGTAAACATAAAGAAACTCACCCCTGAAGTAATCACTAACAATAGATACGGACTGAGAGAGTTGTTCTGGGAGAGTATGAGTGGGTGATTCTCATTTTACTTCTCACCAAAACCAAAATACTCTCCCATCAGCAAACCAATTATACATCACAGAGCAGCAAGTGCTTAGAAGAGTATTGGGCAACTTGGACTAGAACAGGGTCAGAAATCAGCCTATTACTAAAAGGCCATGTCTGAAGATAGCGTCACTCTGTTGCAAGTTCTTTTAATGAAACTATCACGTGCAGTTTAAAGAGTGATAGAAAGACAGCAGTCAGCAGGTTATTTCCTTTTTTTTAAGCCTCACTCTGGATCATCCGCAGTGTTTTTGAAAGATTGTGAAAGTCTGAATTCCTCAGCTGTGAGCGGTCTCTCTGATAAACAAGTTACTCAGAGCTCTTAATGGCACATTGAATGGCTTTGTGCTCCTGTTTTGGGTTTTTCAAATGTCTTAAAGTGGCTTTGTGGGGAAAAAAACAAACAAACTGCAGTTATTATATCAACTCCAAGGGTGGAGTCATTTGATTCTTTTGCTTTGTGTATTCAGGGATGCTCTTTATTCTGCTTAAGTTTCCACTGCGGTCCTCTGTAAACAGACCTCCACCCTATCTTTCTAGATCACAAGTGTAAAGTGGCAAGTCTTTTCATTTCCAGCAGTTAAGCATTCTCTGTGTAGTTGGGCCCATCAGCCCTATCTGATTTCAAAGCTTAAATGTGTATTGTGAGTGTGTATTGACTTTACTGACCTCTTAATGGGTCATTAATGGATTCACAAAAGGATGAAAGAGATTATTTTCTAAATATGGCTATAACTTTTTTTTTCTTCTTTTCTTGCTTTTTTAATCAACAGTCGTCTCATTGACACAATAAGATAATATAGTTATAACTTACATTTTGGTTGTGTTTGAAATAATTCTTGACAAGGATCTAATTGAATCATGTATATTTGTATACTTGGAGTGTAATTAGCATAATGAGCTGAATTGTAACATTTTAAGTGAATATATATTATATATATTATATTATATGTTTATTTATTTTTGTTAGTTATTAATTTATAAAATAGATATATACATAAGACATTTTTACTGGCATGTCCTCTCAGACTGGAACTGGATTCATTGTGAAACATCAAGACAGTGCTGACTGAAATGAACAGTGCTCACAGGTTTATTACTAATGACCTCTTGAATGTTTATATTGCTTGTTCCGTCCAGCCGTCTGTTGACTATAACCACCAGGTCTGGCTGCTCTGGAAGATTTTGTCATTTTAAGCCTTTGGTCTCTTAATCACTAAGCTATTTTGGCAACAGCTGTTCTGAGACTTGAATAAATTGAATACTTCCGTCTGGGCTGGGCTTTGTGTTTCTCTCTCTCATGTAACACCCCCATTTACCCCCCTTCTCTCTCTCTCTCTCTCTTCTCACCGTCTCTGTTCTCTCTCTCTCTCTCTCTCTCTCTCACTCTCGACCACTTGCTGCTGAGCATTAAGGATACAGTTCTGGCTTGTAATCTTGGGCGTCATTGTTTTAAGCGGGCACCAGTGGCGGTATATATAAATAAATTTGAGGGTGTGCCTGCAGTTTGAATGATCACGGCACTTCAGCTTGTAACCCAAGCTTGCTGACACAGTGATAGATCAAACTCTTAAGTTTCGGATCTAAAAATAGGTGTACACAGTCTGTAAGGCTACTGGAAGTAGTGTTGCTGTCGTACCCTCCAGGCTAATGGTAGATTGCATGATGTACACGGATGAACATTTGAATATGCAACATGATTAAAAATATCACTATGGAGACGCATGCACACACCTGTTTATGTTCTCTCTGGATGATTGTAGGATTTCTTCCTTAACAGAGCACATCAGATCTTTGTTATATCTTGTTTTAAAGAAATCTCTCTTGCCTAAGAGGTAGTGAATTCAAAACTTGCATGAATGATTTTGTGCGCTGTTAGACTTATAACTCATGCTAAATACAAGTGATAAGCGGTTTCTCTGTATGTATCGCCTGTGCTAAATGTAAAGGGCACTGTGTTGTTTATTAGGTCTCTGTGGCTTTCTTCACTTATGTGTACCAAAGAGAGCTTCTTAGAAAATAGAGCTGGTGCCATTTGCACAGTAATCTTGTGAGTGGGTAGAAACTGGTGTTCAGCATGTGGTGGGTGTTATGTGTGTGAGGGAAGCAACCATAATTTATTTTGAATCGGCCTGTCTGTTATCTCTTTTCTGTTAGTTAGTTGCACTTTGCAAGTGTCATCCAACTTAAAGGACACTCATTTCAACAAGGACAATAAACAATTTCAATTTCAAAGGACACTAAACACCATAAAAGATTTATGTAAAGTTGCATTCGTTGTGAATTTCAAATATAGGCCTATAAGTATTATGATTATGAAGGTGTTTTCAGTGGACCTGCTGAACTTGCAAACAGTCTGAGGTTGTGTTATAATTTGCTGAGTCACTGAGGTAGATTGTGGTTTTAAACAGCTGAATTACTGCACTAAACCAATAAACAAGAAGGAACTGAATGCTTGCTAAAAGACACTATATGCTTGTTTCACACTTGGCATCTATCTTTAATACAATTAAGACTGTAACCATGTCTTGAACATTAATTGAAATATTTTATTAAATAATGTATTGTTAAACAATTTGAAATTATTAAATAATTAAATGAATTAAATAACAAAGTACTTTTGACGTGACATGTGACATGTGACCAAGTATGGTGACCCATACTATGAATTAGTGCTCTGCATTTAACCCACACACACAGCAGTGAACACACACAAAACCCAGAGCAGTGGGCAGCCATTTTTTTGCTGCGGCGCCAGCAAATGTGGCTTTTAATGGATTTAATGGAATAAAAAAGAAAGAAGAACTGTAAAAAATAAGATTTATTTTGTAAAATAATAAATTCGAACTGTTTGCAAATAATGTATTTGTTTTAAAATAAAACTACTTTCACTCTTATTTGTATGCCTAATATGTCAAATGCAAAATGGCAAAATGTTTCATCTTGTCCCATTCGGTTATGAATTACATAAATGAATTGTATTTTTCCTTAAAGGGGTCATCGGATGTCCATTTTCCACAAGTTTGTATGATTCTTTAGGGTCTTCATGAATTGTTTGTAACATACTTTGGTTAAAATTTCTCAGTGGTCGTGTAAAACAACACCATATTTACCTTGTCAAAAATAGCTCTGCTCACAGTGACCCGTTTTGGTGCATGTCTCTTTAACCTGTTAGCGTTCCACTGTACTGCTCGTGGCACACTGCGTGTTTTTGAGGGTTAACTTCGTGACATACAACTCAAAAAAAAAAAAGCTAAACATGTCACGTATGTTTGGAAAGCTGAGATTCTTGTGATTCGAATGATGCAAATTTTAAGATACAATGAACACAGCAGGTACAATCAGTGTCTTTTTCAGACCACCAACAAGGCATGCTGTGATCCCATTGTGTTTGCCAGCTAATAGCTCCCAGCTACAGTCATCTGCAGGAATCTGTTTACTAAAAAAATGTAGGCATAACGTTTTTTTTTTTTTCCTTTTTCAGTGTGTTCAAAGTTCTATTACTCAATACAATTAAGACTTACAGTGATTCTGAGGTTTGTTCTGTTTAGGAACAAACCTCAGAGGTCACCTTTCAAGTGACCAAAGTTCCCTGCATTTACTCCAACTGGTTAAGAACAGCATACAGTCATGGCCGAAGGTTTTGGCAGTGACATAAATTTTGTATTTTGCAAAGTTTGCTGCTTCAGTATTTGTAGATTATTTTTCCTCATGTTTCTATGGTATACTGAAAAACCATGATAAGCATATCATAAGTTTTAAAAGCTTTTATTGGCAAAAAAATATGTGTCAATATTTACAGTGTTGACCCTTGCTCTTCATAACCTCTGCAATTCGCTCAGGCATGCTGGATATTAGCTTCTGGGCAAAATCCTGACTGATGGCGATCCATTCATGCCTTATTAGAGGTTGAAGTTGATCACAATTTGTGGGTTTCTGCTTGTCCACTTGCCTTTTGAGGACTGACCACAGGTTCTCAATTTCAGTCTGTCCTTGACGTTTTTCCTGGAGAGAAGTGGCTTCTTTGCTGCCCTTCTTGACACCAGGCGGTTGTCCACAAGTCTCAACCTGCTGCCATTCCTGAGCAAGCTCTGCACTGGTGGTGACACGATTCCGTTGCTGACTCCTCAGGAGGAGATGGTCCTGGCTCTTGCTGGACACTCTGGGATGTCCTGAAGTCTTCTTCACTGCAGTCGAACCTCTCTACTTGAAGTTCTTGATGATTCGACTTCTTCACTCCAGTCAAACCTCTCTCCTTGAAGTTCTTGATTATTTCTACTTCTTCTCCATCAAACCTCTCTCCTTGAAGTTCTTGATGATTCGGTAAACGGTTCTTTCAGGTGCAATATTCTTTGTAGCAATTTCCTTGCATGTGAGGCCATTTTGATGCAAAGCGATGATGGCTGCACATGTTTCTTTGGAGGTAACCATTGCTAACAAGAACACAATGATTGGAATCGATCACTTTGGGTATGCCTTTTTTTAGGCGCTTTAGACCAATTTTACAGGAATGCTAAGGGGTTAAATGATACTGAACTACTGTTCACCCCACCCTTCTCTTCCATTTTTTGTGTATTCGGTGGTGTGCTACCATCAAAAACCAAACTAATCCACTGCGTCCTCAGTGGCTCTGATGTCGGGAGAAAATTAAGACTCTTATGTTCACTTTTACATCCAACTACAAAACACCTGCGTTGCTTACGAGACGTTGACAAAAAAAGTCAAGTAGTTTGCATCACTGGATATTACTGTTGGTTGTCCCCATCAGTGTAAACTGAGGTATCAGCTTGAACATGTGGCAGTTTGATTGGATGCAAGGATAAATTTGTTCACTATGTAATATTACGTATAAGAAATGTGACACCTAATTGATTAACTTCCCATTCTGCTGAGTAGAAAGTCTCTATTTAGAGGAAATTTAAGCTGGACGATTACTTAATCTTCCAGCAGATGACACATCGCTCGCCTCAGCAGTTTTCTCAAACTTTCTCAACTCAGCATCGAGTCCTTCCACAGTGATGCTGTAGTGATATGTGTGTGAAATAACCAAAACTCTCCAGAGAAACAGAGGTTTTGAACTTTATTTAGTATATCAGACAGGGGGCGAAACAACTGTGGAAAGTCATGACCGTGCTTGCTGAGTCATTTTAAAAGTGTCACACATTTTCTGTGGTATGACCTATTTTTGTAGGTTTTTGGTAGCTGTACTTTTTTAGACATTTTATGAATATTCAATACATTAAAATGTTTATTTGAATTAAAAAGTTGATTAATTGAGTTGATTACATTTATATGTGCTGTGAAAAGCCTTCAAATTAATATAATTCAAGGCGTTTAATATAACTCAAGAAAACAAACATTAAAGAGACATGAAAAAGTGTCTCTCTGTGGTGTAAAGTGGTAATAAAAAAAATAGTCTCAATATATGCTAAATATCATTGAACGTTAGCATTTTATGTCTGCACTATTTTGTAATTGTGTATTAGAAATTCGGACAAAAAAGACAATGGTTCAAAACTGTGTACCAAACGACATTCAGAAAGGAAAAAACTACAATCCCATGAAGCACTGACATAATCGAATTAAAAATGATAGAGAAACATAAAACTATTTGATTAAAATATTCATTATTATATATAGAAACAATATATTTTACGTTTATCACAAAAATATGTATATTATGCAAATATATAAGAAGAGTGAGTTTTGCATGATTTTCTGATTGGTGGAAAGAATCATGGGTATTGTAGTTTTTCTCCAGGAATTCCACTTTTAAACACAAATATTACTTGTAACATAATTGTAACTCACAGTAGGTCTGTCTATAAGATATTGTTAAAAAATTAATACCCCTATGGATAAAATGAATGGATTTTTTTTTACTGCCAGATCCCAAGTGTTGCAGTCTGTAGTAGTGAATGGGAGAGTAAAGAAAATATGATTTTTATGTTAACATTTGCTCCAGCATTAACATGACTTTCTAAAACAGGAACAAATTAAGAGCTTAAATTGTGTACAAGTCAAAGGTTTTCATGATTAATTGCGTATATATTTTTATCGCATAATGAAAAAAATAATTAGTCATACCAATATTAACATGTCAAACTGGCAACATTACATAAGGGTTTCATAGTTATCTAAAGTACAATGAGGGACACCGTTAAACCCAGATGTTACAAAAGCCCTGCGATCAAGATGAGCCGTTTCAAAGGCATTCTGAGATCAAGATAATTGGTGTGTGGTATATGCGGTAAGGTTTTCCTTGAAATCACAAACCCTCTTGCCAGAGGCTTCTCCATGTTTCTGTTTCTTGTAGAAAGCGAGACATGAACTCAACACAGAGTTGAAAAATCGAACAATGTGTTCTCTCTTCCATCATATAGAAGAGCTAGCACATGACTGTTAAGAAACTGCTCCTTTGCAGAGCACAGGCGTGGGTTATTCTCGTTGTCAGACTCTTGGATGAGTCAGCCACAGTTTCTTATACTCTCTCTCACAAGGCATTTAAAAAGTTCATACTTTTCATTTCAATACATAACAAGTACAGTACCTCAGAATTGTTTTATGAAGCTGCAGGCCTCGTGAAAGAATGATCAGTATTTTTTCATTGTGATTCCAGTGTAATACTTCCAGCTTCATATGGAATCAGTATGATTACTTGTTTTACTGTGGATATAACAGGCTTTCAGCTCTACAAATGCAGTAATTCCTGCAAAACTGGTCTTGTTTTTATCATATTCGGCCACTTTCATAGGCCGTTGCTGTAAGGCTATATTGAGCGAGACACATTGCAAATTCCATCCCACTCCCAGACACGTAAGCAGCGTTTTTGAGTCAGCTCCGTTTCTCTCTGAATCACATGCCTTTCAAAATATATGTGATGAAACCGGAGGCCAAATGGAATGAGTCAAACATTGCTTGACATTAAAGTGTAGAGAGAGAGACAGCAAAACAAGGTGACGAGAGAAGGAAAGTTAAAAAGTTTATGCTCCCTCAACAGGAGAGGGAAGCAGCCGTTGTTGTCACAGTTACAGCCTTGCTAAACCCCACTGACATCAGGACCATGAGAGGCTTTCACAAGCAATCCCATCCTCATTAATTGCCATTGTCCCTCCATACTTTCTCTCACATTTTCCCCCGCCTGTGCTTTTGCTTCCTCGTGCAGCACTGCAAAAAAAATGAAAGTGCAGCCTTTTCCTCATTATGAAATGAATTTGAAATGTTTGAAGTTTATTTTGGAGGATTTAAACATTAACAAATTTACCACAGAACGTTCTTTAGTCAATGCCAGCTGTAGGTTGACTTTTATGTTTTTCTGACTGAACTTTGGATTGAATTCCAGTCTGTGAGACCACAAAGGTTTAGTACAACGTAGCTCATGTGATTTACTCTTCATGCCCTGGTGACCAGCATTAGTGGAGAGAAAGACGCATAGGGAAGGTGTGGCTCAGCAGTTACTGTCATGAAAGCCGGAATTCTTTTGTGGTGACATTACAAAATTAGGGAAATTGTTCTTGCTTAGACAGCAGTCTACATTGGGAGTCCCTAAAAAAATCCTGTTTGTTTTTGTAGAATGTAGGTTATTGTATGCAAAAAAAAATAAAAAATCAACATGTGTGTCTTTTATTTGCATAGTAACTTTGGTTTAAAATGTAGCTTTTGTTCTATTAAAGTGTTTATATACTAGATTTACTGGTAACACTTTACAGTAAGGTCATGTTCGTTACATTACAACAAGATTAATTAGTTGTTAAGGTTCGGCCAATAAAACACAACTGTTCATTGTTAGTTTAAGTTAGCTCAGGTCCATCACAAAACACTAACAATATACAACTTTCTATTTTAATGTTAATGTTTACCTTACCTAAAATTAATAAATGCTTTAGAAGTATTTTCATCCTTAGTTCATGTTAACTAATGTTAACAAATGAAACCTTATTTTGTGTGTTTATGTATAATATATGGTTTATGCGGTCGATGTTCAAAAAACTTATTTTTCCACATATTGTACATTATTGTTTCTCCTCTATGCGTCGATTTTTACAAAGCTCATCGTCATAAAAGCGATGTGTGCTGTGATTGGCCAGATATCCAGTGCGTTGTGATTGTCCGAATACCTCAAGCGTGTGACGGAAATGTTACGCCCCTTACCATATTGTTATGCCGTGTCCCGGAGCGACGAGACCAAAACATGAAAACATTATAAACGAGGCATTTGTTGAATCCAGTGGGGACATAATTACTGATTATAATGACTTATACTATATTTTTACGTGTTGCATTGCATCGTGCCTCGTAAACAGAAAACCATGTCTGCATTTGTGATTGGAGAAATGACTAACAACAAGTGCTACTCTACACTGCTGAACTTGTGTTTGAATCGTCAGTGGCAAATCATTTAAATATGAAACCTTACTTACAGTCTGTGAGTCAGAACAGCTAGCATTGTAGTCTACTCTTCCAGGATCAGGAAACAGTCCTCCAATGCGCTGGACACATCTGAATATTTGGGTTTAAGTGTTTTGGAACAGTGTTGTAAATGCAACTTTACTGATTTCTAGTCGTGTCCTCTTTTGGAAGGCCAAACAATGTAGCTTCGCTTTCACAACGAAACACAGTGTCTTCACAACATGGCGGCGGCAGTGGCCTTCTTTCTTTGCTTGAACATTTGAGCGGCGTTATGCAAAATCTTCCCACATCGTGACGTAGACCTGTGGGGGCGTGTTTAAACGAGTGGTTTTTAGAGGGCGTGGTTGCCTCTTACCTTTTATAAAGAATATCTCTTGGGGTTTGAGACTTTAGTCTTTGCAACTTTAGGGATCTGATCTATTCACGAACAGCTTTAACACTCCAAAGAGAAAGGAAAACTTGAATCGCATCATATGACCCCTTTACTAATCTATTTAACCAATGTTAAAAAATTAAACCGGACTGTAAAGTGTTAACGATTTACAGTACAAAAAGAGACAAAAACAACATGGCACTAAAATATTAATAACAAAATGTTAATAAATTAAGAGTGTTTAAATATTTTGTATGAAAAAACAAATGCTTACGTCCAGTGTCAACAGGTTTCTATTTGTTTGGTCTAAAAAAAAAACTGTCTCTTTACCATCATTAAACATGATAACCAGTGATGCTGGGAAATTAGAAGAGAAGTGTAAAAACAAGGAACAGACTTAGCAGCTTTTCCGTTTCTTTCTCACTTTTTTGTGGGTGGTTTGGTTTCTAAATGTAGGGAAACCACGACTTCCGCTGTGTGGATTTAAACATCTGACACTGATGCGCCCTTGAGAGGGATTTTTTTCTGGTTGTTCATATTCTGTTTCTGGACATATTCTTTGGATATGTAGTATTGCAAAAGAAATTCTGTTGTATTGCTGAGCTAATCCACAGCTTTAATCCAAAGTGTCCATTTCTTGTGTTGCTGATGTTGCTTGTGTAGCCTTATTTGGAGATTCCCCTGTGAGCTTGCATTTTATTAGTACAGATATCTGATCTATTAGCCTTTGCTACTGACCATATGGTACAACTGAGCATATATCAGCTGCAGAGGAATGTTTGGGAAGTGACCAGATCTTGTCAATAGGAACCCAGGAGACAGGGCAGGGACAGCAGTCAGGACTCGGGATACAATTATCAGGCTTTCCAGTTCAGACAGGCCCATCCTATAGTACAAGGATTTCCTCTAGGGCCACACTTCCACAGGCGTTAGTGGGAAACAGGAAGCAATATTTTATAACAAAAATATATTATTAGAATGTTTTGCTAACATTCCCATTAAATTATGAAAACCTTATTCGTATTTTTTTAAACGTACAAAGCATTCCGTTTTTTTAATGTAGTAAGAAAGTTTTTTTTTCTGTGTTATTTGCAAATGCTAGAGGAACATTCCAATTCTATAATTGAATGAAAATGTTATGAAAACATTATTTCTGAACGTTTTAAGAATGTTTTTTCTTGGTTATGCAAAAATTCTCCAAAGATTCCCCTGGGAACATTTCTTCTACTCATCCATCTATCCTAAACTCCTCTTATGCTCTCTATGGTTGCAAGGATGCTGGAGCCTATCCCACCATATCGGCCCACAGGCAGGGGAAACACACTGGATGGACGGCCAGTCCATCACAGGGCCCACACACACAGACAGTTCAGTATCGTCAATTTACCATATGCTGCATGTATTTAAACTGTGGTGGAAATGCACACTGACACAGGGAGAACCTGCAAACTCCATCTCTGCTCTCCTGGCTCAGCTGGGGCTCAACCTGGGGACCTTCCTGCTGTGAGGTAACAGTGCTAGCCTTTTTGGGGGGGGGGGGGGGGGCTGAGCTGCCTTGCTTAAGTTGTGTTGATATTAATTTAAATGCTGAAAATAGATCAAATCTAAGCAACTGATTTCTTAAAGCCACAGGTATGGATTTCAAATTAAAGGGGTCATATTATGTTGCTACAAAATAACATTATTTTGTGTATTTGGTGTAATGAATGTTTTATGCGGTTTAAGGTTAAAAAAACACATTATTTTCCACATACTTTACATTATTGTTTCTCCTCTATGCCCCTCCTTTCTGAAACGCGTCGATTTTTACAAAGCTCATCGTTCTGAAAAGCACGGTGTGTTCTGATTGGCTAGCTATCCAGTGCATTTTGATTGGTCGAATTCCTCAAGCGTGTTACGGAAATGTTACGGCACTCACCATACTGTGATGCTGTGTCCTGGCCGGAGCGACGAGACAAAAACATTAAAACCCATTACAAACGAGGCATTTGTTGCATCCAGTGGGGACATAATTACTGATTATAATGACTTATACTGTCTTTTTACGCGTTGCGTTGCATCACGCCGCGTAAACATAAAACCATGTCTGCATTTGTGATCGGAGAAACGACAAACAACAAACAACAAGCGCTACCCTACACTGCTCAAAACTCACATTTGAATCATCAGTGGCAAATTCTTTAAATATGAAAACGTACTTACAGACTGTGAGTCAGAACAGTCGGCATTGTAGTCTCTCCCAGGATCAGGAAACAGTCCTTTATAAAATGCGCTGCACACATCTGAATATTTGGGTTGAAAGGTTCTGGCTCAGTGGTGTTGTAAATACAACTTAACCACTGCTTTCTAGTCGTGTCCGCTTTTGGAAGGCCAAACAAAGTATTTTCGCTTTCGTAACGAAACACACAGCGTCTTCACAACATGGCGGCGGTGGTGGCCTTCTTTCTTTGCGTGAACATTTGGGCGGCGTTATGCAAATCTTCCCACATCGTGACGTAGACGTGGGGGCGTGTTAAAACGAGGTTTTTAGGAGGGCGTGAACTAGTCTTAATTTTTATAAAGAATATCTCTTTGGTTTGAGACTTTAGTCTTTGCAACTTTAGGGATCTTATCTATTCACTAACAGCTTTTAACACTCCAAAGAGAAAAGAAAACTTGAAATCGACCCCTTTACAGATTATTAAGTAGAAAAATGTGAAGACACATTTTTCAAAGTGTTTGCATTTTTCCAGAAATAAAGTTTCTAATTGCATTAAACATTTGAATTACAAAAATAATAGATTGACATTTTACTGTAGTAGTTCACATCAATAAAAAATAATAATACTACATAATTAATAGGCTAATTCGATTAAGAATATATGTTGTATTTGTTAACTATAACATAACTATTTTGATGTCAAGAACATTTGACATGCTGATAGCAGTTTAGATTTCATGTTCCTTGGATTATGGATTACTTTTATATTTTATGGTGCTTTTTTGTCCTTTTAGGAGCTTGTCGGCCTTTGGTCCCCGTCCACTTTCATTATTCGAGAAGAGAGCAGCTTTGACTTTCTGCTAAAGTCCTCATTCTGTCTTGTATTGCGGAAAGAAACAATTTGGAATGACATGAGGGTGAGAAAATTATTTTTGGAAGAACTATTGCTTTAAAGAGCCTCCATGGACACAATAGTTTTTACAGTTTTCACATTTATAAATAATTTGTTTACTATATGTTAGTCTATGCCTGCTGGCTAAGAAGACGCTTGTTATGATTTATGTTATTTTGCATCACCTCTCAACTCTATTATAGTATTACAGAAGGCTTTTATCATCCTTTCTCCAAATGTAACAGAAGCTCAGCAGTATCCAAAGACAGCTTGTTAGCTCAGGGTTGTGGCAGCAGGCTTCATTGTATCTATCTCTGATGAAACTCTCTGTAATGCTTCACAGTGGTATTTATAATACTGAAGGTCTTACTTTCCCGTTCTGTCCTTTTCCATCTCTCTTTCTTTCTAATCTTTCTGTTCTCAACTCTCTCTGCAACTTTCTTTCTTGCACTCTCTGTCACTCACTGAATGATTCTGCTTTCCCACTGCAGCTCATCAAAATTGCATGCTTGTGACATCTGAGCGGGTTCATGCTCTCAAAGACATACTTTTTCCAGTGCAGAGCTCCAGCTGGGAAAAAACAGAGCATGCCTTGTATGATGCAATCCAAATATCATCATATCAGTTAGATTAAAATGATAGTGACAGAGACTATCAACAAAATATGAAAGGATCTCCATTTCTTTGCCATTAGCAGGGAAAGTTAGTCTCCAAAAAATGTGATGCCTTTAAAAAAAGTTCACTCCCAATTATATTACATTCAAAAATCATTTGTGAAATCTTCATGGAAATACCACACCGTTTTGATGGTGCAAATATGAGTGCTGTGCAGAATCCTGTTTCCAGGATATTGTCTTCCTAGTAATTTCCTCATTTCAACCAGAGTGGTTTCACAATGAGCTGTCAACACACACAAGCAGAGGTGGATGTGAAGGTCTAACATGTTTATAACAAACCTGGTGCAAATGCCTCATTCAACTTTTGACCCAGAGAACATTTACCTAACACTGACCCGCAGCTGACTAAACACCTTGTACCACCATGACAAAGCAACTAATTAAGTATTATGCATAATCAGTTCTTAAAGGGATAGTTCACCCAAAAAAAAAAATTCTGTCATTGGTTGTTCACCCTCATGTTGATCCCGATCAACTTTATTATTATTATTTTTTTTTTTTTTGTATGTGAGCACAAAATCACAATGTTTAATAATATCTTTGCTTTTTTATTGCATTTACATAAATGAACTGATCTTTCCAACTTCAAACATTTGCAAATGTACAATTCGTAGACATTTTGATGTCCAATTCATGAATTGTGTGTGTCTTTTCTTTAAACAAAGCTATTACAAATATAAAACTTATATATGTTATATAGTCATATGGAGTACTTTTATGATATTTTATTGTGCTTTTGCATCATTTTTAAAACCTGTCATTTTAATATTATCACTATGTTATTACAGTATTTATCAATATTTTGAATTATTTCATTTTTGTTTATTTTCATATTTTTATTTTCATATTTTTTAGTTTTGATTTTAGTTTAAGGTTCAAGTATTTTGTCATGTGTTTTTTTTTCCCATTTTTATTATGTTTTTTTTTAGTACTTCTACTTAGCTTTCATTTATTTTTAGTTGAGTTTTAGTAATTTTAGAATTTCTGCTTAAACTTATTTATATTTCAGACATTTCTAAGTTTATTTCAGTCATTTCAAATGTATGTGTTTATCTAATATTTCAATTACCAAAAAAATTTATTTAATAGTTTTAATTCTAGTTGACTATAACAATGCTGGCCTGGAATCTCCAGTTCCCATTCATTGTCATTGTGTAAAAATACAGCGACCAGGAAATTCTTAAAAACATCTCCTTTTGTGTTTCACAGAAGAAACCTCATAATGGATGAACAATTCCTTTAAAGCCATAACAATAATTTGTTCCCATCGGAGTTTGGAATATTTGATGGCAGGTTTGTGTACCAATAGTCGCCATAGTCACCTCTCAACTGAGCTTTGTTTTTCTCAGCCTGATGTGTCGACATAGTTCCTGTAGGCAGTGAGAAGGTTGAGCAATCCCAGGGCCATTGCATAACCCTGCCCTTCTCCCTCTCAGGTGCGATCTCCCTCCCTCTCTCTTTCAGTTCGTGCTTGTAAGTCAAGCTCTTCTACACACGCGAGACATGCAGCTAGCGGAGGTGAGGTAATGCTGTGTACATACAGTGTATCCAGCCCCTGGGGACTTGGCAGGGGAGGGGGAAGGCTTGCACAACCAACGGTCTGAGACTGTTCTTTGGATCTCAGAAGCTTCTGCTCAGGAGGTCACAGTAATGCCTTGACTGTAAACAGGGGGCAATTCTTGGTTTAGGCGAATGAGTTGGTACTGTAATCATGGAAATAGACAAAGAGAGAAAAAGGCATGAAGGAAAGCTTGAGGGCGAGAAACAGAACAAAGAAAAGATTAATGAAATTATTATAAATAGCTATACACGTGCTATTAGTTGTGAAATAAAATTTTGCACCGTGCTGGAATAGCTACTTCTAAATAGCAGTGTGACATTTTTAAAGCCCAAAAGAACTTGCAGATGCCTTGCTGTACAGTATGTCAAACTAAAAAGACCTCGGAGTGCTTTGAGGGACAAAGTGTGCGTGCATTAAATCCATCTGATGACACAACAGGCAGATATCACTGTGATCAAATGCAATTCCAGGCAATAGCACTGTCTCTCAATGCAATAAAAGGAGGCCTGTCTTTAACCATGCCGTAACGATCTGCAATCACTGTGCAACGATGACCAACAGTGAAATGCTCACCTCTCCGCACACTCATGTAAAGTGAGCCAACTCGGATGAATGAAGGAGGGTCAGTCATGTGGTAAACGTAACAACAGGGAGAAAAAGCGCTTTTTAAGTGATTGCATGGGAGTTGCAGGATGTGAGTTAGGTGAGATTGTTGTTGACACTGTTAGCACCAGATGCTGACATGAAGTCAGACTGGGTGTGTGGCTCTTAACAGTGTATAGTTGAGAAAAGCTGATTTTAGATCAGTGAATCTGTAAATCTTTTCACAGGTTAGAGGGTAAAAAAAATTCAGTTCATGAATCCCTGGAAGTCAAACCCAATTCATTGCTTGCACTATGCTGTACTGTTTGAGCTACAGTAAATGCAGTGGTTTAAGATGACAACTCAGTAATGAAAAAAAGCTCAAATAAAATATATTTAATAAAATAATAAAAATATAAACTTATAATATTTTAATATTCTATTAATTAATATTTTCATAATATAATAAATTTTTTTGATAATGGCAAAGTCACTGTTTTTAATGACACAAACTCCATTCAGAAACCTAGCAAAAATCTGCACCATCTTAATTTTTTTTTAACAAGCCCATTTTGGCTAAACTAATTAAAAATTTTAATGTATTAATTATGTGTTTTTTTAAAGCATCTATGATGTCTTAAAATGCTGCAGCTCACTAGATTTTAGAAGAGAACAATTGTTTACTTAGCTTTTGTAGGAAAGTGAAGCAATACCAGGAGGTAATTTAGACAGTAATTCACAGAACACAAGGTACATAGGAAGTGCACCTCAGGCTAAAGTGGAAGTCTGTGTCTGTTTTTCATGGCCCTTTTCAGTCGCTCCTGTGGTTTCCAGAATAAGGAAGTGTAAAGAAACATTCAGGGTTTCCCTTCTTCTCGTGAACAATGCCTGAACAAGCTTTTTTTTCTGAGAGTGAAGTCTTTACAGTGATTGGTATTCCTCTATCAAGACTGACATGTCTAAATCTGGCTGGCTCAGTTTTAGTGGTTACATTCACTGGAAAAAAAAGTTGCATAGGAGTTTTATGTGGGCTGCTGTTTGAACCTGTCAGAAAGCATTAGTCATTCCATCAATCGCAGTGTCATAATAGTGGATGAATAATCATACCTTTGGGTTCCTCTTTGGCTTTTTTCATGACCCTAGTTGACCGCCATTGCAATTTGTGGCTATTTTATTGACTTTTATTTCCTGGATAATCTCTAAAATTACACTTTAACTGCAACTCAGTAGAAACTTTTGGCTCTGGGTTTGCATTCATAAGTGAGAGAGGGAAAATTCAAATTGCAGACACTGTTTGCAACAGTCTCATGCTTTGATTTATTGCCTTGTGTTGTTTCTAAGATTGTTCTTTCCTTCCTGAAGATGGCAGCTTGCGATTTGTGTAGAATTGCCTAAATGTATGAGTCATTCTAGAAGCATTCACGGAGACCTGGCTGTCGCTATATGAACAATCTGTGGAGCACTAAAGGCTTCAAAATGTCATATTAGTGTAGAATGTAGCACTGCTGTGTTCGCCAACACACACTTGATTTCAGATGAGACAGTACACATACACCGCCCATAGGGCTTTTTCTGTCACAAGGTGTATGCGCCATACAAACATGCAAACACACAAACACTGCCTCTCCATGTGACTCAAGTTGAAACTGACATAGGAAAGACTTTGTGTAGAGACACAAATAAAATCAGTTTATCTCACTTTTACATAGCGTTTGATTCCATGCAGGGAAACACATCTTCTGATGCAGTTTTTTTTTTTTACCTTTTTTTTATGGTGATTTCCCTAGACCCCAGTTAGACTGAGCATGACTTACATTGTTGAAATATAGTATAATTATTATATTTATCATTATTAATTGTTAGTTGGCCTGCTGATATTGAGCACCAATGCTTTATTTCACTCTGCTTGTCTATGTTTGCATGTTCCAGACAGACTGTCAGTCTGTATATTAGTGGTGGGTATTTTTCAGTGAATCTTTCTTTTTTCTTGATTAAGTATTTTGTAACCTTTGAAAATTATATTCTATATAATATGAATGTAATCTGTAATCCACTACATTCAAGTACAGTCATGTTGATCTACCAATGTCAGTTGTGTCACTTCACTGTCATTTACAAATCATAGCCTCATGAGATATTTAACTGTAACTTCTTGTTTTATTGGTCTTTTCAATAAAAGCAATAGAATACTTACAATCTTTCAGAGAATTTTCTTTTTTAGTGCGAAGAATATTTAATTAATCTCAAGAACCTTTTTCCACTATAAAAACGTCTCGGTTACATATGGAAACCTCGTTCCCTGAAGGAGGGAAATGGAGACGTTACGTCGACACTGACATTAGGGGTCTCACATGGGAGCCCCAATCACCTCTGAGCATTACGGGAAATGGCCAATGACAATTGGCGAGTGGAATTTGCATGCCAAGCCACTCCCTGTACATACAGGTATTTAAGATGGCGGCGTGCATCCACTCATTCAGGTTTGTGATGAGGAGCAGAGAAAGCATCCTGGCATTCAGCACAGTTCACAGTTGTGGCATTAGGGATGTAATGTCTCTGTTCCCTCCTTCAGGGAATGAGGGTTACATACGTAACCGAGACGTTCCCTTTCAGTCAGTCATGTTCGACGTTATGTCGACACTGACGTTAGGGGTCCCTATGGAAAGCGCCACATCCAGAACTGTGTTATGAAAACCGCACTGTGGAAAAACATACAGAATTACCAAGGGAATCTTATGTATGGCACCAAGTCCAGTAAAAAGGGGCGACTAATGTTATGCAACCCAAATACTGGACGTGGCAACTGACTCCTGAGCTAAATCTGAATGCCACAGGGTGATGAAGGAATCGACCAGGATTCACCTGGCTGGGAACTTACTGGGAGAAGATAAGCGCACATATCCTAACCAGAGGAATGGCGCCGCAAGCAAGACACCAAGCCAGACCTCCCGCAAATTACCTGTTCGTACCCAACACACGGGAGGAAACTGGCTCCACCCAGAGATTATAGAACCTCGTGAAGGTATTAGGTGTAGCCCAGCCCTCAGCTCTGCAGATGTTTGCTAGAGAGGCACCATACGCCAATGCCCAGGAGGAAGCAACACTTTGGGTGGAATGAGCTCTCACACCCAGGGGGCAGAGCTCACCTTGTGCCTGGAATGCCAAGGTGATGGCATCCATTAACCAGTGGGCCCAACCTCTGCTTGGAGACAGCATTCCCTTTCTGCTGTCCTCCAAAGCAAACAAAGAGCTGCTCAGAGCGCCTCAAGCTATGGGTGCGTTCCATGTAAATGCACAAAATGCGAACGGGACACAGCAACACAAGGGCTGGATCTGCCACCTCTAAGGGCAACACTTGCAAGTTCACCACCTGGCCCAAAAGGGAGTGGTGGGAACTTTGGGCACATAATCGGGCCGGGGTCTCAAGATAACATGAGCATCAGCCAGCCCAAACTCCATGCACAATTCGTTGATCGAAAATGCCTGAAGGTCCCCAACCCTCTTGATGGATGTGAGTGCAACCAGGAATGCTGTCTTAAAAGACTAGACCTTGAGCTCAACTGAGTCAAGTGGCTCAAAGGGTGCTTCCCATAATCCCGCCAGGACCACAGAGAGATCCCAAGAGGAAACAAGGCGTGATCTGGGAGGGTTCAATTTCCTTGCGCCTCTCAGGAACCTCATGATCAGGTCATGCTTCCCCAAGGATCTTCCATCCACTGCATAATTTTGCGCATCAGGGACGGACTGGGAGTAAAAAATGGCCCTGGATTTTCTCCCAAATAGACCCACCACAACTACAAGCAGTTGCTACTATCTCACAATATTACAGCAATCCTATCGCATTTATGGCAAATATCATCACAAAACCCATGGTGACCTTGCTGACAAAAACAATAGAAACCATCTCAGAAATTCGAATGATTTCCACTACAAAATGTTTCTTATAAGCATTAAGCAAAAATAGATTGCATTAACGCCCCCTTTTGTCGGCCGTCAGTGTCACTTAATCTGACACTTTTTCTTTGATGATGAACCAGCCAGGCCGACGGCTGTCGGATGGATGGCCATTCTGGACTTCTCCAGAAAGTCCAGATTGCCAGTCCGCCCCTGATGCGCAGCGACATACACTTTCAAAGTAGAGGGGGACAGCCTCCACTCCTACTTTTCTTTCACAATGCTGACTGGGCATCTCTGGGGGTCCTCTTGGCAGGAGGAACACCAGTCAATGAACAGACCCCACTTCAAAGCATAGGCCTGCCTCATAGACGGGGCTCTAGCTTGAGTGATAGTATCTATCACAGCCTGTGAGAGGCCAGAGAGGTCTGCAGTGTCGCGTCTAGAAGCCAAACGTGCAGGTTCCACAGATCGGGACGTGGGTGCCAAATAGTGCCCTGCCCCTGAGAAAGAAGGTCCTTCCTCATGGGGATTCTCCAGGGACGGTCCCGTGTCCTCGAGTAGCTGTGCTCGAAACCCGGCCCATGTATTCCAATACAAAGCTCCAACCCAACAGACCTGCCTCCTCGTCCCCTGATCTTTCACAGGGCTTCTGTGCATGTAGCTCACTGGGAAAGAGCACTACTATCGTGTAACCCCGTGGCCCTCGTTGTGGTGCCAGATAATCCATTCCAGGAACAGAGTCAATGGAGGATTCCTGAGAAGTGAACAGGTCCACCTGGGCTTCCCCGAATCGACTTCAAATCAGCTGGACCACCTGGGGATGGAGTCTCCATTCTCCCTGGAAGGGTAAACTGTTGTTAAAGTGCATCTGCTGCACAATTGAGCTCCCCCGGATCATAAACTGCTTGCAGTGATTTGAGCCACGTCTGACTCCAGAGTAGGAGATGGTGGGCGAGTTGCTACCACAAAAATTGGGCGCTGGGCGCCTCCCCAACTCCGGCTTGTTGATGTAACGCAACCGTCGCAGTGTGGTCCGTGCAGGCGAGCACATGCTTGTCTTGCAATCTGCCGAAACGGCCGACAGCAGCAGTAACTTCCATCAACTCGAGGCAAGCCCGAAGGGGAGGATCTTGTATTGATACGCCTGACCATCGAAAGCATACCGAAGATCGTCTGTGTCGAGGTTATATCGAGATGTGAAAGTGCGCGTCCTTCAGGTCGATCGCTGCAAACCAATCCTGGTGTCGAACGCATGAAAGAATGCGCTTCTGCCTCAACATCTTGAATAGAAGCCTCTGAAGGGACCAATTCAAGACCCGCAGATCCAGGATAGGTCATAACCCACCACTCTTCTTGGGTACGATGAAATAAGGACTGTAAAATCCTGATTTAATCTCGGGAGGAGGGACAGGCTCTATTGAATCCTTTGCCAGGAGGACTGCAATCTCTACACGCAGGACAGGGGCATCCCTTGTGAACTGAATGGTATAGCCAAGTCGAATCCTCTGAATGAGCCAGCGAAACGGGTTGGGGAGAGTTAGCCAGGCCCCCAAACTCCAAGCAAGCGGCACCATGGGGATGATTCCTGACGTTCCCACAGTGGGGCAGCAGAGGGGAGGAAGAGGACCCAAACTGGGAAGCGTGGCGTCCCAAAATAGAGGCAGAGGAGAAGCTCTTACCTGACTCCCCTGATCCCATGGAGAGATAGCAATGGAAGCACGAGGAAGCAGAGCATCCTGCAACTGCAACCTCTTGAGTGGCAACACACTGTGTCGAGACTGACAGTGAGGAAGCAGAGTGTCGAGATGAAGGAAATTGCTTTTTTTGAGAATGTTGGTACCGCTGACTGAGGGATCAGCAGTGGAATAGGCAACAATGGTTAGTGAACACCCTTGCCCCTCCCCTGGGAGTTGTTAGTGGCCCTCTGCAATGGGCAGACGAAGACCCAGATCTCAGCTGTTTGGCAACTGAAGTGTCCCGCCGAGGCAAGATATGCTTTAGTGGCCACCATCTGCTTCTGGACTGCCGAGAACTGCTGGGCAAAGTCCTCGACAGTGTCACCGAAGACGCCAGCCTGGGAGAAGGGGGCGTCAAGAAAGCGGACTTTGTCTGCATCCCACATCTCAGCCAGGTTCAGCCAGAGATGAAGCTCCTGGACTACTATGGTAGGGATCACCTGCCCAAGGGACTGCATCATAACCTTTGTTACCCGAAGGGCATAGTCAGTTGGCGTGCACAGCTCCTGTATCAACCCCTGGGTCAGAACTACCCTCGTGCAGCTTTTTAAGCTCCTTGATCTGGTGTACTTGCAGGATAGCCATGGTGTGCAGGGCAAATGCAGCCTGGCCCGCAGCACTGTAAGCCTTGGCAAGCCAGGCTGCGACACCTTACACAGGGGAGGACGACGGTTCCTCAGTGCGGTGTTTTTGGGCCGGCCGGGCACGGCAGCCACATGGCCCACCTGGTGAACGTTGACGTACCCCTTGGCCACCCCACCATCAAGTGTAGTGAGGAGGGAAGAGCTCATATGTGACTGGGCAGTGTAGAGGGCCTTCCACGTTTTGGTGAGCTCTTCATGATCCTCCGGGAAGAAAGACACTGGGGCAAAGCGTGGCTGAGATTCACATCCGGAGCCCAGATACCAAACGTCCAGCCTTGAGCATTTGAGGGATGGAGGCGAGTTCAACTCCAACCAATACTCTTGGTGGCCCGAAGGAGGCATAGGCTAACTGAAAATCATCTCTGACTTCACTGATGCCAACTGTGGTGGTCGCGTCCTCTGGGGCTCAGTAGGGGCAGAGTCTTCAGTGTCAGAAGACAATAACCCCTCCTCTGATGCCGTGATAGACATCTTATCCTCCTCAGGAGCTCCGAATTAGACATTGGGTCTGCATCGTGGGGAAACGAAGCTGGCAACCATCATCGGTAACCTTGTGACTGTGCATACGCTGTGAGGAGGCAGGATGGCTTTCTTGTGTGGGCCGTCATCAGAGGTAAGGAAAATTGCTATTTAAGGCTGGAGCACAGCACTTATCTGTGCCAAAACAGAGGTGCGAATACACTCCGCTACTGGAATGGCAGCTGTATATGCATCTCGAGAATCCCCTGCAGAGTGAAGGCTTCTTCGTTTCCATAGACTTTATCTTGAAGAGAGAAAGTGCTCACAATGCAATCGACTCCGAAGCAAAAAACTGAATGTGTAGATGCACGCCACCATTTTATATACCCGTAAGTATGGGGAGTGGCTTTGCATGCAAATTCCACTCGCCAATTGTTATTGGCCATTTCTTGTAATGCTCAGAGGTGATTGGGGCTCCAAAGTGAGACCCTTAACTTCAGTGTTGATTTAACGTTGAATGTGACTGACTGAAAGGCAACGGAAAGTTTCCATGGATGTTAATGGTTCTTAATGGAACCATAGAAGCCAGTTAAAAACCTTTATTTTTAAGAGTGTAAGTCAACACAGGAAAGAAAACTGTCTTTAAATGGATACCAGGCTATATATATAAAACTGCCTAGGCCCTGCTTCTAAAAATGTCATGTTGTGTCATGCTAGCTATCTCAATTCTGATAGATTAAGTTTCGAAGAGAAAGTCTACAGTCAAGTTTCTTCAGAGTTACAAAAACGGCAAATAATTGCTTACACAGGAAAATATACTTTTAGAAGATATATACACATTAGAAGATATATACACATTCTTGTTTGTGATATTGTGACTGTAGGGTCCTTGTGAACGGGTTTTCAGAGAGCATTTGAAATCCTTCTATCACCTAATAATTTTTCCCAAAGGCTAATTTGTCAATAAAGCAAGGTTTGCTTCCAGGAAGGATTATCGAAGAGACCTCGAAGAGCCTCCAGTAAATGCACTGATGTCTCATTGACTGCTCGGTCCATTGAGGATAATGGACCTTTAAGGATGTCTGTCCATTTAGGGGATCAGATTTCCTGTGTGGACATGACTGGTGAAATAGTGTGCTTTGCTAGGTGGATGGAAATAAGATAAAGGATATCGTCCAATGCCAAGCACATACTACAAGACTTCAGTTTGCTCCCTGTTCACATTTAAAGACAGCTTGTTATGTCATGTTGTGCACTTTACTAAACTAATCACTGACTAGGTGATACAGATGTAGTTACTCTATGATTCTGAAATTCGTTCTCACACAAACACATATATTTAAGGGATAGTTGAAGGGTTGACTGTCATTCTTAATTTTTTATATTATGAATACATTCATATTAATCATTTATATAATAATTTTGTTATATTTTAATTTATTACAAATACATGATTTGAATAAACCGGTGCTTGATTCTTCAGCGAAAACGAAGGATACTGTAGCAGACAGTGTTATTGCATGTCTTTGCTGTTCATCAAACTATTTTCATTGTGGAAAAAATATAGAAGAAGTAAGGGCGAACTGGAAGAAATTAAAACCTAAAATTAGAAAAATACTGCACATATATTATTTCTTTTTTTATTGGACCTTGTTGTATAAAAAACTCTATCGGAAGCCGCAACTTAAAGGACAAATTGCTTTTGAAATGTCCATCCCACTTCCTGTTTCAATATTTGTCTAATTTTTATTCTAATTAATTGTGACATTTTTGGGAGGACAAAAGTAACAGTATAGAAAAAAGTAAAAAAAAAATAAAACTAATTTACCGGCATAAAAGGTGTGTGTGTGTATATATTATATATATATATATATATATATATATATATATATATATACTATATAATATATATAGTGCTATAGAACAGCCTTTTTACTGATAAAAACTCTAAATAATCGTCAAGCATATGATAAAATGTCCTAAATACCTCCTATAGGCAAGAGGAAGAGCTAAAAACAGGAAATGATTGGACTGGTCAAGGAAATCAGAAAATTTAAGAGGTGGAGATAAACTTACAGGACAAGACATACACATTAAAACTTTGGAGAAATTCTACCTATATATAAACTATTCCTGTTATGTATTTATCATGTAACGTTCTGTATGCACCAATGTAGATGATTTTATGGACTGGATTTTGTACATGTATGTGTGCACATGCACAGTGCGAAGGGGCCAGTGTGTACACATTCCGGTCCAGGCTATTAATAAAGAAGCTTTGTGTTTCCCATAGTGGGAACTGAGCAGTTTACACTCTCACTGTGTCATAGAAGGTCGACTGTGTGCAGTACGTCAAACTTTGACCCCATGGATGTGTTGGACTTCCTAGTTCCCAGAGCTCAACAGAGACTTACCCAATCCATTTATCACCCATTGAGACTTTGTAAACATCGCACAGAAAAGTGCATAAAAAGGTAGCTGACCTGAATAATTTATCATCAGATTGCGAAGCAACGGCTGACATCAGCTGTAACTCCCAATGCATTTTTACATTCTTTGACAAAGTTCCTTTGATTGTGTTAAAAAGACATTCCAGTCATGATTTTGGGTTGTGAGAATACTGCAATCACTGGGGGTGGGGGGGGCAAGGGGACATATGATTACAGGTGCGACAAAAACGTCGCATGTTGACCTATCATTAAGACAAGAGAGTCATTTGGTAATGTCTGTCTGCTATATTTTCACACAGTAACGCACTCTGTGGAGGGCATTAGCGAGATACTAACCATCACCTCACCGTGCTTTCCTATCCATCACTATCTATGTTTACATGCACCCAAATAATTCATTTATTTTCAGATTGATGACTCAATCGGACTGAAATGCCTTCATGAAATGCATTCAGTTGATTCAATGGAGCTTGATCTGAATGAAAAAAATACCTCAAAAATATCGGTAGTCACCGACATGTGCGATGCTGGGTTTGTATGTTTACTACGCTCAATTTACATCATACCGAAAGGTGCGTATGTTTATTTACTGCTACAAACTGATCAGTGGATGACTGAATATGTACTAAATTTTTTATAAAAAAAGCTCTTCTGACATACATTTCAGCTTAGCCTATAAAGGATCATTCACGACCGCAAAATCAAGGCAAAAACAGTTATTATACTTGTGGTAGCTCTGGTGACATTATCACTGTGGATTTCTCTGTTTCTGAACGCGGCAATACACTGGAAACAATTTGGTATAGAAACAATCTTCAGTCGGAAATTTCTAGTAAATTTTACAATTCATTACAAAGAAACAAGTAACACACCAAAAAGATCAGCACACCGAATTAAGTGTAAGTTCCACTCATTTTCCCAGCCGGCTAGCTATGTTTATGCATGTTATTATCTTTAACCATGTTGTAAACGAGACTAGTACAAATTTAGCAATGAAGGTTTTTTTTTTTTTTTTTTTCTTTCTGTGTTAGCGTGCACCAATTTATTCCATTTTGGTCAACGATAAAATTTTACATTGTGCTGTGGACTTTTTACAACCCAAGGCCATGGTTGCGGGAACTTTGACATATTGTACTTCTTCCTCTCGGTGGCCTTTTCCTCTGCTTTCTCTAGTCGTGTAGCAGAGATGCTGCATAGACAGCCAGTTTTTAAACCGCCATTGCTTGTGCAGCATATTCAGTTTAAACGCTTTTACAATGTGAAATTTTGGGTGTTGAAGTAGAAAAACTGTATTAGAATTTTCTTGCAAAATGTACTCCAATGATCTTTGAAAAATCACTTTAACAGTGTACATTTAGGGTTCATAAAAATAACTCTCAAAATTTGAAATCAATTTGTATTTATTTCCGATTCATCAAATTATATTTTTATGTAAAAAATAAAATAAAATAAATACCTACTGTTACCACGGCAGGATTGCACCTGTTTTCCAAGACAACATTTATTTATTTGCCTTTGCTTGATGGTCCTCCCACATAAAAGATTAGCAGTAAGACTTCACGTACCCTTTATCAGGCTGAGTCTCCCTCAATTAGGCAAGCGTTCTTCTTCATGTTCCTTCACAGGGTGTTCCCTTTGAAGTGACTATATCTTAGGTTTTTGTGGGTTGTTCTGAAGGATAAACCACATATATTATTTTCGAGGCGCTGTTCCTCTGGCAAAGACAGAGAAAATGACGAAGAGTGGCTTTCACTGGAGCTATTGTTGAAGATGTGCAAATGTGACGTGGTTGGGGGAAGATAGAGGGGTGCGATTGGGGGGAAACAGGTTGGGTGGTGTCTGATGACAAGAAGATGGAGTCTTAAGTTGGTTTGAGTATGTGCTTTATTCTGTCCCCTGTAACCTGAACACCACCTCAGTTATGCTTCAGACCACACGAGCCCTCCGTAGTGTTCGCACAATACGTGCGTGTCCTGCATGCTCACAAAGCCATCTTTGTCATGGCCCATTGAGTCAGGATTGCCTAAGACTCTGTTCACCCTGCTGGGGTTTGTGTCCCATGGGTTAAGACCACACAATGCCTGACTGTTTATTCATGTCACACTTCCCTGTCATGCTGTTGTGTCCTTTTCATTTGATGTTCTTCCTCCCAAGTTCCTCCCATGTTTGTGGATCTAGCCTTTGTCTGCACTCATTCAACTCTGTCTGACATAATCCATAATGCATGATTTATTGAGTTTTAAACTTTCAGTTTTAACAAACGTGACTGTATTCTCCTGTTCATTGTCACAGGGCTGTATAAAGCATTCATCCTGGCCTTTTGAGAGGCAAAACAACATTATTATATGCTCACTTCAATGTATATAGCATTTGGGGAATAACTGGTGGGTGAGGTCATGATTTGTATTTCCTTCTTCAGTGTGGGACCATGCCAGAAGCGTTAAGTCTCTCACTGAGAAACAATCAGCAAACTATTTGTGGTCGACCGAAACACAGCCCTTGGCCTGCTGAAGAAATTTCCACATGCACAAACACTATTGTGTAATGTGCACATACTGCAGCTTTGTAGACAGGCTCACATTTATTCCATAGAACATAAACAGCACTTATAAAGAGTTGCAGGTAATGAAATATAGTCTGTAAGCATGGGATGTTTCTTTTAAAATACTACATTCTAAACATGATTATGGAATGCACATAATGGAAATGTCACTTGTTTCACTTCATGATTACTAAATGATTTTTGTGTTGTATTTTTTTAAACATTGAAACTATATGTGTGTGTGTGTGTGTGTGTGTGTGTGTGTGTGTATAGTGCTTTTGTGCAAGTTAATATTGATATTTTTAAACGACCTTTGAATTTTTTATATTATCACCCTGCTTCTTTACTCTTTAAAAAAAAAGGAAAAACATGAAGTACTTGAAATATTTTCAGTATATTACTTTTTTAATTGAAATGTAATTTAATTTATTTGTTTACATTTTTTAATGAAATTAACATTCATCAATAAACAATCACCAATTCACCAATTTCTTCTTATTATTTTTTAGTTTAGTTTAATTTCACATATTATGTGTTTTTAAATTTTACATTTTAAAAATGTAAATGTATATTTTACTATTATTTTAACATTTTAAGTTGATATTTTAGGTGCTGTGTCTCATCACAATTTGTAATCACCCTGTAACTTTAACAAATAATTTTCTAAAAATACAGATATTCCATGTAGTCTCTAAATTAACATAATAACTACAAGTATAACTAAATTTATATAGTTGAATAAATCTAGTTATACATGAAGTGATATATGAAGTAAATGGTGGTGCACATGGAAAACTCACTGCCACAGTACTATGCTGCTGTGGAAGGTTGCCAGGATGTAGCTAGGGTGTAGCTAGGGTCTTCTGGATGGTTACTGGGTGTTTTTTACAGTCAAAAGAGGCCATCCAAGTCTCTATGATATTCTGGCTCCAGTCCCTCCTTCAGTGTATCTTAATGGTGTGTGTGTGAGTGTGCGCGCGTTTTTGTGACAAATGAGGACATAAATTTGTATAATGACAAAGGTATGACAAAGGTATGACATAGGTATTACGAGGAGAAGGTGACTTTTCAGGACATTACCCCATGTCCCCACTTTTCAAAACGCTTATAAATCACACAGAATGGAGTGCATTGAAAATCTGAAATAGCACAAAGTTATCGCTGTCATGGGTAGGTTTAGGGTAGGGTTGAGTGAGAGGGGTCAATAGAATATACGGTCTGTACAGTATAAAAACAATTACGCCTATGGAGAGTCCCCACTTTTCACAAAAACAAACCTGTGTGTGTGTGTTTTGTGTGTGTTTTGTGTGTGTGTGTGTGTGTGTGTTTTATTACCTCCCATGGGAAAATTGCAAATCTTGTTGCTTAGAAAAATGATAACACATCTCTCCTCATAATTTGAAGTGTCGTTCATGTCTGTAGCATAAATGTTGAAGGATGATTTATGCTTTTCTTAGTTTTGGGGTTAGTTTTGATCCTTAAGCATGAGCAATAGTAATGCTTACTTCAGCATGCACCGCTAAATACACAACAATTAGAAGTAAAAAGGCTTCAAATACACTGAAAAAAGTGCAAATGCCTTGTCATTACACTAAAGAACTTTTTATACTTGATCCGACTTAATTCATTTTCTGTCTTGTCATCGAGCTAACGTAAATTTAATGAAAATTATACTGTTGCTATTTAAGGTATTGATCTCAGACATTTATGTGTATACTACAACTATTGTTGTATAACTATTGGCCAATAATCGCTTTAATGAGCTTCTGCCTAAAATTAATTCATGTTAGCTAGCTGTATGATTATATTATCTTGAACTGTTTATTTGTGAAATGAACATTACTTGGACACATTCAGTTCTGCTTTGTAATGTAAAAAAAAATCGACACATGGATTTTCTGTAAAGCTGCTTTGAAACAATGTGTATTGTGAAAAGTGCTATACAAATAAAAAATAAATAAATCCGTATCGGACGATAAAAGCAATTTATTTCACTATCGGCCATCAGCCGATGATCAGGGCCGATTATATCTTGATTATATCAAAAGACAATGGAAAAACGTGTCAGACTGCATCTCATACTTTGTGTGAAGAAAATCACTCTGTTGAATTTAGGGCTGTCAAAATTAACATGACAACATTAACAGTTAAAAATAGCAACATTAAAGCAGGCACGCTGTGCTATTTGAGCCGCTATGAATCATACTCTTGAACGGACACACGCGTAGTTGCCTAGAGGCCGGCAGTTTTTCAATTGACCGACACGGCAGAAATTGTTTGTAGCACGAGTGGAGCGCAAATCTCTTCCACTTTAATACGTTATAGCTCAAAATAAACATGAATGAACATCAGAAGGTATGTTGAAAGATATAGTATAGCTTACCAAAATGTATCATGTCTAATGTAATTGGCTGGCAACTCACGTGTTTCAATCACTCGGCGGAGTAGATGACAATAAAACAGATTGTGAACAGTATGTCACTTGCATTTACCTCAGCAAAGTTATCCACTGTTCACAGTTCATTAGTTAACTATAAAACAATCCTAAGAAGGATCTTTTATTCTTGTATTATAGCATGTATGTTTGAGAATCTGGAAGACTATGTGCAAATGATTGTAAACAGACATTTCAGTTTTTATTTGAGTGTAATTACGCTATCTGAAAATAAATAGTAGTTGAATATAATGGCTCTGTTGTTCATTTTAACCTTTAATTTGATAGTAATGTGCCAAATGATAGGGTTCCCTGTGTAGTTAACAGCATCGATTAGGAGAGATTTTTTTCCTTAAAAAATCAAACTATTTGAATCGGCAGATATCCTTCTGAATAATCGGCTATCTGTATCGGCAGTGAAATTTAGTAATGGTGCATCTCTAGTGATAAGCTCTGCAAATACAAAAAAAAACAGCGTCTGCTTGGCAGAAAAATAAACTTTTTTTTCTTTGTTTGTTTGTTTGTTTCTACAGATGGACACTTTACCCGGCTAATAGTTCATCGCAAAATCTATAAGACTTTTGTTCATCTTTGAAACACAAATTAAGATATTTTTATTTGATTTTTGTCCATCCATTGAATGTTCAGGTAACCAAAACTTAGATCATCTACAGATGAGCTTTTTCCAGTGAAATTATGTTTTTAAAAAACACCAAATATCAGGAGAATTGTTGAAAAATGTAATGAAATCTATAAGGACTTTATAATGTTGACCTTGCAAGTTAATCTGAAATTTTAGTGGCTTTTCTCAATGGCACATGGACGTTAAATTTCTTGGATGAGCGTTATATTCTGGAATGTTATGCTTTTATTAAGCCATGCAGTTTTAAAGCAGTTTTCACTATTAACTGTTGTAAATTCTCCCTCAAATTTCTATGCAATGCTAAAAGTGGAAATTATGTCATTGAGTTTTTTCCAAACAGTAATTCAATGACATTTAACACAGTAAAATCACATCCTGAAGGTGAAGAAATTACTTAATATGTACAATTTAGACTTGTATTTATCTGGATATTTGATTTAAAGATATGTAAAAATGTATGCTAATTCAAATATAAATTTAGTGATAATTTGTGATATAATCATTTGGTTGAAAGTTAATTTTTAGTTTCAGTTGATTATTAAAATTAAAAATTATTTATTTATTTTTTCAGTTGAGAAAAAGTACACCGATTGTAACATGTTAAAGTAATTTTTATTATTTGATCCAACTAAACATTTTTTCAGTGCAGTTTTAGATTAAATATGTAGGATTTTAGCCAACAGGACGTCTGGCCATCACGGTTTGAATGGATGGTCAATTTAGCCCATTGATATGTGGTGAGTAGGTCAGCAAAATGCGTGTGTATGTGTGAGGGCTGGTGTGAGACAGGATACCTTCAGGAGGCTTGGAGTAGCCGGTTTGCGATATGGAAATTAGTCTGGAAGGGTGTGGTATTCAGCACTGTCGGCAGTACGTTATTTAAAATTATTTATTTTGCATCTTTTGCACTGGGTCATGTTGCATAGTGAAAGGGGCTACAGTGGGTCATATGCAATGTGTCCATGATGTTCTGTTGGCTTGCATATGTGCGTTCGCAAGGTGCTTATGTATCTTGAGAATGTGAATACGTGTGGTATTACTGTACGGGCTTCTGCAGAGCCTGCTGATTGTCTTCAAGCATCCTCGGCAGGTCATCGTGAAATGGGGCTACAGAGGCACAGGATGTGGGGGCAGCTACTGCCTCAGTCGTGCAGTTTAGAGCAAGGCACACACTCACCAAACATCGGCTCCCTCACAGGATCACATCATTTACATGCTTCGCTTCACTCATTTTTGTTTGCAGGGCCATTACATCCTGTCGCCTCCTGCCTTATTCGCCACTGCGCTGCTACACATACCATACTGGGCTCTAATTATTTTGTGTCCTATTTTGTTAAGTGTGACTTCAGCTACATTCAGAGGGAGAGCCGGGATAGGGCCCTGACACGTAGAGTGTTGTATTTGGGACTTACTCATGTTAAAATTGCTTCTGTAGCGACACCTGTATGAGAAGTAGAGTTTTCAAGAGGGTATTTCCTGTTATTGCAGAAGTCATTTTATAACACAAAGGTCACGCTACTCATTGTCGGCGCATCGCACAAAATTAGTTAATCTTGATTTTTTTTTTAATCACTACTTTGGAATGATCCTGTATTTTATAATAGTTTTAAGGAAACACAAAGAAGCACATGGAATATTTTTAGAATATTTTCTGTTTTCTTCTTTTTACATTTTAATATAATTATTTAAAATATTTAAAGTGATTTCAAATAAATATTTGTTCTATAAATGCAGATCTGTATTTTGATTTTGCATATCCAATTATTTTATTTTATTAGTTTAGTTCTTATGTCAGTTTGATCTAGTAGTAAGTCATTAATTTTTAGCTAATATTGAATAAATTTGGACAAGTTTGGACAAGTCACTCAAGGACAGACAAAAATCTAAGTCTAAGTCTAATAGTCTAAGACTATTTTAATGGTTCTTTAAATTCCACTTTATTGCTCAACAACCTTAGTCCCCATTCACTTTCACTGAATGATGCAAAGAGGGCAGCTCTGAACAATCTATGAAACGTCTTCTTTTGTGTTCCATGTAAAAAAATAAAATAAATAAAAAACAGTTTTTAGATATTAGTTAGATATTTTTTATCCAATTTTTATTTTATTTTATTTCATTTCATTTTATTTATTGTTGCCCTGGTCCTATTGTGTAAAGTGTTAGGAGTGTAAACCTCTGATTCATAATTCTCATAGTGTTTAATATTGTGTTGTAAAAAAAATTATAAAATAATAAAATCGCCTCTAAAGACTTCTTAATTTAATATTTTATCCAATATATTAATATGTATATCATGAGGATGTGGAATGACACATAACAATGTGTGCTATGAATTAGTCAAAGCCCTGATGTAGCAGTTACTGCGGAGTTGAACATTAATCTCAGACCAGTGGAAACAAACTCATCGTGATTACAGGGTGATGATACACTGAGTTCTGTAGATACACAATAGCCTCAATTCCCGTCCTTTATATGCCCTACAGAGAGACTGACGAGTCTCGCTCATTCCAGCAGGACCTGTGTTTTTGTCCTTGATGTGATTGAGGCTATACTACTCCTGCAGGGACAACTAGGTCGGGCTTCAGCAGGATGCAGGATGTGGTGGGGGCCGTGGTAGCAGGTTGTTTGTGATGTGTTATTATACAGGAAAGTAGCCTGGCTGACCGAGGCTCTCCCATGTCACGATGGGGAAGTTTGCATGGGGCAAAATAGCATAAGCGGTAGCCACAGTCAACTCAATACTGACCTTCAACCATTATCACTCGTGCATTTATTCTCCCTCTCATTAGCCAAGGCCTGCAGGGCATACATCCCGGGTCAGATCAGGCCTGTGTGGTTTCAGGAGCAGTACGGGGACGCTGTTTCTAATGTTTTTTTAAACACGAGAGCGACAATATAGGGAAAATTATAGTTAAAAATGGGTTTGAAGCACTTTATATGCTATAAAATATATAAAAGCCTTTAAATGTGTCCTGTTAATCTTGGTTTTGTCCTGTTAATCCTGAATTTGAATGGATTTTACCCAGCATCGACCTACACCCTGTTTGCATTTTAAAGTGTACATATGCTAATACCAACAATTCATGTTATGAATGAGGCGGGGGGATTGACATGCAGGTCAAGATTTCAGTTCAGCCTGCTTGTTATCACGCATTTACTGCCATCTTGTGGTTAAAAAAAAGAAAAGCGTGGTCTCTTTAAATGGTCTTCCATCCCTCCAGTAGCCTATGGACACGTATACAATATAGATTTTGATTTATTTTCTTGTCAAATCATTTGTTTATTTATTTATTTATTTCAAAAATAACGTTTAAAGTCAACTTTGGAAAAAGTTCTTACGGCTTAAATCTCAATGCAGTTGGAAAGTTATTGTTCTTTATTCATTCATTATTTTACATTTTTTAATTAATTATTTTTTAATGGTCTTTAAGACCCTTGGTAGCATATGCTTTTAGGTTTATTATGGTATTTGACAATTTCACAAACTATTGATAAACACTTTGCAAACTATATTTTATATGCAAGTCTATATGACACAAACACCCAGCAGCCATTATTGCTATTTAAAAGCATAAAATATCTAAGCTTTTCCATTGTCAATCCTTAACACTTCCCTAACATATTCTGTCCAACTTACCTGGGATATTTATTTGATAATGATTACAAATATTTTAAATATACTTGGACTTTTAAGGACCAATATTCTGTCTTAGATTCCTGCGTTATGTAGTGATTAGTTAAATGTACATAATATTGAAGGCTTTATTCTGTTGTGGATTGCATCCAGAACGAGAAGACAGCGTTTTTGACACAGTACCAATGTAAAATGCACCGGCGCTACATTCTTAGCTGCTCTCGTATCACTCCGCCTCCACGTGAAGTTAGCGCCGCCCTGCAACCGCCTGCAACTGTTGTTACCGATTATTAAAAAAAAAAAAAATGCACCCGAGGGCTTCCTTATTAATTTTATGGTGAGGATAAACATTTTGATAAATGACTACAGTTTTAAGAGTCCCCATTTGAAGCACGAAAACTAAATCATCTGTCGTAACCGACGACAAATAGCAAGAAAAGATTGTTGAAAATGTGCTATATTGTAGATAAATACGTCATCTAAATTGTCCATAGTAACTTGGGTTGTAATATTTCTGGATTGGATGGGATTTGTCGAATTGCTAGTATTTTGTTGTTGTTTTTTTGTTTTGTTTTTAGTAAGAAGTAGCCTAAGTATTATTTTCCTGACTTATTGTGCTTTAATGATTGCACTGTCCTTTGAAATATATATGTCCTTTTATAATTCATTTAAAAACTGATTATTTACAAGCCAGCTATGCATACATTACGGAGTCCTCATGATGGCACTATTTCCACAGCAGTCTGGGATGTCAGGCACCCGCACTTATGCCCCTCTTAGCATCAGGGTCATCTACGTTTGCATCTGCAAGTCCACAGGCACGCATCGCATGGAATCAAACATGGAATCTATAAAAGTTCAGGTAAGGATCACAAATATAGGCTACTTGTATATAATGACCTGACATGCAGTTCAATTCACGGTGTAACTTAACTGAGAAAGCCACAAGTTAACATGACAATGTGGCAATCGATAATGTTTTATACATGAAACCATCAGTGAGGTAAATGACATGGTCACTGGTGAGGGGACCACTGGAGTTTTCTGAGGGGTCACCGATGAGGTCATAGCTTGGGTCATCTAAGGAAAGATCTCACCAATTAGATTGTTGCTGAGATCTTGATTCTGGTCACTAATAGCTGTTTAATGACTGCCTTGATTGGATTTAAAATTGGAATTTGCCTGCTGTTCCAAGGGTAATGGATGAAGTAATTGATGTCTCTGGAAAGACAACTGATAAGTTCACCTGTAGTTCACTAATGGCTGCACCAATAAGATGGTAAATGAACTAATAAATAAGCCCTGTTGAGGTTGTCTGTGAAATCCTCAAAGAAGTTTTAATATCTCAGTCGTGCAGTAATCACGATTGTCAACGATATAGTGTGGGTGCTTTGGATGCTTTTTGGCAGCAGAGTGGTGTTACTGCACTGAGGTTTATGATGTGCCAAGTCTATCAATTACTTCCACCTCTGAAATCTCCTTTTAAGTTGTTTGTGGGGTTATCACAAATAAGATTGGTGATATAGACTCATTGATGTACTCTAAACTAAAGTTATCACTTTAATGCAATTTCTGCTGGCCAATCGGGGCAGTAGTTCATTTTTACTTGCTAAAATTGTTTACTGACCCTACCACAAAAGCATGATCAATTAGATTTTTAGCCATGTATTTATATAGAAATAATATTTACATTTTATTTTAATTAGTATGTAGCAAATATGTTCATTTTCTTATTTTAACATAACATATATATATATATATTACTATTTCATATTAATATGTATTTAATTTTTTATACTTTTTAAAATAATGTTTAATTGTATTTACAATAATTCACAAAGGCAATTGCCAACAACTTGCAAATTATACATCTACAATATGACTCCATTCATTAATTTAGCTGAAAACAAGTGCTATACTGGTTGGTTTATATTTCATATTGATGTTTTCAATACTATCAAGTCATTGTTGCTATTTTGAAGCCTTCATCTATGTTAGATGTTATGTTCAATTTTTGATTAATCAGCAGAATTTACAACCACTCTGTAAAATACATCACAGAAAACCAAATGTTTAACACATGTACAGGATCAGCTAACATAAAATTTTCAGTGGCAGTACAGCTCTCGGCCGAAACACTCTCACACTGACCCCAGGCCAGTGGGCCATCCTTATTGTTCAGGCAGGCCTGTAAAATGTTGTATCGCACTAGTTTTGCCTGGTTGTGTATTTTATAATATCCCACTTCTGGTGCAATCCAGTGATTAGTGTAATGCATACCTTTAATGTGGTATGCTAAAGAGAGCTTTTGAGGCTTCCTGCATGGATCACCTTTTCACATAGCAACTAATTACCTTACCACAAGGCCATTGTGCTGTGCTTTATAAAATCCATTTGGACCATACATACTTTTTAAGTATATTGCAATGCATGCCATTTTTAGTGGCAGATGTTTTAGTGTTAATATCTATCACCACTTACTGAAGCTTTGGCAAGTTTGTGTTGGCTTTAATAGCTCATTTTGTTGGATCCAACTCTCGACTGTCTTTCCAGACCAGTATTCATTTAGTTGAGTGCTTCAGACGTGAAGTAATGGCTTTAAATAATGGAGCATGCTTTTCAGCAGCAGGATGGGAGGGAAAGCAGCTCAGGCACAGGCTCATTAAAGCTTAAACTATATCTGAAATCCACTTGGGCTTCAGGGATGTGTTGGAGTGATCAAACCCAGCCAGTCCCCAAACAGCCCTGCTGGAAAACTCACAGTGAAACCACAAACACTGGGGTGACAAATGCTTTGCATATGTGCACCCTTTGCCCAGTTGTACATCCTCACATTCATAAACTTCCCTTTTAATGAACACAATCTGAATTGTCTCATATTTGTAATTATCCAAAGTTTATATTCTTGCGTGTTTAGTTATGACGCAACATAAAGATATTGATGAAGTAATTAATTTTTTTCTGATTAATGTAGGAGAGACTGAAGCTAGTTTTCACACTTTTTACTCCAGTGAAAATCATTGGAATAAAGTAATTTTCTGTATAGGTATCACGAATCCGGTCCATGAACTTTCATCTACTAGCCACAGAGGGGCACCTTCATATTGAATGATTACGGACAAATACACACACTGTGACCACGTCCACCCCGGGTTATTTTATTACATCACTATCATATGCATTGCACTGATTGACTCAGCACGGCTTGACAGAGTACACTGATTGAACCCACAGCGGTTATATCCACTCCCTCCCTATTAACATCACTCTGATCCTTCCACTCTGCCGAGTATTGTTTAGCGATATCAATCCCTAGCGCATAGTACACTATCAGAGCCTCAGCGTTCCAGCCTTAGCTAGCCTTGCCTTATGCTCTAGACCTTAGCATTAGCATTAAGCCTTAGCGCTTTCCGGTTTCTGTCTGCGCCTGGTCCTGGATTCTCCTTAGTCTTGCCCTTTGATTCTGTCTGCAGCTTCATCAAACCCACGCTAGTCCTAGGACTATTTTTGTGTTTTGCCCGTCATATACCTGTCTGCCTCTGTTTGACCCTGCCTGCTTCATGACCACATCTCTGTCTTCTCCACAAATAAAGCTTGAACATGGATCCGCAAGTCTCACGTCTCGACAGCCCCGTAACAGAATACTCGGCCACACAAGGATCCAGCAGCTTTTCATGTGGACATTGGCCAGGTATGGACACTGTAAGGCTGTTGTTAGCCCTCGAGCAGGGTGTGCACTGCGTAGCGCTCGAGAGATTACGGGAAGGGTATTTGGATCTGCAGATTATT
This sequence comes from Sinocyclocheilus anophthalmus, assembly GCA_018155175.1. Lineage (NCBI taxonomy): Eukaryota > Metazoa > Chordata > Actinopteri > Cypriniformes > Cyprinidae > Sinocyclocheilus > Sinocyclocheilus anophthalmus. Next base: position 186,009 of record JADLZN010010983.1, read on the forward strand.
GTGTAGTCTGCAGGCCACTGATGTGTACATAACGACTTTGGGGGTGTGCTGACCGGTTACGATACCATTCCCTGAACCTTTAAAGACACGATTAATCCGTGAGGGTCCCCATTCCTCTCTAAGTGATTTTGTGGATTATGCTCTTTTGTCTGTTGGTTCAGCGTCCACTGTGGGTATCGCAGAGGAACGCGACCCTGCACTCACTCGTGTAATGGCGGCCGGCTAGAGCACGCTCACAAAATGGCAGACACTGCAGCGCCCAGTCAAGTCACAGTTGATATTCATGAGTCTAGTCAAGTCACAATTGATCGTCATGAGTCAAATCGAGTCACAGTATATGATCAGGTTCGGTCGAGTCACAGCTGATAGTTATGAGGCTAGTCAAGTCACAGCTGATAGTTATAAGTCGAGTCTAATCACAGTTGATCATCACGAGTCTAGTCAAGTCACAGTTGATAGTCATGAGTCTAGTCAAGTCACAGGTGATCGTCATGATTCAAGTCAAGTCACAACTGATCTTCATGAGGCAAGTCAAGTCACAGGTGATCGTCATGAGTCAAATCGAGTCACAGCTGATCTTCATGAGTCAAGTCACAGGTGATCTTCATGAGTCAAGTCTAGTCACAGTTGATCTTCCTGAGTCGAGTCTAGTCACAGTTGATCGTCCTGAGTCAAATCGAGTCACAGTTTATTCTCATGAATCGGTCAAGTCACAGCGATATTCAGAGTCTAGTCAAGTCACAACTGATCGTCATGAGGCAAGTCAGGTCACAGTTGATCTTCATGAGTCAAGTCATAGTTGATCTTCATGAGTCAAGTCAAGTTACAACTGATCTTCACGAGTCCAGTCACAACTGATCTTCACGAGTCCAGTCAAGTCTCAGCTATTCATCCAGATTCACGACGCATCACAGCTGTTCATCCAGAGCCTCGTCACGTCTCAGCTGTTCGTCCAGAGTCACGTCACGCCTCAACTGTTCATCCAGAGTCTCGTCACATCTCAGCTGTTCATCCAGAGTCACGTCACGTCTCCGCTAGTCATCCAGATTCACGTCGCATCACAGCTGATCATCCAGAGTCATGTCACGTCCTGTCTGTTGCACCCAGATTGTCGGGGTCGGTCCATCGGTATCCCAGTCTGGTGTCCAGTGTGAGGGATACACCTCTGGTGTCTGCACGCACAGCTGGTATCCCCAAACCCACTCACTTTAGCCCTCCTGTTCCTGAACTCATTCCCCTGTCTGCAGCACTTCCCATATGGGGGGTTGCTTTATGGTGTATCTGGGCCGCGTACTCCACCGCCGATTTGCTAGAGGCAGCGGCACCGGCTACAACATCTCCAGAGGTGGCGGCTTACGCTGCAGAACCTCCCGAGGTAGCGGTGTCAACTACCGTGCTCCCAGAGGCCACGGTGTCCACTGAAGTCTCTTCAGAGGTGGCGGCGCAGGCTGCAGAACCTCCCGAGATGGCGACACTTGCCTCAGTTCCTTGCGTGGTGTTGGCGCCCAGCAACGCACTTTCTGCCTGTTCTGTTCCGGCCAAGGAGGCCGTCAATGAACTCTCTGCCCATCCTGTTCCGGCCAAGGAGGCCGTATATGAACTCCCTGCCTATTCTGTTCCGGCCAAGGAGGCCGCCTATGAATTCTCTGTCTGTTCTGTTCCGGCCAAGAAGGCCGTCTATGAATTCTCTGTCTGTTCTGTTCCGGCCAGGGAGGCCGTCTATGAACTTTCTGCCTGTCCTGTTCCGGCCAAGGAGGCCGTCTATGAACTCTCTGCCTGTCCTGTTCCGGCCAAGGAGGCTGCCTATGAACTCTGTTTATAGAGATCCGTTTGCGAACTACCTGCTCGTCCTGTCACAGCTACAGAGGCCATTTGCAAACTCCCTGCTCGTCCTGTCACAGCTAAAGAGGCCGATTGCGAGCTCCCTGCTCATCCTGTCACAGTTATAGAGGCCGTTTGCGAGCTCCCTGCTCGTCCTGTCACAGCTATAGAGGCCGTTTGCGAGCTCCATGCTCGTCCTGTCACAGCTATAGAGGCCGTTTTGCGAGCTCCCTGCTCGTCCTGTCACAGCTATAGAGGCAGTTTGCGAGCTCACTGCTCGTTCTGTCACAGCTATAGAGGCCGTTTGCGAGATCCCTGCTCGTCCTGTCACGGCTATGGAGGGCGCCGTCGGGATCCTACCTGTCATGTCCGGGCTATGGAGGCCGTTAGTGAATTATTTGTGTGCTTTGTGTCTGCCAAGGAGGTCGTTTGTGAACTTTTGTCTTGTCCCGACCCAGCCAGGGAGGCTGCCCATGAATGCTCAGTCTTGTCTATCAACCTCAATGTTCTGTCTGTGTTGTCTGTCTATGCTCTCTCGTTGTTACAGTCTCCGCCATGGTCTTCTGGTCGGTGTGGTTCACCGGGGGGGGTTCCTGTTCCCTCTGCTCCACCGTGGAGGTCCTCTGCTTCTGCCTGCTCTGCCGTGGTGGGTATGCGGGATGGCTCTGGGGGTCTTCTGCTCCGCCGTGGTGGTCTTCTGCTCTGGCCGTGGTGGTCCTCTGCCCCGCCGTGGTGGTCTACTGTCTGGCTCTGGTGGTCTTCTGCTCCGCCGTGGTGGTCTACTGTCAGGGTCTGGTGGTCTTCTGCTTCGCCAGGGGGATCTTCGGTCCTGTCTGTTCTGCTGTGGAGGTCTTCAGCTCCACCTGTGCTGCGGGCTCCGCCCTGGCTCTCTGCTCCGCCAGTCCTGCCTCAGTGGCCGGTCTCTCCACTTCCAGGTGGCCCCCCATCCCTCCCCCTGTTCCGCCTCCAATCCAAGGCCCTCCAGAATCGTAAAGGGTTTTGACCGTCTGGAAGCCACTCCTTGGGGGGGGGGGCTCTGTCACGAATCCGGTCCATGAACTTTCATCTACTAGCCATCAGAGGTCACCCTTTCCTATTGCATTGACTCTCGCACTACACACTGTTGCACATCACCCCTGACTACATTTCCCATCATGCATTGCACTGATGGCAGGATGCAAACAGCTGTACACTGGATTGCACCAGCTGATTCATACACTCCCTCCTATGTACACTCACTTGATCCCTTCTCGTTGCGAGGCGAGTATGGTTTCAGCGACTATCACTCCCCTAGCGATAGCTACACTACAGAGCCCTCAGTCGTTTCCCAGCCTTAGCCTTAGCCTTTAGTGCGTTCCGGTTTCTGTCTTGCCTGGGGTTCCTGGATTCCCTTAGTCTTGCCCCTTTGATTCTGTCTGCAGTTCATCGACCCACGCTAGCACTAGGATTATTCTTGTGATTTTCGCTTTTTTTCTTATTCTTTTTTTCACGCCAACTTCCGACAGTACCCCCACTGTGGTATGCCTCTGTTTGGACCCTGCCTGCTTTCCCCATGAACACGTCTTGTCTTATCCACAATAAAGCGGCTTGCATCTCCTAGTCCAACACGCTACTCACGATGCGTCGGATCGTAACAAATTTTTAGCGTTTTGTTATAGTAGTGATTCTCAACTGGGGGGCAGGGTCCACTAGGACTTTCACGAGGGCCTTAAGATGATTTAAAATGGCAAATCTAGCATGAAACAACTTAAAATAAAGATCTTTTTTAAATTTAGTTCACTATTTTATTATCTTATTTATTTATTTTAAATTTGAAAAAAACTAAAACATTTTATTGTGTAGAATTTGTGAGTAAAAACATTCTTTAAAATCCTTATCCTTTATCCAGTAAATCACAAGCAAGTCATTGAGCCTTCAAATGTTGTTTTGTTTAAAAAAAAAAAAGCTGTTGAGCATTTCCACCATTATTGCTCATATAACAATATCTAATGAATGTATATAGTGTTGGTTTTGTGTTTCCAGTGAGTATAGGAAGAGTATAGGAACAAGTTAGACTTTTTGATTTTCAGTTTGAGGACAAATTTCACAAAAAGGACAGATTTTTTTTTTTTAAAGATTTTCACTCAAAAAGTGCTAGTAAAATTTCTAAATAATTGCAAAGAAATGGTAAGTAACCCACTGAAATAAACATGACATTTTGAAGTAGAAAGACTGTTATATGTTGTTTTATTTACAATTATATATATAATATATTTTTTTTACATTGTAGGCCTATAATATTTGTGCTGTGGCCAGTGTCTATTTTATTTGCAAAAACAATACAGAGTATTTTGCTGAGCGGTTTTTGAGTTTGAGTGACAGATGTTGGGGTTGTGTGTGGTGGATGGTGCTGTATCGATCAAACTGTGACAGACTCAATCCAGATTTGCTCCATCTATCACATCAGACTGACACAGACATCAGCTCCAATCTGACGCTTCACTGGTAGTCAACAATGCAAACACAAACACATTCTTATTCATTTTAATGCAGTCTACATGGCAAAAAGGAGAGAAAATCAATGTAAAATCAAATGTAATTGCACAAGTCTTAATAAAATAGAATATATTAAATATTCACCACAATGTGACATGGGAATACTCTTTTTAAATATTGGCTTTTGATTTTTTTTTTTTTATCTTGCCTTACGCACACGCTTACAAGCTAAGCTTTTTATGCAGGAGAATGGGAGGAGATCTCTATGAAGCCTTCCAGCTTGCGTGTCTGGTTGTCATGGTAACATTCAGTGACCTTGTCCAATTCCTTCTGTCAGTATGCACATTTGGGAGATGGGGGAAGCCTAATCAGGGTGTATATGGGCGAGCGCATGGCTCTGAGACAGCCTAGTCTGTCTGATGTCTGGTGACACTAGATAAAGCCCCAAGGAACATTTAGACACATGACAGCACTTGCACGCACACACAAACACAAGTACACATGCATACAGAATGAATGCTAGAAAGAGCGCTCGGTTTGACAGTAAGGCTGAATTATACGGATGATTATTTCAGTATGTTTCAACTTTTTTGTTTTTAATTTTTTTTAAACAGTAATTCGATTTTCTAAAAAAAAAAAACAGTAACATGCAGTAACGTGCTTATGAGTGTTTTTTGTAATAATCTTTAAACATATGCTTACAGCCTCATTTTTATCAACAGAGCTGCTAGATGCTGATATAATATGTGTTTGAATTACATACAGCCTGTGTTTGCAAATTGGGTAGGGATTGTAATCTTAAATTTAAATGAATCTGTAGGTACTGCACTGTAACTGTAACTGCACTGTAAGTTACCTTAAGGACTATTTCTACTAGATCTAACCCTTAATATTACTATTCACTAGTGTAACCTAATATTGTTAGGTTGACAGTCAGTCATATTATATTATTATTTGAATTGAACAAAAAACTGTTATTTGAGATGTTACCACATTTGGCACATTTATATGTTATTTGACAGTGTGCAATTTTAAAGAGATTTCAATTAGATTTTGTTATTGCTCACCAAGGCTACATTTATTTGATTAAAAGTAGCCTACAGTAAAAACAGTAATATTGTAAAATATTGTTAAAATGTAAAATAACTGTTGTATGTTTTATTGTTTTAAAATGTAATTTATTCCTGTGATGGAAAAGCTGCATTGTTAGCAGCCATCACTCCAGTCTTCAGTGTCACATGATCCTTCAGAAATCATTCTAATATGCTGATTTGGTTCTCTTATTATTATTATTAATGTTGAAAACAATTGTGCTTCTTAATATTTATGTGGAAACCATGATATATTTTTTAGGATTTTTTGATGAAAAGAAAATTGAAGAGCATTTTTTTTTAAACACATTAAAGTATAACTTTTCTTCATGACCTCATTCCAGACCTCATTATACATTATTTCCGCAGATGAATTGTGTGAGAGCACATCTCATGGTAAAAGCTCACCACATGAGAGCTTGGCCAGCATGTTAAGATGTGACAAGAAACAACTTGAGCAAACACCTAATGCCTAAACATGTAATTCATAACACAACACAGGATGTGAAAGTGATGTGGAGTCCAGCGGTTAATTTGTCAGTGTGACCTTGCTTCACTTCCATCAAGGTTCTGGAAAGGTACCTCCCCTGGTGGCGCTTAGCAATTATGATAACATAAAAAAAGATATCTGGAGATAACTCAAAACCCATGTCCATTATCACCAAATATGGCTCCTTCATTACCAAGACCGAGCAATCTGTTCCACATAAGAGAAACCATTTATGCATTCAATAGTTGCGTGGCAGGCAAAATTAACTTGGCACGAGGTGAGAGGAGGACGGTCTGTAGCCGAACAAAGGCGAGCTAGAGAAGTCAAACTGTTAGTTAATTAGTTAAGCAGCTTCACATTAACCTTTGATGTTACCTATGTAAATGCTGATGAGGGTTCCTGTGCCCGCAGTGCAGGTGATGGACAAACATTGGTGCTATACGTGTAATATCACTTACTCAAGGACACTCGCATTATTATGATATAAAGAGTCACAACTCTGCGTTAATGAGGCTGTGCTTAATGGTTGTATTATTTAATTATTGCCTCCAAGCTGCTGTCTTAGAAATCATGTTGTTTCCCTTGTACCTTAATGAATCTTGTTTCTCTAGGCTTAAGAAATGTGACATACAACAGCTTATATACAGTGGGTACGGAAAGTATTCAGACCCCCTTAAATTTTTCACTCTTTGTTATATTGCAGCCATTTGCTAAAATCATTTAAGTTAATTTTTTTTCCTTATTAATGTACACACAGCACTACTTATTGACAGAAAGACATTTTTGTTAATTGATTTATTAAAAAAGAAAAACTGAAATATCACATGGTCCTAAGTATTCAGACCCTTTGCTGTGACACTAATAATTACCAGTGGCTGTCCATTTCTTCTGATCATCCTTGAGATGGTTCCTCACCTTCATTTGAGTCCAGCTGTGTTTTATTATACTGATTGGACTTGATTAGGAGAGTCACACACTTGTCTATATAAGACCTTACCGCTCACAGTGCATGTCAGAGCAAATGAGAATCATGAGGTCAAAGGAACTGCCTGAGAGCTCAGAGACAGAATTGTGGCAAGGCAAGATCGGCCAAGTTATTAAAAAAAATCGCTGCACTTAAGGGCCGGGGGAGGGGGGGTTCCTAAGAGCACAGTGGCATCTATAATCCTTAAATGGAAGACGTTTGGCATGACCAGAACCCTTCCTAGAGCTGGCTGGCCGTCCGGCCAAACTGAGCTATCAAGAGCCTTGGTGAGAGAGGTAAAGAAGAACCCAAAGATCACGGTGGCTGAGCTCCAGAGATGCAGTCGGGAGATGGGAGAAATTTGTAGAAAGTCAACCATCACTGCAGCCCTCACCAGTCGGGGCTTTATGGCAGAGTGGGCCGACGAAAGCCTCTCCTCAGTGCAAGACACATGAAAGACCGCATGGAGTTTGCTAAAAAAACACCCGAAGGACCCCAAGATGGTGAGAAATAAGATTCTCTGTCTGATGAGACCAAGATAGAACTTTTTGGCCTGAATTCTAAGCGGTATGTGTGAAGAAAACCAGTCACTGCTCATCACCTGTCCAATACAGTCCCCAACAGTGAAGCATGGTGGTGGCATTATCATGCTGTGGGGGTGTTTTTCAGCGCAGGGACAGGACGACTGGTTGCAATGAGGGAAAGATGAATGCGGCAAGTACAGGGATATCCTGGACGAAAAAACCTTCTCCAGAGTGCTCAGGACCCTCAGACTGGGCCGAAGGTTGACCTTCCAACAAGACAATGACCCTAAGCACACAGCTAAAAAAACGAAGGAGTGGCTTCACAACAACAACTCTGTGACTGTTCTTGAATGGCCCAGCCAGAGCCCTGACTTAAACCCAATTGAGCATCTCTGGAGAGACCTAAAAATGGCTGTCCACCAATGTTTACCATCCAACCTGACAGAACTGGAGAGGATCTGCAAGGAGGAATGGCAGAGGATCCCCAAATCCAGGTGTGAAAAACTTGTTGCATCTTTCCCAAAAAGACTCATGGCTGTATTAGATCAAAAGGGTGTTTCTACTAAATACTGAGCAAAGGGTCTGAATACTTAGGACCATGTGATATTTCAGTTTTTCTTTTTTAATAAATCTGCAAAAATGTCAACAATTCTGTGTTTTTCTGTCAATATGGGGTGCTGTGTGTACATTAATGAGAAAAAAAAATTAACTTAAATGATTTTAGCAAATGGCTGCAATATAACACAGAGTGAAAAATTTAAGGGGGTCTGAATACTTTCCGTACCCACTGTACGTTGAACAACATGAAAACTATTCAGTATACGAAAACATAGGCCTGAGGCCACAATTTACCCTTAAATTGTTCCTAAATTTGATTTAAAACCCACACCCACTCTTTGGGTCCAAGAATTTTAACATGTTTTCTATTTGCAAATGGATTTTGTGAAACAAAAGGATGTTTTTTTTGTTCATAAGTTCAAACATAAGACCAATTTTACATTTTCAAATGAGTGGTGAGTGCCTAGCCTCTTAGGTGTTCTGAGTGATTGTTTTAACATGCTGCAATGTGGTTGCTAGGGTGTTCTTGGTAACTACTTACTGGCCTAAAAGCCTGTTCAAACCAAGACTGGTAACTATAACAATAACTATTAGTGTCAACACCAACACAATATAATGTTCTATTTCATCTTACATGCTAGTTCAAGTTTGGGTTAAATCCCCAAGTATGAGCAATAGCAAAAGAGATGCAATAGAGATGCTTGCCTTAGAAAGCACTGCTAATAACCAATGTCATTGCAGAAGTATGGTATTCTTTACAGGCAGCCATTCCATTCCACTTAGGAAGTATATACTGAATGCACATTGTATCACCCTCTGCTTTTCCCCCCTTAGTCTCCTCAACTGAAGTAACCATTCTGACCTTTAGAGGATGCTGTTGTCATAAGGACAAGGCCTATTTGTGACCAAACACTCATTCTCATTTTTTCTCTAATTTCTCTATCTCCCTCTGTGCTCACTGGATCCCTTCACCTGCATGGAGTGGTTTTCCATTAGTGAAGAGCATAAGCAGTTCAAAAAGAGAGGGATTGAGCGCATATTTATAATGCCACACCAAATGGTTCCCTGACACAGTGAAGCGTGACTGTGAAAATGGATTATCATGCAGAATCCAGCCAAATACTGTCAAGAGCGTGCTGCACAGATGCTGACATTAAACAGCTTAAAATCACAACATGAACTGGACTTGAATCACTGCAGAGATTCATATTTTTTTCATTGTCAGGGTGTCAACTTAATTTTTCCGAGTTGTAAAAGTAAGCGTTTCCTGAATAACTGCCTTTTTTTGTTCCTTTCTTCGGGATATACTGTTTAGGAGCAAGATATCTTTTACTAAAGGATTGAAAGGAACTAATTAAAAGTAATTGGAAATTCTGAATTGATCTGGCCGACCGATACTAAGTGTGGTTTGATTAAAGCTGTCTTCTACACCCAATCAGATAAATCAATGTTGTTTGATCAATTGTGTTTCCTTAACGGACTTTAAAGCAGGGCCATAACTACTAAAGGGACAGTTCACAAAAATAAATAAATTGTTTCCTCGTTTACTCACTCCCATGGTGTTTCAAAGCTGTATGACTTGGAAAAAAATAATGAAAGTTAATGGGGACCAAAATAACAATGGATCCCATTAGCTTTAAAAAAAAACATTTGTGAGTGTTCTGCAGAAGGAAGTCAGTCATTTGTATTGGATTTGGAACAAGTAAATGATTAAAGATACAAAACTGTATGAGTTTTGTTGAACATATGAGATGATATTTTGAAGAATGCTGGCAACCAAACAGTTAATGGTAGCCAATGACTTCCATAGTATGGGAAAAAAAAATACTATGTAACTCAGTGGCTGCTGTTACCTGTTTGGTTACCAGCATTCTTCAAAATATCATCTTTTGTGTTTCACAGAAGAATGAAGTGCATACATGTTTGGAACAGCTCGGTAAATGGTGACTGAATTTTCATTTTTGGTAGAACTACCCCTTTAAGGTGGTCACAGTTTTGAATACATGGGTACATTTTTGCAGAAATCTGCCCCAAATGGTAACATATAATGGAGCTTTATATGTGGACCCGAGTTGCATTTTAATCCCCTGCAATAGTGGACAGCAGAAAAAAAAAATGTGTGAAACTAGAGATCTGTGACCTGACTGATATCTGCATTTGGCCTCTTTCTGTTGTCCAAATCATCCCCACATGCTACTAACCATGAACACATTGCAAGGTGAGGTCTTTTTTAAACAAGGAGAGTCAGTAATTCATTACCTGTCATGACAACACTTCTCGACTACAACCCTCCCCCTGTGATAGATTAAAGGGGGATTTCAAGGGGAATGACTTGGCAACTGTGCTCAACTCTCCTAATTGTAGGTTTATCTTCCTCTATTCCCCCGTCCCTGTGAATTTTAAATGCAAGTTTGTTTGCCCTTTGAATCAACCTTCACAGTGTGTGTATGTATCTGTGTGCTTTTGTACATTTTAGCATATGTCTTCATGCTATTGCGTTTATCTATTTGCAGATCATCTAAACCTGACTGTCCGAAATGATCTGACCACATTGCGCATTCAATATGAGTCTCAAAAGAGTTCATTCTGCAGCTGTTCAGATTTCAGCGCAATGTTATAGGAAAGAGACGCCCTTTAGTTTTTCTGCTTTAGGCTGTTTTTATTTTTATAAATAAATAAAACAGGCAGTAAATGAAGGGTGGGCTCTGTGGAGGAAGCTCATTTCATGGCCCAGTGTGTGTGTGTGTGCTGGATAATACGTAGTGCTGGGATTTTAGGGTGTGATTGGAGCAGATTGCCTGTGGGCTCCCCTACTGTGTTGCTGCAGCTGCTAAACAGGAGAGGAGAGAAGAGAGGAGATTTAACCTTATCGTCAGAGGAGCACAGAGGCCAACTGCACACCCTCCCTCTCCTCTACACACACAAGCAGGACAGGCAGCTGAAACACACATACACTTACATGTATATTTATGATCACACCACAATAACAAGCGAGAACATTTTACTTTCCATTGCAGTGTACATGTTACATATATTACTGGTCAAATAAGTGCTGCTTGTTAACAAAAATACTGCTACTACTGTTTTATTAGGTCAGTAATTTTTTTAATAATCAATACTTTCAGTAAGGATGTCATAAATTGATCAGAAGTGACAAAATTTTTATATATATATCAGAAATGTGTTTAAAAATCATATCACCGTTATTGAAAAAAATTATATCGCGATACATATTGATATTGAATTATTGTCCAGCCCTAGTTGAAGACTAATGGCTCCTGAAACAACTGCTGAACAAATCACATGTTAAAATGTAAAAAAAATGATTTCACAATAATACTGTTTTACTGTATTTTTCAACAAAAAATGCAGCCTTAGTGAGCATAAGAGACTTGCTAGAGATATGCTATTACTTTTCTAAGTGAAGAGATTGAAGAACCGATAACAAATGAAAATTTTCCCATAGACTTGAGCCTAAGTACCAGAATACCATAACAACCTCGCATTAACATTAACATTAACATGCTACATTAGCATTAACACTGTCGGTACGTTTACACGTCAATGATGTACTACAAAGTGGAAAAGGTTTTTTCTTTGTGTTTTTTAAAAAGTTTGTGTACAGATGACAACATTGTCTAAACCAGGGGTGCCCAAACTCGGTCCTGGAGGGCTGGTGTCCTGCAGAGTTTAGCTCCAACTTGCCCTTCAAAACAAACGCCTTTAAGTTTATAGTATGCCTAGTGAGAGCTGATTCGGTTCAGGTGTGTTTACTGGGGTTGGAGCTAAACTCTTCTGGACACGCCTCAGGACCGGTTTGGACACCTGGTCTAAACTATCCCCATTCATATGGATCTGTGAAAACAACTAAGATGCTGTATTATGCAAGCCAGGCCAGTAGTTGGCAATGTCACTTTGGAAAGAAATTCACACATACCAATAAACTGAACACATAATACACATGCATATTATTAACGTTTTCACAAATCTTTTGAAAAGTTGTGCTCTGAAACACGTTTTCAAAAGTTTAGGTTTTCAGGCCCCCTGAAAGCCATTGTTGTGTAAATGAACAGCCAAAATGCATAGTATTCAGTGTTGTGTAAACGTTAATTAGATAATTAAACTTAACAATTAAAATTCTGTTATTATTTACTCATCCTGATGTCGTTCCAAAGATATTTAGAAAAAATTCTCTCTCTTTAATTTTTTTTTTACATTTTTTAAATCCATATAGTTAGTCAATGAGGTACAATTGAACCGTATTTTTTTTTTCCAAATATGAAACATTTTCCACAGAGGAAGGAAAGCTGGGATACTAGGGATGCTCCGATCGATCGCCGGAGATCGGTATCGGCCGATAATCCCATTTTAAGACTTAAGTACTTAAGACTTCACGATCGCAATTTGATGACGTCAACGCTTGACGTCGTACATGATGTGTGGGGACATAAATCGCCGGTGTGGGAATGCTATGACATTTCGAGAAACAATGAAGAATTTGCTATTTGTCGTGTATGTTTTTCATGATGATATGATGAATGGATGGTTCATTTTTAACAGCAGATTCAGTGACATTAGAGCTCTATGCTTGTGTTTATATCAGCCAGCCGCAGCATGTTTCAGATGCGGCTCTTCGCGCTGCTTGGCTAAAAATAGTCTTTTGTGAGTTGTCACAGCGTGGAGGACTGAACAAAACCTCGTCGGAGCCGTAAGGGATAACGGTAACATAACACGCTCATCGTGGGCTGCTTTTAAATGAAAATTTATTTACAAAACAAAATATCTTCTTTGGCCATATTAGCCTACTCAATAGTATTAACACAGGCTTTACTCCTTTCAAACTTTATCTGGAATGTCACCGTTTCTGTCACTGCAACTTCCCGATCAGGCAAACGAACACACACACACACAAAATCGTCTGCCTCATGAAAAAAATGTATTTAAAAAAAAGTGTAGTTAATATTTGCATCATTTATGATTTACGTATTTGATCCACCAAATCGCGACCCACCCACAAATAATCAGAATGCATTTTTATTACCCGACCCGCAGATTATCCGCAGCTCACGTGGATATAGGAAAAGCAAAATATGAAAATGTTTGATGCGTAAATCAGACGGATTTACTGAAAAAGCTAATTCTCTGCTAGCAGGAGGTGCTTTAAAGCGAGAGAAACAGAGGGTTCCCCAGTAAACGGCTGTACACAAAGCAGCGCTGAGCTCACAAACGCTGCTTTATCAAATATAACATGCAAGATAAAATGAAAATGACATCGAAAATTTTCTAAAGATAGTCTTCCTTCAGAAATACAGTGATATAAAAACACCCGCGCCTCGTTTTGATTTTTAAACGTGCAGCACTTGCTCATGTTTATTCATTGAAGCCTTTTGGAAAATCGGTCAGTTTTGATATTGTGGCGAGCGCCACAAACAAATAAATGTATGGGAAACACATCCCACAGCACAACCACCTGAGCCCACCTTCACTTTAACTGCGTTTTTAGCTGGCGCCATAGCCAGACTGATAAACAAACACAAACCAGAAGTTAACTTCGGGCCAGGTGTGTGCGCCAGGTGAAACCGTCTATATAAAGCTTGAAGCATCAGAATCGGCATCAGTATCGGCCGATCACCATGACAAGAAATCGGTACTCAGTGTCGGCTGCAAAAATCCTGATCGGAGCATCCCTACTGGATACAGTAAAATACAGGTTTGTAACGAACTGAAGGGGAGTAAATTGGGTGGACTATACTTAAGTGACCAAACATTTGAAACTAAATAGATAGAGTGTTATTTTCCATAATCCAAAGGTATTTTCTCCACTCCATCAGATCTGCAGTTCGTTGAGAGCACCATCATAGAGTGAAATGGCATTCTAAAGCAGACTGGATCTTCTTCTGTGTCAGAAAGACAGGCCAGCGATTCAATGGCACGCTCACACACTGTTCTCATCCAGCGCAGAGCAAATTGTGCATGAAATTGGTTCAGAAAACATGAACTGGAACGATCCCATCTTCAGTGCCTTTTTGCTAGGTCGGCAAAATCCATGTTGGTGGTTTAATTACAAAGTATTAATGCCCCAGTGTTGCATGATGGGTGAGTCAGCTACCGATTGGCTCTCACCATAAATAACCATGGCTGTGTTGCTAAAACATGACAAATGTTGGTTGTAAAGTTCAAATCATATGTGGCAGTTCAAAAAGCTTGCCAGGGCTTTTGTGGAAACTATTAAGTGCACATTTATTGTATGGTCTTTCTTTGGATAGCATGATAAATGACTTCAGCATGTTCACCTAAGGGAGCAGTGATGCAGTGCAGATATCTAGTAATTGAACAGAACAGCATGACTATTGCCAGAGAAAAGAGCAGAAACATTATTTTGACATTATGCAAGCCCTTTTTGCTCCAGACAAGATGTTTTAGATGTTCCTTGCTTCAAAAGATGTGTTCCTGTTTTTAAGGTGCATGTACACTTGCAATTTGTAAATTTCAGTTCACGTCTCAGACCTCATTCCGCTCAGCGGCTCTGTGACTGAAAACCTTAATCCCTTTATCTTTATTTTTTCCCTCCCACTCATTCCTGGTTTCAAGGTTACAGTGTCACTTGTGGAGGCGTCCTTTCTGACACAAGGTTGATATGCTGGAATCTAAATTATACTAGGGCTAATCTTGTTCCTAAGTGCACATTAAAAGCTATGACCTTGTTTCATTACTAAGAGGCTTAGATATTTATTCAGACTTATTTATATCACACCCTATGTTTTTATTGTTTCAAATTAGAGTTTGCTTTAATATCTTAGAAAATATCTTAGAGGAGATTCATATAGATGAACAACAAGCAGAAGGTATGTGGTTTGAAAAAAGATGACCTTTATTACCTATAGTATTACTATAAGCCTGCTGAAATAATGTAAATGCTTTGAGCAGAACAACTATATGAATTATTCTGATGTCATATTGCTTTGAAGTAAGTCTTTTAACATCCTCCTTTAACTAAAGAACACATGCTCCACTAGTGCAAGTAATCTTAGACCTAAATGCAGGCTTCCTAAAAATACCATATGTGGTCTCAGAAATTGCATTTATATCACATACCACATTTGATCAGAAGGGGAAGCAGGAGGGCTTCAAACAAACAAACAGCTTCCTACACCAACCCAATACCTCTAGTATATATTTTCCAATTAATTTCAAAAATACGCATCCAGGCTAATGCCACGTGGGTGAAGTGTAAAAAAGGGATCCATGTTGCAAGTAGTTGTTTTAAGGATTTAATGTTGTGGATGTATTGAGGTTAATCTGTCTCTCTCACTAAACCTATGGTGGCCTGCTGTGAGATCAAAACACCCTGAGAAGATGAGAGATGAGGCAAGCACTTTATGTAACCCTATACTTTCTTACATAAACTCAAACCCCTCTGTATTCCAATATCAACACTTAAAAGCCCTCTTTCTGTGCTAAATTAGCCCACTTTAAAGGGTTAGTTCACCCAAAAATGAAAATTGTGTCATTAATTACTCGTGTCGTTTCAAACCCTCATGTCGTTTCAAACCCGTAAGACCTTCGTTCATCTTCGGAACACAAATTAAGATATTTTTGATGAAATCTGAGTGCTGTCTGACCCTGCATAGAGAGCAATGCAACTGAAATGTCTCAAAGGCCAGAAACGTAGCAAGGAGATCTGTAAAATAATCCATGTGACATCAGTGGTTCTTCCGCAATTATACGAAGCTACAAGATACGAGGAGACGAATTGTTGAATAAAGTCGTTTTTTTTTTTTTTGTGCACAAAATGTAATCTCGTAGCTTCGTATAATTGCGGAAGAACCACTGATGTCACATGGATTATTTTACCGATCTCCTTGCTACGTTTCTGGACTTGGGAACATTTCAGTTGCGTTGCTCTCTATGCAGGGTCAGACAGCTCTCAGATTCCATCAAAAATACCTTGATTTGTGTTCCGAAGATGAACGAAGGTTTTACCGGTTTGAAACAACATGAGGGTGAGTAATTAATTACACAATTTGCATTTTGGGTGAACTAACCCTTTAATTATTAAAACTAGTGGAGTATGTTCAGCAGATGCCTAAAACTCAAGCATCCTTTTTACAGAGGCTTAAACCTGATTTAGGGAAATCCAGAGCCTGCATTTTAGCTTAAACCTATTGAGAAAGGAGATAAACCCAACAGAGTACACAGGATTAGCAAGAATCCACTGAGAGCTGTTGAGAAAAAGCCACCGAACGGATGGGCAAATGGACTCGGAGTGCTAGATATCCAACCTACTTATAACTAGGTCTGCGTAATGAATCCTAATACAAGTTTCACCATGTCGATACCCAATTTAAAATACTTGCCGCTGTGTCAGTAACTGTTTCTCTGTGGGGGAAAAAGTCAAAGGCTTTCATTTGGGGCAAAGGAATTGCTAACCGCAGAGAGAGTGTAGAGAGAGTATAGGCTACTATGTGTCAAAAAGTTTGATTTATTGCCCCTCATAAACCCCCCTCCTCCTATCATAAATGGACACCTGTTTGGACACCTGTTTCTGTACACCCCCCACCCATCTAACCGGCCATCTGTTTATCCACCCCAATGAACCCCTGGATTTTATGATTGTTTGGGAAAGTGTTTTTTTGTGTGGGTTAATTGTTTTTAACTACCGGTATGTGCTTTAAACTTTAAATTGTGAAACGTGATATGCTTATTAAACAGGGATAAGGGAAGTTTTTATTAAAGTTTTCACACACATACATTTCAAGAAAAACATCAAACTATATAAAATATATAAACAATGTAATGTCTGTATTTCCAGAAAAGAGTAAAAAACCAGGGGTATTAAGACGAATATTTAAGTGTTGTTAATTTAAAAAACTAGTTAGTGTTTGTTACAAGTTAGAAAATAAAAAGAAAAACTAGTCCGGTATCCATCTATCTAAACAAAACAAAAAAAGAGAATCAGATAGTTCGTTAAACAATACGGCAGTTTCTCTGTTACGATTTAAAACTATTTAGAGTTCGTTACAAGTTAGAAAATGAAATAAAAAGGTGTCTTCTCACCATGATCTGAAACAAAAAGTACCAGATAGTTTGTTAAAAAGTACGTGCAGTCAAAATCTTGTAACATTACAATTTAAAAGTTTGAGAGTTTGTTACCTGTTAGAAAATAAAATAAAAAATGCTGACATCTCACCGTGATCTAAAACAAAAAGCGTCAGATACGTTCGTTAAACAATACGTCGGTTACGTTTTTAAAAGTTTGAGAGTTTGTTACCGGTTAGAAAAGAAAGAAAAAAAAATGCTGACTTATCTTACCATCTAAAAACAAAAAACAAAACAAAAAAAAAAATATCAGTCCGTTAAGCAATAAGATACATGGCAAAGTCTATGTTGTACTCTATCATTACAATTTAAAACTAGTTAGAGTTTTTCACAAGTTAAACAAAATAAAAAGACCCTCTCATCTCACGTTGTTTTCCGTCAGTTCATCCTCACACGTAGCTGTCAAAACACGGAATGAGCTCAGAAGCGCACAGGCCACACCTACAGCCCTCCCCCTAACAACGACGGTGTGTTAATCACCCAAACCGGGGGTCTAACGTGTTTAAAAGGTGGTTTCTGTTGAGAATAACCACCTTACCTAGACACAAAATACAAACGGTATTTTTGTGAATTGGAAAAAACAGGATATTATTCTGTAACAATGGCTGAGGCATCATCACCTAAAACTCCTGAGAAGAGTGTTGAGTTTGCTATGAGTGATCTTACTCTGGCACCGAGGAAGTTGAAACATGGTCCGTGTCTGGCCAAATTCCTCCACGAAACTTTGGATAATGTTAAGTATATGTTTCATTTATCCGGTAACCGTATTTACAGTTACAACTTTGACAAGAACAACCGGGAGGTCAGACTGAGTACCGTGGACAATGATGAGAGATTCACTTACGACACGTGCGACGACCCTGACCTGTTTTTCACCATAAAAGATTGGTGTTTATTTTACAACTTCGTCTGGCGTGATCTAAAAGACGGATGCGATGACCCTCTGTTCATAGGGGAATGGAATGGTATCACACCAGGTATGAGGTATAGAGTACTAGGGGACCACGTTAACAAGTACGCTGATGATTACGTTTATATACTTTGTAGCGACCACAGCTCGGACCTACCTGAACGCGCATGGCCTATATCTGAAGAGGATCATCTCAAATACTATACCATTAAATTTTTGTTTCAATGGAAAGACGTGTCTGCGTTAGAAGACATATTCGGTAAGATAGACAAATTGTTTAAGTGGTGCGAGGCGTTTGACAGATACAACAACATAAAAGTGAAACTGTTTCACCCTGAATGGTGCGTGTCCAGTCGGAGAGGGGTTCACGTAGCTCCGCCTACATTCTATAATCATTAAATACAGACGACCCCGCACTCTCAGAGGAAATACACTTCAAGCGATATCGCCACCAACATGACCCAAGAAAACACTTCAGCTCCTCCTAGTTTTGTATGCGACGACTCCGCATCCACGCCGGGGACGTCGCCGGCCTATGCTACCTGGGTGAACAAATTCTGTACAGAACTCGGTTACCATAATCTCTCTTTCCTGGCAAAGTACAGACCTCCTCACACTGGATCATCTGACGCTACAACTTCTGAAGCCGTCTCGGACACAGTCGACGGCTGCATCGGTGTGACCGGTCATAAGCTCATTAAAGCTGTTGTTGCCATAATTCTGGAGCATCTGGTTGACAGACATCTGAAGAAAGATTGTTATGGTTGTCAGGTCGATCATCCTTCGCAAACACAACATTCATGCCTCTATGAGGCACCTGCATACTATTTTCTGTGGTGTTTTGAACAACTGTCGCATAAACTGTCTAAACCTGATCTAAAACACATTCTGGCCCGAACCTTGAAGCTGTTCGGTTTAACACCGCATCTGCAAAGAATTCAGGGTGTTGTCGACACCGTTCTGTGTGAGCTCAGAGATGAGATGTACATAGTGGAAGGCTTGGCTGAACTCAGGACGAAACTTGTGGATGAAACCTGCGAGCAGGCCGTTTACGACGCGGTTGACAGCTGGAAGAAGAGTGCAGCAACGGACTCTGACTAACCAATGTCATGGGGAACCTCTGCAACACGACCAGGCTGACAAAACTCTTATTTAAACAACGAATTAAGAGCGAGATAATATGTTTATTGTATAAGATTACCGATGATGATCATGAATGTTATGTGGATAATAAACGTTTAACGAAATTAAAAAATCAAATGTGTATTGTGAGGGGTATGTCGAACGAATGGTGTGTTATGACAGCCCAATGTATCGCAAACGGTTATAACCCCCGTATGACTGTTAAAAACATTCTCGAACACATGCCTGAATGTGAAGAAAGTCTTAAAATAGGTAACATTTTATGTCTCTGTACTTATGTAACCGATATGTGTGTGATGTTGTTGTCAAGAAACGAACCGTTGGATGTATGTAAAATTATTGACATATTAGTTGAATACATGATAGTGAAAAATTTTGTAATGTGCCTGAAATTCCTTCGTTATCTAGATGATATATAATGTTATTGTACAACCAATCATATTTAACGTTTGTGTGTGTCCTCTATTGCAAATAAAAACCTTTTGACGCTAATCACTCTGTCATTATTTTCTGAAAAACAGTGAGGGTGAGATGTCTGAATTAATGAAAAAAGTGTACTACAACCCAACGAACCCCGGGTCTTTGGGGGGTAAAGAGCGATTAAAACGGGGTGTGCTACAGGAATACGGTGTAACTCTGAAGGATAAAGAAGTGTCGGATTGGTTATCCGCTCAGGATGCTTACACATTACACAGAACCGCACCTATTAAATACAAACGGAATAGAGTAATGGTGTACGGGAAAGATGTACAGTTTCAAGCAGATCTGGTTGACATGACTGCTTATTCGAAAGAAAACGATGATATTAAATTTTTACTGACTTGCATAGACGTTTTCAGTAAGTACGCTTGGGCTCGCCCGCTGAAGAATAAGACAGGACCGGAGGTTACGAAAGCGTTCACATCTATACTCAAAGAAAGACGTGTACCGCAAAAATTACAGACCGATAAAGGCACTGAATTTTTTAACAAACATTTCCAACAACTGATGAAAAAGCATAACATACATCATTTCGCTACAGCAAGTGATGTAAAAGCATCCGTAGTTGAACGTTTTAACCGGACTCTTCGATCAAGAATGGCTAGATTTTTAACAGCCATCAATTCAAAACGTTACTATGATATCTTACAAGATCTTATAGACGGATATAACGCAAGTTATCACAAAAGCATTAAAATGCGGCCTTTAGACGTTCATAAAGAAAATGAAGAGGTCGTGTTTAATAATTTGTACGGAAAGCTGCATAAAGGCCCAACTGTCTTTAGGTATAAAATAGGTGATGTTGTTAGGATATCTAAAGTTAGAAACGTATTTTCTAAGGGGTACGAGCAGAATTACACAGAAGAGTTTTTCACTATAGCCTCGTGTATACCTCGGACACCACCTGTGTACAGATTACAAGATTACGATGGGGAGGTTATCGACGGGTGTTTTTATGAAAAAGAATTACAAAAAATTATTGTGAATCAAGATAAGTCGTTTAAAATAGAAAAGATTTTAGATCGAAAAAAGAGTGGTCGCAAGGTGCTTTGTCTTGTCAAATGGCGGGGATGGCCACCTAAATTTTCCTCATGGCTGCCAGAACGGGAGATCGCGGACATACAGAACCCCTTAAAGTAACAATGTGGTTGTCATAAGCAGCATTTGTGAAAATCTGCATCATGGGCGAGGGAGGATTTTACGTTACGCTACCATGCAACGCATCATTGGATGTATATCCTGATAATAGTATTTCTAATTACAAAACAAGACTAGCGAAAAGCATGAACCTCAAAGGTCAATGGGAAGTCGGATTAATCGAATTTTACTACCCTATTACCTGGTACACTTTTAATGAGGATGCACCATTTATTATTAACACCGCCCCCAATATACTGGGTTATGATGAGAAAAATTACGAAGAGGGTGAGGGTGTGATTATCTACATTAAAGAAAAAAACCTTCAAAACATATCTAAAGTATGTAATACGTTAAAACCGGGGTATTACGAGGATGTATTGTTTCTGGTTAGAGAGATAAATGCTAATCTACCACCGCGAGTGACTCTTGGGTATGACCACATCAAAAATAGGATATTTCTAAAAGCACCGGCGAACACATCTTTGGTATTTTATGGGAAGTTGGCTATTATTTTAGGATTAAAACCGAGTGTGGCTCTAGGATCTGTAAATCAACCTGGCGATGCTCATTTTGATGGTGCACCTGTTGTGACGTATGCACCACATCAGGCTGACATAAGAGGGTCATATTATACCATGTATATATACACTGATATGATCGAGTATCAACCAGTCGGTGATTCATATGTACCACTACTGAGAACTGTACATATAGACGGGACATCTAATGACTTCATCAGTGTTAGATTCGATAAACCACATTACGTAGCTGTGAGTAAATCTAATATTACAGACATTTGCATCGAGGTTAAAGACGACCAAAACAAACACGTACGTTTCACTTACGGTAAAGTTGTTGCTAAACTTCACTTCAGACAGGTGAAATAGGTTTTTGTTTAACAAAACTATTGCACAATTATGGACCCGGAACGATATGTTGCATACTACCGGAACCAAGCCGGTAACGGGCTACCGGGATATGCAGGCGCACCGGTTATGTATGGTGCGGGGTTAGGAGGAATTTTTAGAGCCCTTTTCAGGACCGCTCTACCGCTGTTGAAAAGAGGTTTTAGTATAGCAAAACCGCATCTAAAAACTGCTGCAAGAAATATAGCTAGCGACGTTGTAACCACAGCCCTATCGAGATCCTATAACGAAAATAATAATAATAATAACGGACAAAACGGCAACGGGTTAATGGTTATGTCACGAGGTTCATTTAAACCACCCGGGGTACGTATGCGTAGGGGGAGTGGCCACGTGAAGAAGTCTAAACGTACTAGTAAGAGACGTACAGGTGCAAAACGCATACGACGTACCCGCGCGAAACGTGTAAAGAAGACCGTCCGTGTCAAAAGACCACTGAAGACTATTTTCTAAACATGGCTCTATTCCACAACATGTCGGAGGAATGTATTAAATCTGAGCTAGATTTATTTACAGTACCTATGACCCAGACATCAATTGAAAAAAATACGTACGTTGAAATACCACCGCTATCCGCAATAACGGATTCATCGCCTCTAGAATTCTTTATACCGGGGACGGGTGAATATTATACGGATTTGAATAATACTCTGTTATACACGCGAATCAAGATAACCACGCCCGACGGCTCTAATATAGCAGATGGTTCACCTGTTGGTTTAATAAACTACCCCGGTGCCTGTATATTCTCACAGGTGGATGTTTCTCTGGGAGATCGTCTGATAACACAGAGTTCCAGTACGTATCCCTACAGATGTTTGATCGAAGCACTGATTAATTTTGGAAAAGATACCCTCGAAAGTGTCTTTTCAGCCGGGTTGTTCTACAAAGATACGCCGGGTCACATGGATGCTACTGACCCCGCAGGAGAAAATACAGGGTTAATGAAGAGAGCTGCGTTTACCAACGCTAGTAACGTCGTAGAATTACTAGCCCCTATACATAGCGATATTTTCTTTCAAGAAAAGTTAATGTTGAACGGTATATAAAAAATACGGATGACCCGAGCTAAAGACGAGTTCTGTCTAATGCGAGATGACGCTATTGCTTATAAACTCCATATCATATCAGCATCTCTTTTTGTGAAAAAAGTTTCCGTTTCACCCGGTGTTCGGTTGGGACACGCTCAGGCACTTCTATCAACCACTGCTAAATACCCCATAGACCGTGTGTGTCTGAAGAATTTCTCTATACCGCAGGGGTCTCGTGTGTCAAATCAAGAAAATCTTTTTCTCGGAACATTGCCGAAATCTGTCATTTTAGCAATGACAGAAAATACCTCCTTTTCAGGGGCGTATGATAAAAATCCATTTGCTTTAAACATTTTAACCTGGAATTTTTGGCTTTATACCTAGACGATATCCAAATTCCATCCAAACCGTTTCAGCCAGAATATAAGAATGGATCTGCTGTGAGGGACTTTTATCAACTCGTATTATCTACCGGAAGACACCTTAAAAATCAGCCTCTGGCAATAGATCGACAGGATTTTCTAAACGGATACACCCTCTATGCCTTTAATTTAACACCTGATGAAGATTGCTCGAATCATGTTTCACTAATTAGATCGGGTAATATTAGACTAGAAGCTCGATTCAGACAGCCTCTCAGACAATCCATAACTATTATCGTATATGCGATTTTTGATTCAATCGTTGAGATATCCTATTGAAGACAGGTGTTAGTCGATTATTACTGAGACATTGCGAGATGAATACGGTCCAACTAACTGCTTTTATGGATAAATTTGTGCACAATACGTGTTTTTTAGGAGTACTACCATGCGATTATCTACCAAAAACACAGATAAAGATTTTACCGGCTATGCTTATTTTTAATACCGACCCCTCCACAAAACAGGGGCAACATTGGGTCGCTATCTACATAAACAAGGCTAGAGTTAGCTGTTTTTTTGATTGCTTCGGCGGATGTCTGAAAGATCCACGTTTTCCGAAGACCGTCCAAGGCCTTTTAAAAAACAATTCTATAGGTGTGCAATACTCTAACAAACAGGTTCAAGACTTCACATCAGATACTTGCGGACAACATTGTGTGTTTTTTCTGTATCACATGTCAAAAGGATACGTTTATGAAAATATTGTTAAAATGTATTATGACGACCTGTTTAAAAACGATAACATGGTTACTCGATTTGTAAAGAGACTGAAACCTTCTCTCTGCGATACGTTTAACTGTATTCAGTGCGTGCAGATCTGTAAAACGTCTCTGTAGTACACCTAGAACACCCCCCTATTATTTAATGTTTAATAAATAAAAGACTATGTAATCATGAATATATTAATATGGCTGTACTGTATAAATAAAGACAATGTATAACCAGGCATCTTTTTCCGTCTTTTTTTTTTTATTAACATCAGGATGATAACTCAACACACGTCTTGATACAAATATTTCAAACATATTTACAAACAATGATCTTAAAAAGCTAACCAGGCGTTAGCGTCAAGAGTCGGTGAATTAAACACATTTTCAACGGGGTTGCTAGTTTGTGTCGTAGTCTTTGGCGTATGTTTTTTAACCTGCCATTTTTTCAATGGGGTAGGTGATTTCCTTTTAAGGGTCTCTACCGTGCGTTTAACCTGAGGGTTGGTTATAGTTGAAAATGGTATATTTAAAACAGCAAAAGCATTCAGAAATTCCCTCCACCCTCGTGGTCTGTATTCATCGCGGATTGTTTGAGGCGATGTTATACTTTTAACCAAATCTAACATGTGCGACCCGCTGATTACGTCACCTTTAAATACAAACTCGCCAGAATCTGTCCATGAAACCACTTGTTTAGCATTAGACATTTTACTCAAAATGAATTTGATGTTTTTTAAGTTCCTTTGTGGTACATTGTTTAAGATTTCATTGACAATATGATCCTCTCCAGCATCGTTATTAGGCGACGGTCTAGTTGCACTAACAGATGCGGTAGCCGGTGCGCTAACAGGTGCAATAGCAGGTGCATCGGTATGAATGGTATCCTGTTTTGGGAGTGCAAGAGTTAAAGTACTACTTTCCAAATCGCCTTGTTTTACTATAGTTAAAAACCGTTGCAAGACATTGGAATAAAGTTTAGCCTTCCCGTGTGAATCTAAATCATGTCTCTGCAATATGTTTCTTATAGCCGTATCCAAATCGTTCTCCACGGTTTGCTGAATTGTCTCACGAACACTCCCCGTTCTTAATTTATTCATCTGATTCTGGGGGATTAGGTAAAGCTTTTCAGCATATTCCATGTCTAAGGCTATCTGGACGATATTAAACTAGTGATAAACGGTATTGCCACACTTAACAGAGGTACCAGAAAACCACCTCGTTGATTAATCATCCGTTTTTTTCTCGTAATGTTGATCTTTTTACTCGCTGTGTATTTGATCTCCTCTTTTCTCTTTTTTAACCTTCGTAACTGCTTGGTGTTTAGAGGTATGTTACTGTGGAGCATGTTAAGAGCGATCTCACACAAGGACAGTATCAGTTGATCTGACGCTGACTGTAAAATAACACGTCGTTGCTTGGGTGAAGCCTTATATAACAGTTTTAAAAGAGGAAGGTTTTTACAAAGTCTATCACTCATTTTTCACCAAAGTTTACCGTGGTCTTTTCTGCACGTACACCACCTGATGTTCTGAAAACAAACCTGATCTGAGACGAAAACGCTCAGGCGTTTTAGCTTTAAAGTCAATCAAAAGGAATCCAAAAGGTTGATTGGTCGCATCCTTATAACTTTCCATAAAGAATTTTGTATTTCCAGGGTAAATCTGACGCCCTAAAATCATTATCTGCATCGAGTCTCTAGGGCTCTTGTACAAAACAAGATAGTGTGTATTGAGCGTAATAGTCCTACTGGTTTTACCTTGAAAAAACAGATTCTGTGTTATCAATATGATGGAAAATGATTTATGATGAACGTATTTCGTGAAAGCTTGTGAAAGTTCGTCGTTCGAATATGCCTGTTCCATCAAATCATCACAAATAACAATAGATCTCTTATTAGGTGGTAATAAATTTTCATCCGTTAAAGAGTTTGGAATACCTTCAATAAATTTTATATCATACAATGACAACAGTTCATCGTACAAAGGTTGCCAACAACTGTATAAAAACACAATATTATCAATTTTTACATTGATCATCTTGTCTGCATTACACAATAATTTTTTCACAAAGACAGTCTTCCCGCTGCTCGACGGGCCTGAGATCACCGCCGAGAACGGGAACTGAAAACGGAAGTCGAAATCTTCTTCAACATACACATTTTGCGATCTAGAAATATCGTTAGTACCCATAAGGAATTGTGGTGTAGTCAGCCAGTAGCACACGCTTGTCATATACCACTTTGAATCTTTTCAAAACTGACCTATTATGCAGTGTGAATTACTTTTTATTACGCACAATGGTCTCGGTGCGAGTGAGCAGGTGGCTAGTGTCACGTGATGCTACATACCCATGTATCAGACAGATCATGCTTTCTAGGGTAACGACTTTTGCATTCGTAGAATGGAGCGTGATACCTTTAGCTTTAAGAGTGACTTTATTTTTCACGGTTCTAAAACTGTACGATTTCGGTCCGGTCGATGCGAATTCGATGACGTAGTCGTCTGCATCAAGCTCGTCCGTCAGTTCGCCAAGATATGCACCTGTTTTAGGCATCCAATCTTCATCTTTCGTTATGAAGATGGCGCTGTCTGTATCTACGTAAAAAACACAAGGTCCTAATTGATCCATAAGCCTGTATAACTCCAAACGGCCATACGCAGTGGTGAATGCGGCAATAAACACATTAACATCGCGCGCGGGGGCGGGGTCTTCGTCTGCGTAACACCACTGCACTAGCGCTACTGAGTCTGACACGAATGAGAAGTGTTTAATGATGTGGCCATTTCCGAAGATGTGACGGGCGAAATCTTCGGGATCTGTTAAAAGTTCTGCTGTAGGCAAATTACACCTAAGCCCAAATCTCCCCAAAAGGGAGTTCAATAAAAATTTATTTATAGATCTACGTGCAGGGTTGAGTGTGATTTTATCGATGTCTAGCTGAACGCCCTCCTTCTCAAAATACCCTTTGACGTAAGTCTCCTTGTCTGCGTCTGTCACTACGTCTGGCGGAAAACCTGAGGCCTCCTGTTTGAATTTGAGAAACGTCTTAACATACTCGCTGAATAATGTGTCTGATGTCTGGGGGAAATGCAAGACTTCCTCATTTCTGACGACTGAATAACCTTTAACAACAGCACAGGAGAGTTCAACAGATGTCCAAACGCCTGAAATGGCTCTGTCTTCATCAACATGCTGACACTGGTCCTGATATTGCGTCTCAGCACAGGTGCGACACAGTGCAAACAATAGTTTGCCCTCTGGAGACTTGAAAGGTAGAACCGGGTGGAGTAGATTACGTGGTGGGAGTACGGTACATTTAACAAGACCAAAATACGATTCGACCGGTTCAAAATCTTTTAAAATTATTTCAGGATGTCAGATAGGGTATGTTTTACATGACTGCACATAAGGATAAAGAGATGTAAAGTCCAAATAGGAGATACGTTCATCTTCGCTGACCTTGTGGTACAGCTTGAGTGCATTAGTCCTGCCTCCGAAAAGCGAGTCCCTCGGATTAAGCCTTGCAGGTGCATTATAACTACTCATAAAAGCTTTGACATCAGAATCGTTTTGTTTGGATTTCTCCCACTGACACTCCCAAATCTCATGTACATTGAGATTGTAGGTATTACGCAAAACGTTCAATTTATTGTCAGATTGTCTTCTGAGCACACTGAAAGGTATTTTTGATACCGGATTCAAATCGTTAGGATTAAAACGACAATCGTGACCATGCCAGAAACAACCTAAAAATTCCAAGGCTATTCTATCACCGTTATCAACTTCATAATAGCCATCCACATGATACGGTCCGAATTTGGCTTCGCCGTAATTTAACGCATGTTGAACGTCGACGTTTCTGCTAGCTTTAATGTATTCGAGCCATTGGATGGAACGATCTGAGTAAGCTTTGTACTGATCGATGTAAGCATTATTGTGTGTTAGGGCTATTGTGTCTTTGGTTAAAAAAAGTGTTTTGAACACTTTCATAGCACACCCGGCAAGCATTATACATCCGAACGGGTCCACGTTTGTACACTCGATAAACTCATTTCTGTATTTCATGCAAGCCTCACGTAACAAAACGACATCGTTCTTACAGTACATCCCGAGTTGTTTTTTGAAGTCAAACACCTCCCCCGCTACGCTCTCGTACCACGAGTCAAATTTCATTCGGTCTGTGTCAGACATTGTCTGGTAGCCATAAAGTTCCTTACACGGATACGGTCCTAAATAATTCACATTCTGCGAACGGTTGAAATGATGGGGGAAGTAACCTTTTTCGCTGGTGTTTAAGTTTAAAGCAGATGTCATTTTTGACAATTTCATAGGCAAGAAGCTATAACTGTCAATGTATCTCTGTTTAAATACCTGATCGTACATATAAACAAGCCTACAACCTTGGAGTATAATTTTTGGCGTTAACCCCTGACTTGTGAAATACTCAAGCAATATAAAATAATCGAAACCCGAAGAATTGTGTGCGATAAATGTAAAATCAGCAAATCTTGGACGTCTGAAATGTTTGACCATTCGGTCCACTCAGTCAGCACCTTCGGCTGTGAATTCTTCACCAGATTGCAAAACTGCACATATGTAATTAGTGGTATGCTTACCATTTTCGTACATTGTTTCGAAGTCAATATAAATGTAGGCTTGGCTATGTTCGGCAGGTTTAACAGGTTGAATATAGCAACTGTGGCCCTCTTCGTCTAACAGAATATCCCCACAATGCACACATCTCGACGGTGCACATTTGTGCGCTAATAGTTTATCACCTGACCATTTTGCTCTATACTGTCTGTAACATTTGTCGCAGTATTTTACGAGATCACACTGAGATCTCACCATTTCACTTTGTGGTTGCTTATGCATTTCATAACAGAAGTCAGATCTACAATATCTTAAACAATCAGTGCATTGTACCGATTTCTTAGGAAGTGTGTAGCACTGAGTGTCGTTGCACACGTTGCACGTAAATTTGCAATAATGTAAAGTACGATCATTAAAACCTTTATAGCAGTACTCACAAACATAGTTGTAACCTAAGAAACCCTTCAAATTTTTTATCATGTAGTAATGATCTTCGTGCAGATATAAATGTATCGTCTTGTGAAGTAGCTCATCTGTATTTTTATATACCTCCAATTTACCTAAACACGATCTGTGAAAGATTACTATTTTCAGATCTAGAAATTCTTCAAATTTAAAAACATAATTTAATACAATTTTATCTCGTGGATTGTAACCCAGATCTGTATGT
Organism: Sinocyclocheilus anophthalmus; assembly: GCA_018155175.1. Taxonomy (NCBI): domain Eukaryota; kingdom Metazoa; phylum Chordata; class Actinopteri; order Cypriniformes; family Cyprinidae; genus Sinocyclocheilus; species Sinocyclocheilus anophthalmus. The sequence continues at coordinate 215,059 of JADLZN010010983.1, forward strand.
ATTTTTTTGGCTATTTTCACCAAATCGCTGTCGGGACATTGAGGATTTAAAAAATGAGCGATGCATATGCTAAAACACATATTGTCTGCTATATTTTCAGGGATGAATAAATTCATTCTATTTTTCCTTATAACCGTATTGTAGGCCAAGTCGGCTAACTTCCTACGCACGCCGCCGTGTTTGTTTCGTGCCACGGTCACGCATAACTCTAAAGCAGAATCTAAACCCACGTCTGTATTGCTTTGAACAGCGCGTTCGATCTGATCAACTAATATACCAACGTCGTGATTATTATTAGGGGTTAGAACAGCATTAATATCTGTGGGGAGACTCCTTGCAGAGATACGTTCAGAAAACCATCTTCACCCGCCATCAATATGGAAAACGCTACAATCTCATTCAAAATATCTTGCAAAAAGATATTATAGGCAGCATAATCATCAGTGGCGATTTCACGAAAATTTAAAGTTCTTTAAAATCTCTAAACCGTTAAATCTCGGTCTTGGGACAATTGTAAAATCACCCACACCACTCTTACTAGACTATCTTTACAATTCTGGCTGAGACCCATATCTGGTGCTGCAGGATCATAACCTGATGGGTCGTCATTAGAAGGACCTGCACCGACCTGTTCATCGTTGTTTATAGATACACCCAACCATTCATGTTGTTCGTCTACAAGTTCGTGTAATCTATCCATCATGTTAAGCGATTCAGGCTGTAACATCTGTAATTGGTTATTAATCAACTCGCGTAATTGATCACTATTGTTTTGAAAATCATGTCTAGGCCTTAATGATCTCTGATCATCTTCTGAAGTGTGGTCATGCAAATCACCGTGACATCTTTTACTGCTCATTTTGAATTATTATTATTTTTATTTTAAAATCAGAAATACAAAAATGTAAAGCTTAAAGACAAGCGTGTGCAACCCACCCCTTGAAAACACCATCAACGTTTGTTATGTGACATAAAACAAAACATGTACAGTATAAATTTGAAACCACCGTTTTCTTCCACAAGTAAAATAGTATCAGAAACAACAATAAATCGATGGCAAACAATAATAAAATGTAAGAAATAACAAACAACAACAACATTAAATGTGTGAAATAATATATGCTAATAAAACGTTGTCAATAACATACAAACCACAAGTAAAATAGTATCAGAAACAAACCTCAATAACAATGTGTGTGAATAATATATGCTAATAAAAACGTTGTCAATAACACAGAAACAAAACAAGCAACAATTCAATACATAGAATATTACTTATCTCCCCATACGTTTGTATAAATCTGTTAACATTCTCTGAATAAGGTTTAAACGCTCACCCATAAGAGATAAAGCATTTACCGAAAGTCTCGACTCCGCGATCTGTTGGTTTAACGCTTCCGGTACACCGCTCATGGCCTGCTGAAACTGTTGGAATTCATTATAAAGCTGATCGTGACAACTTCTCCAAAATTCAACTGCGTGACGTAAAGCTTCGTTATGTTGCTGCTGACAGGCGATAATGTTTTTTAAAATAGACAACACGTCGGCTTGAGCGCAAGCGACAATGTCTTCCGTGTCCCGGTAAGATAGGGGTTGTCCGACCAGGTCGAAAAGTCTCTCAAAGTATCGATTAACACGGCACAGCATATCATAATCGAGACTTCTATTTAAATCACGATCACGGAACAATTCCTGAGGTATTTCATGCGGTAATTCAACCTCATCCTCGCTCTCCGTGTCGGTGAAGGATATCTGATCCCATGCGTGGATCTTTGAATCTGACCACACGGCTAGATCTCTCTCATCGCACCCTTGTTCTGTAAAAAAAAACCAATAACCGTTTATTAATTAACTAATAATCAAACATAAAACGTAATAATGAGATTTTTTGTTTTGTTTTACATACCATTATTCTCTGAAAGACTTAAACGGCTGGTGGTCGGGGAGTCATCCGTATCCTGCTCCTGTAACCTCAAGCGTTTCACACCCTGACCGCCTGTATGCTGAGGCCTCAATCGCGGCGTTGGGGAGCTGGATGCGGCAGGGGTGTGATCGCTCGTGCTGGCGGTGAGCGTGTGAGATCCTTCCTCTGAAGACGTAACGCGCTCGGGGGTGGTTCGTGTGACGTTGTTGGCCTCGTGACATGATTCCGAACTAACTACAACCTCTTGCAGCGCCACCTCTGTAGGTAATATTACCACGTGGCCGTCAGAACCAGCATGTTCACCTGTCAAAATTTTGTAAACACTTCATGAGAAACTGAAACTTTTAACACGTTGAGAAAAACGAAAGTCTGTATATGCAACCAACCGTTATTAACATCGCAGTCATCATCACAGGTAACTAATTGGGCCTCGTCAACTGTTGGAGTAAAATGATAACGATTATTATTATTGCTATTATTAGACATTGAGTAGTTAATAGAAAAAGAGAAAATACTTACATATTTGTTCAAGGATCTGTTCCAAGCCTTCGTCGAAATCCAGATTCTCAAAAACACCTAGAGATTATAAACAGAGTGTTAAACAAATATTCACGTTTAAATATATTTAAATAAACACCCCGATGAAAAACACACTTACCATCGTAATTGTCAGCCATTGTTCCGTCGATTGATGAGATAATTAATATTGTACACCATGAAGATAGAGTTACGGGTAGGCCTAATGAACTGTACAACTTTTGCTTTTTAACAGAACGTAGTGTGGGGTGGGGTCTCCTTAGAACTCACCGTAAAAGCCGATAACTACCAGTAGGGGGTATCCTAACCCCTATTTCTTTTTTTCTTTTACAAGTGAATTGGTGTGATATTAACGTCCTCAGAGACTGTCTGGTCTTTATTACGTGTCCTGGGCCGTAGCCATATACTTTCATCTTGAGGGTGTTAGGTATAACCTTATCTACACATGTTTGAACTCAACGGGGTTTTTAACCGCCAAAAATCAATGCCTGGATATCTGTTTATCGCTCTCACACCTTGTAAACCATACGCTCAAATGATCGTTTGAAGTAGGTCTGATGTAAGTCTCACGATGGAAAATCAAAGAGAACTATTCTCTTGTTTGTATTAGGTATAACTCATAATCGCTTGTTTGTGTGTGTGTGTGTGTGTGTGTGTGGTGTGGGTGTGTGTGTGCGTTTTTAAACATGGACAAAATCGGAGTGCATAAAGATTAACAAATTTAACTAGATGAAGTAAACGGAAAACACGATTTACTTAATCATAGACCTTTGTTAAAACAAAACTATTTAAAGTTTGTTATGGCTGCCTTTCTCTCTCTATCTAATTCATTCCTGAATCCAGATCTACATTAGGGTATTAACATTCCTGTTTTTCTTCTTAACCTAACCAGATGTTTGAGGTTAAAAAGTTCAATAGGGTGCACATCCTTTAACCATCCACCGAACTTTTCACTAAACTTTGACAAAGTTCACGCTCGCAGGTGCAGGTCGTAATAGATACAACGGAGATCCTTTGATCAGTGAACTGATTACTTGACACAACACCGACGTTTACAACACCAGGTCCCTCAAAAAACTCATTAGTTTGCAAATGAGTTGCGATCCCAGAAACAGGCTTAGATGTTTCACAAACGTTTGAAATACATTACGCTGATACGGACGCTTCAGTAATCACACAAACCCCAGACACCCAGCGCCAGTCTCGTTTCGATACACGGCGTGATACGAAATATTTACATTTCGTACTTTGTTGTAAAAACCTTAGACGTTTAATTACGCATGTCTGTTTTGATTGATAGATAACACGCCACAAGCGTTACAGACGGAAAATCAAAGAGTCTCCCCCGAAACACACCAGTTAGATATTTGCGCGAGCATTCGTGTGTTTTAACTGTCATACCCACACCGTAAGTTAAATTTGACAAAACCAGAAGAGTAAATAAAGGAATTACTTAAAGTAAGTGGATGAAATAAAATAAAAATAAAATAAAAACAAACAACTTTTACTATGAGTAGAGAAAGTGTTTTAGAAGAAAACTTCTACTAACCCTAATTTACAGTTTAAAGGTTTAAAACTTTTAAAGTTAAAAGTGTTGGTCTAATGTTAAAACAGATAGAATGTTTTCATCAATTAAGAAATTATATCGATTTATTAGAAACACTGCTTTGTTTAATTCTGTTAACATACATTTAAATCTTATCTTTGCGTGACTCCGGTGTTAGGGATGTGTTAGGGGGGTGGTAGGTGTGGTTTGAGGGGGACCGGATGTAAACATTCGGAGTTTTGACAGCAGTGTGTGAGGATGTATCAGCGGAAAACATCGTAAGATGAGAGGGTTTTTTTATTTTGTTTAACTTGTGAAAAACTCTAACTAGTTTTTAAATTGTAATGATAGACTACAACATAGATTTTGACAAGTATCTTATTGCTAACGGTCTGATATTTTTTTTTTGTTTTAGTTCACGGTGAGAGGTCAGCATTTTTTCTTTTCTTTTCTAACAGGTAACAAACTCTCAAACTTTTAAAAACGTAACTGCCGTATTGTTTAACGAACGTATCTGATATATATATATGTGATTGTGATTTTTATTTTTATTATTTTTTTATTTTTATTTTTTTTTTAGCCCGGTGAGATGTCAGCAATTTTTCATTTTTTATTTTCTAACCGGTAACAAACTTTTAAACTGTAGTGTTACAAGATTTTGACTGCACGTACTTTTTAACAAACTATCTGGAAGGATACTTTTTGTTTCAGATCATGGTGACAAGTCACCATTTTTATTTCATTTTCTAACCGGTAAGAAACTCTAAATAGTTTTAAAATTGTAACAGAAAAAACTGCCGTATTGTTTAACGAACTATCCGATACTCTTTTTTGTTTAGATAGATGGATAGCGGCCTAGTTTTCATTTTATTTTCTAACTTGCAACAAAACTCTAACTAGTTTTAAATTAACAACACTTAAATATCCGTCTTAACCCCCTGGTTTTTACTCTTTTCTGGAAACACAGACATTACATTGTTTATATATTTTATATAGTTTGATGTTTTTCTTGAAATGTAGGTGTGTGTGAAAACTTTAATAAAAACTTCCCTTACCCCAGTTTAATAAGCATATCACGTTTCACAATTTAAAGTTTAAAGCACATAGTTAAAAACAATTAACCCACACAAAAAAACACTTTCCCAAACAATCATAAATTCCATGGGAGCATTGGGGTGGATAAACACATGTCCGGTTAGAGGGGTGGGGGGTGTACATGATAGGTGTCCAAACAGGTGTCCATTTATGGGAGGAGGAGGGGGGGTTTATGAGGGGCAATAAATCAAAAAATTTTGTCACATAGTGACATACTTCTACGTTCCCCTCTCTCTACCACTTGCCATCCACGTGTGCACATTCACAAGCGACGGGATACACAACGGTTCCTTTATGTTAAGTCTTCTTGGTAGCTTAGTTAAGTGTTTCCCACTTTCGATTGATGGGCCCCAGGCATGATTCCTAAAATGCTTAGACTCGTAAAACCATAATCCATTAAACAGAAACTAGTTTATTGACCTTAAACTGGATATGCAGGGTGCAACTGCAAACCGTGAGCATGTTTGATTTTCACGCTCGATTCCCAGTCGATCTGTGTTTCATTCACATGTAACCACGTTGTCACCCAGTTTTTCTTTGTCTGGAGTGTTCAATAAATTTTTTTTTTGGTCAACTCACTAAGTGCATTGACATAAAAAAAGGAAATTTACTTTTGGTGCTTGAGTACTTTTAAAAGCAAGTAGTTCCGTACTTTTACTTAAGTACAAATCTGTCTTTACAACTTTCACTTGTAATGGAGTAATATTTGACCAGCAGTACCTGTACTTTCACTCAAGTAATGGAGTTGTGTACTTTGTCCACCTCTGGTGAAGAATTAAAAAAAATCTAAAGAACCTTTTTCCACTATAAAGAAACTTTTGTGGAATGGAAAGATTCCGTGGATGTTAAAGTTTTTCATGGACCCATCAATGCCAATAAAGAACTTTTATATTTAAGAGTGTACCCATTAAACTCTGTGCATCGCCGCGAGTGTGGCAGGGGTTCCCTGCAGTACTCAGATGAGCAGGGTGAGTGTGTCGCTTGCCTGGGCATGAGTCTCACACTGCTTCGCCTCAGAAGAAGAAACATCGGGGCAGCTGGACTGATTTTTCGGGCTTGCCCGCATGCTTCACTCTCCCCACAGCACATGGATTCACTAGTGAATTTCACAAGCGAGGATCAGCGTCCCTCATCTGCAGCAAGCGGTTTGAGCTCTTTCAGAGGATCAGAAGAGGAAGCTGTTCCCGATGACTCTATGTCACTGACCGCTTCAGATGCAGAGGAGTGGACGTGTTCTGGAGAATATCCTGGCACCCTTCCTCTCAAAGACCCAGCACGGGTCAGCGAGCAGATTTGCATCCTTATTAAGGCTGTGGATGAACTCGGCTTGGATTGGTCAGCTCCTGAAGAGACCACCCACAGCCGCTTAGACGAGTGGTAACTGCCAGGACGCCATCAACACTCCTCCCGCCAGAGACCGGGCACATTCTTTCCTGACGTTCATGACGAACTCACCAGGATGTGGCGAGCCCCCTATTCGGTGCACATTCACACTTCTACTTCTGTTGCCCTCACCTCTGTTGATGGCACTGAAGAAAAGGGTTATGGCAAGCTCCCCCCTCTGGAGGAGGCGGTCACTGCACATCTCTGCACTCCATCGGCCCTAGGATTAAAGGCCCATGCAGCGCATTCATACAAGTCCTGCAGGACCACCTCCACTCTAGCAGGTAGGGCTTATTCAGTGGCTGGCCAGGCTGCTTCAGTGCGTGCCCAACCAAATTACCGCTGTGATAGCAGACACATACTCAAAAGAACATTTCTCCTCTTCTCATTACCGTTAATGTCAGCTCCCCACCCCGTGCAACAACCTGCCACTTGAAAGATTCAGACCACTTGGCACCCGGCTCCAGGTTTGGAAAGCCATACCGGGCGTGTTATGTTGGGTTCTGCAGACTGTAGAAGGAGGTTACTTGCTCCAGTTCGCTCGCAGACCCCCTCGCTTCAGAGGTATCATCCAAACTTTGGAACAGGACAATGATTCTCCGAGCCGAAGTGCAACGTCTGCTTGCAAAAGGAGCCGTGGAGACGGTTCCTATAGCGAACAGCGCGGGCGTCAGGCTTTTACAGCCGCTACTTCCTTGTTCCCAAATAGATGGCGGGCTCAGGTCCATCCTCGATCTCATGCATCAGAACTGTGTGCTGATGAAACACCCATTCAGGATGCTGACTTAAAAACAGATCCTCGCGCAAACATACCCCAGGGACTGGTTTTTAATGGTAGATTCGAAAGATGCTTACTTTCAACATGCAGTCCTGCCATTCGGACTGATTTTCCAGAGGATGCTCAGCCTCATATCTCCAAATTGGGTTGGGGAGTACTTTACGAGGGCAGACTGTCGTTTGGCTCCTGGTCCAACCTGGAGCAACGCCTGCACATCAACTGCCTCGAGATGATGGGGGTTTGAGATGAAGCCCTAAAAACCTTTCTACCAGCTTTAAAAAGGCACTATGTACTGGTTCACTCGGCCAACATGATGATGGTAGCCTATTTAACTCACTAAGGCAGTTCCAGGTCACGCTTCCTTTACAGGATGTGGAGACGCCTCCTCCTATCGGCACAGTACAACCTACTCTCACTGAGGGCAGTTCACGTGCCGGACAGGTTGCACTAAGGAGTGTCCAGGGGCAATGCAGGAGAATGGAGACTACACCCCCAAACAGTTCAAAAGATTTGATCTGTCTTCAGGAGGGCAGAGGTGGACCTCTTCAGATGGCTTCCCACTGGTTGCCCTGCTTCCTCAGGGTCAGGGAAGTCAGGTGCTCAGTCCTCCTGGTGGCCCCACTCTGGAGGAATCAGAGATGATCAATGTACAGACGTTTACAGCTCCCGCGAATGTACCATTTTGGAGGCTAGAGCCACATCTACGAGACGCCTCTACGCCCTTAAATGGTCAAGCTTTTCCGACTGATGTGCAGCATGGAATGAGGACCCGTCCTCTTGTGATGTTGTGATTATCACCCTTCTGGCTCTTCCTAACCCCGAGGATGAGCAGGGTCCCAATTCACTCTGCCTGATTCTGGTGCCCTATGCGCGCCTACACATCTGTGTTTTAGAGGGCATATTATAGATCGTGCTCCGTAAGCGTCCTGTTGCTATGTGTCAACTAGAATGCTCGCTGTCAATTGATAAGCCATCCTCCACCTGCCAACACGCTCTTTCTGCTATTGGTTCGGCAATCTGAATTCTGTTCCTTTACGCTGGTTGTGAATTCTCAACAGCAATCAGGATTCTCCATGCCTCCCCCGGCTTCCTCTGGTTTGATGTCGGCGCTTCCGCTACTGCCTGACTTGACACGACGCGATCACGACCAGGCACCTACTTGAGTATGTCAAGGCCCCCCCCTGATTATTCGCTCTAGGAATAACCCACGCTTCCATAGCTTGCCACTGTGTACCTATCACCACATTGTATACGTAATTCTGGACAGCTCCCTCTTCCAAAACCGTATATCATGCCACCTCGCTAAGAAGAAGCCGAGGGGGAAGGACAGGAAACTGGTACTGAAGATGGCATATGGTTAACCTTTTCTGAGTTTGGTCAGGATCGATCACTATGTTGTCTGGACAGAGGAGAACTGGCCCCCGACTGAGCCGGGTTTCTACCAAGGTGTTTTCTCCATTGTCACCGATAAGAGTTTTGGTGCCTCTGGCTTGCTTGGTTGGGGATGCTTAATTTCCAGCGATATCGTCGACTTAATTGCAAAGATACTATTTAAACTGAAATGAGCTCGATGATGACATCACTGAATTCAACGATGAACTACCTTTAACAGAAAATTGAGTGTTTACTATTGTCATATTGCATTATTGACACACTATTTTCCTAAAAAGGTTCAGTTGCTTTGACACAATAGTGTTGTTATTATTAAGCTGGCCCGCGATATAACTAAAGGTGATGTGGACCCGGAGTCCTAGAGACCTAGGCACCACCACCACATCTTCGATTGTGGTGGTTGCCACCGCTGCTGCTTCCGCATTCTCTCAAGTCTGGGTCGGCGTATGTGGTTTGAACAAGTAGGTCAGGGGACATAAACAGCAATGTTTCTCTTTCACATCTAAAACATCAGCCATTGTAACTTTGACGCTGTGAGCTTTAGACGTTGATACTTCTGCTGAGGTCTGCACACAGTCCTCCACTTCCGCGTAAACAAACAGCGCCAGCATTACGTGTTGAGTATGGACTGTGGCATACAAGATTGCAAAGATTTTATTTGTCACATACAAGTCATATAAATATACACTCTAAAAAATGCTTGGTCAAAACAACCCAATTGCTGGGGTTGTCCCTATTTTACCCAGCACTGGGTTGCATTTAACCCAGCATTTTTTAGAGTGCACAACAAGCAGTGAAATGTAGGTCTGATCTACTCAGTAGACTGTGCAATAAAAGAGATAATAAAAATAATAAAATAGAATACTTTTTTTTTTAATACAAAGGAAATACATATATATATACATATTTATACATAGTTATTAAAACCCGAACTGTCAATGCGCAACGATTGAAACTAGCTAACAGTGTGCAGGGAGGATGACCTGCATAGATCAATATAAAGTGCAGTGTGCAGAGTGTTACCGAGTAACCTTTACGGTCCTGTACTGTTGTTTTAACAGTTCTCACTGTGTGCCAGAGTGCGTAACATGCTGCTTTGTAATCAGTCATGTCTCTCGACAAGAGCCCCGCATTCACCACTGCCTGGATCGTTCTATCAACCCATGGTTTCCGGTTAGAGAATGTTTTTATTGTGATGTTGTGTGTTAACTCCTCAACAAGCAGGAAGGTTGCGAAGGTAATGATGTTATAAATAATGTTCAGTTTCTTGCACAGATGAAATCCGTTCGCTTCATGAGAGACTCATACCGAGGAGCCTTACCCGGTGCCGTTTTGTTGTTGTTGTTATTATTATTATTAATGTTTTCTATTTACGCCTTCTCAATGTACCAAAGTGATCATTTCCGATTATTTCATTCGATAATAAGTCATAAACCGGGTAGTCATGACTGGCAGCGCTGCGCTATACGAATAAGCTTCCGTCAAACGGTTCCGAACAGAACCGATGCGCGGGACTCGAAGCCGAGGAAGCGGCCAGAAGAAGCAGTGAAATGTAGCAACATCACTGACCTGTTCAGGGCTTCAAGTGCAGGTCCGTTTCATCTGTAAATACGCTAGATAGTTTTGACTTTATTAACGTAGTTGAGTATTAAACTACTAGTTTCTGTTAGGCTATCAGTAGCACCCCAATATTATCATCATTCAGAATAGTACTGTGCTAAAGGACATCAATATCGATTATAAAGTTACATAAAAAAATTTAGCAGAGACAGATATTCACATGGACTTATTGTACAGGGAGGGAGGGAGCTAGAGACAGCAACACAAAAATAATATGAGTAACAGGCTCACATAGTGTGTTAGACTTTTTCAACAAACATATTGTAGTAATTTTGACATTTAGGCACTTTAGAAAGTGTTTTAATACCCTACCAGTCACAAGGTTTTGATCAGTAAGATTTTTTAAGTTTTTTTAAAGAATTCTCTTCTGCTCACAAGCCTGCATTTATTTGATCAAAAAACAGCAAAAACTAATATATGGTTTATTAAGGGGGGGGGGGGGGGGGGGGGGGGGGGGTTGCAGTGCAAGAGAAATTACCTTTACATTATTTTCCCCGGCCCCAGACCTTTTTTATGTGATGGCCATACAAATAATAGGGTTGTCTGTGGTTTCAGATGTTTTGGTGTACAACTGGAACAGGACCCTTAAAAGGACATATTTGTTCCTTTTTTTTTTTACCCCTAATAGGCAGGCCTACAAATTAGTACCATACATTTTCACACTCCCTGGGGGCTCTTCCATTTTTCTGTTATGCCGTTTGGTTTACACATGTCTCCGGCTACGTTTCAAAGACTTATAGACCATGTTCTGTTGGGCCTTCATGATTATTTATAGCTGATCCTGAGAACAACATCTCCATCATTCGAAGAAAGTGTTCCATCGCATTCACGAGGCGGGTTTCACCATCAACTGAAAACAGAGAACCTAGTGTATGTAGTCAGTAATGGTGTCATCAGGCCCCAAAGTCAAAAGATCGAGGCTATTCAAAACTGTCCTCAGCCACATACAAAGACCCAGAGCTGATCGTTCTTAGGGATGTCAGGTTAGTACAGAAGATCTGTACCTTCTCTACTGGTGTGGCATCTCTGATCATTTGGATTTGAACGAATTGCCCTAACCAGATCTGCTGGAGAAAAGAAGCCAAGCAAGCTTTTCAGGACATGAAGGCTGCCATGTGAAGATTGAGTGATTTATTGCCCTCAATTTGAAGAACCATTTGTATTGCAGCACTTCTGTTCTGTTCACCGAATGAACGAAACCGTTCGAAACCAGAGAATGAAACTATGGAAATGAGTCAGTTAACCAACCGTCAACGCCGTTTTACAACAGGGTCTACAGCTTCTACTAAACCTCGGTTTCGTTTAGCTAGAGCAGCAGAAGATGATGAGAGAGAGAGAAATAGGGTCACTGATGTAGCGACCTTTTAACTTCTGGCAAGGTCACACCTCCACTTAAAACTTTCAGAGGAAGGTTTACAACCCTTTGCTTGAAAGCTGGCTCATTTGCATGATCAAAGTGGGCAGGCGGTTCACGTCCCTTTACACTCGGATTAATATAACAGGAATACAATGCATGCTACGAGGAGGTCATATGTACACCAATGTGTAGGGCATTAAATGAGGATCAACCCCCAGATAATGTAACCTTATTGGTATCAAGCTTCCTTATCAAGCATGATACAACAAGGTTACATTATCTGGGGGTTCAATCATGAAGCATGCATAAAACGGTATACAGTACAAAATACACTATACAAGACCGTAATAATCTTTCCATTAATGTATGGTTTGTTAGGATAGGACAATATTTGGCTGAGATACAACTATTTGAAAATCTGGAATCTGAGGGTGCAAAAACATCTAAGTATGAGAAAATCATCTTTAACGTTGTTAAAGATGAAGTTCTTGCAATGCTATTAATAATTCAAACATAGTTGTTGATATATTTACGGTAGGACATTTACAAAATATCTTCATGGAACATGATCTTTACTTAACATCCTAATGATTTTTGGCATAAAAGGAAAAAATCAATAATTTTGACCCATACAAATATACCCCAGCGACTTAAGACACCTCAAACACCTTGTATTTAAATGAATGCAAAATCATTTATTTTTATTGGGAACAGCCCACAGTTAGAAAGGTTCATTTAGTTTTTCACCCCAAAAAAATGCATAAACAAAATATTGAGCAAATCAGCATTCAGAGCACACTGTGAAAAATAACTTTTCATTTGTAATAATAGATGCAGATGCTACGTCCTTCATTCCAGACCTGTGGGCCATTTGAAGTGAACTCTGACATTAAGACATCCTCCCAGGAAAAAAAAAAAAGCTATTAAAAGGCCTATCAAATGCTATGAAAAGTATTGTCTTCTACATTATATACCTAAAATAATACCTTAAAACAAAACAAAACAACACAACTATACAGAGTACAACTCCCTGGGCTCGTTTCTGCTATAGCTCTACTTGATTTAAGGCACAACAAATGTGCTTTATCATATGACTATAAATATTTGTAACTTTAGCTCATACTTTTTTACACGTCCATGCATCTATCCACACACTTCAAAAAGCCAGTTTTGATCCTGGTATCTGTTAAGGGGTGCTGCTGCAATGCTGTTTTTGCGTTTTGGAGATTGTGGATGGATGAGAGGAGTAACTGATTACAGTTTCATGAATGGAAGGGTGTTGAGATGAGGCCTCACTCTAAAAACATTCAGAAGAAAACCAGGGCACTGATATAGAGGAGACTACAAATATACGAAAAAAAATAAAACTACCCTGCTTGAGGGATGGTCAAATCGAAGTCTTAAAGGCAAACAAACAGGTCTAGTGAAGTGAGCGCTAATGAATGAGAGAGTGCGACCTGAGAAACACAAAGACATGAGGACGAATGTAAACGAGAGACTGCCTTTGGTTTGTCATTTCAAAATAAATCCACTTTCGGGGGCTTGTTCTTTTCGAGACTGCCCCATTAAGGTAAACGCTAATGAAGTGTCCATCCTGTACATTAGAGGAACATACGAAAGGGGTTTGACCATGTACTGTACTTCGAGATCTCGACACAACACTTCTATGAACAGATTTAAAGCAGACAATCAAGCAGTTCTCTTGCATTTCCACCAGTCTGAGCGGAGTTCAATGAGTTCAATCAGTAACAAGAAAGCAAAGAGTGCAATAAGTGTTGCTGTCAAGGCTTCTTGAAGACTGATATATGGTAAATAAAAAATAAATTCACATTTGTGACCCTAGAGCACAAAACCAGTCATAAAGCCGAATCAATTTTGTGGAAAATGGGTGTTTTGTATACAATCATGTTGGGAAAGCTGAATAAATGTAAGGCTTTCCATGATGATGGTTTGTTCGGATCGGTACCAATATTGGTCGCGGAGATACAACTATGTTGAAAATCTGGAAGCTCGAGGGTGCAAAAAACAATTAATAGTTGAGGGAAATATATTTAAGTTGTTGTCAAATTAGTAGTTCTTATGCACATGCATTATTACTAAGCAAAAAGTTAAGTTGTGATGATAAAACGAGAAATGCTATAATTGGTGACCCACCCATCAAATGTATGTTGCGGCTATTGCTAGCAATATGCCGCCCCAGCGACTTAACACTGCTTTTGTGCTGCAGGGAGACAACAGCATAACGTAGAGTCAGAATGTGGAGAAACTTACTATCCTGAGGAATGTTTTTTTGGGTTGAGAGCAGGCGGCTTTTAGCTTCCCTCAGGCCAAAAGTGCATATCGGGACTCTCGTAAGATAAGAACGGTGCTGGTATTAAGAGCTGTCAGTACGTCCGGAAATCGTACACGTGACGACCACCGACCCCACCCCACACCCTACACACACACACACACAGTGAACATAATACACAGATAACACACAGCAAACACTACCAATACATGAACATATTTCTATAATCATTTCACGATCAGTTCTCCCTTATGGTCATGTTTGCCAAAAAAATAATTTTGGTGTTATGTTTAGTGACAATTTATGCATGTAAAACATTAAACATTATTGTATTATTTAGATTATATGCCATACATTCTACATTTTATGAGGAATTTTGCTATTTTGAATGCTTCTTAAATAAAAAGTTAACTTAGCCAACTGTAACATAGCATATAACATGCTCTAAAAAAAAAAAACTTTTCATTTTTAAAAACTAATAATAAAAACACCATTCCAAGTAGTGTAACTGGTTTAAGAAACATATGGCTTACTGCATATACATTGTTTGTAGTTGACAGTTATAGCCATAAACAGAACGAAGCTTCTGCTCGCAGCAGCGGGCCAGCCACGTACATGCGCACTATAGACAAAATAATCACATTTCAGTTCTTTAAATAGACACTGAGATTCCAATTATATTTGCAATTTTGGCAAAGTTTTACATATTTCAAATTATATCAGTGTACGAGTTACACATTCAGATAAATAAAATGTTGCACCTTGAGAAATCAACCTAACTCATGTCTCTATGTGAAAACAGACGAGACACTAAAATCATTAAATAAATGTTATAAAGATGTCTCAGTGTATGAAGTAGTCCAGGTATGATGTGTATATAGTATTGTCAACTTGACATGATTCTTAAGACATCTGACGATTAAATAAACTAAAAAATAACTATTAAGGTCAACATAAAGTAAACTCAAATATACTCTCTTTTTTTGATTCCCCACCATCTTATCAACCCTCCGAAGATATTAGGCTGGGCTGCACTTTAAGAAACGATTAATGAACCGGATCCAGTCCACGGATACACAATCTGAATTAAAATATAAATTGCACAGCCGGCTGTCCATCAAAGAAAATGATTCTTCAGCTTCCAGTTGCTGATCTTTTAAAATGAAATGAAAACGGACGAAACTCACAGGCCAGGAGAAAGGAGGGGGACATGGGCAAAGGCGCGACAAG
This sequence comes from Sinocyclocheilus anophthalmus, assembly GCA_018155175.1. Classification (NCBI taxonomy): domain Eukaryota; kingdom Metazoa; phylum Chordata; class Actinopteri; order Cypriniformes; family Cyprinidae; genus Sinocyclocheilus; species Sinocyclocheilus anophthalmus. Next base: position 230,211 of record JADLZN010010983.1, read on the forward strand.
GTAAGGCGATAAGCAACAGCCTCGACTGGGGGTTCACACAGCTCGGATGCTGGTTGTCCGCGAGTCGACCACCGTTGCCGTGGAAGGACCCTCCAACCGAGGATGAATGATGACGGGCGAAATCTGAGAAGAAGGACTAGAGAAAGGAGTGTTAAGGAGAATCACACACTTGTCGGTTAATACACAGGACGATGATAGTGGCGCAACTAACGCTATTCAGACTTTGTGAAAGAACATTGAGGAAGCCGGCAAACAGTGTGGGAGGTAAATGGCATTCATAGGCATGTGGACATAAGCCATGGACTACAGATAAAACAATACTGGGACCTGTAGACGATCTGAAGCAACTATTAGCTTGTTCAGTTTCAATCATTTAGGCTGAAAGGTACGATCCACGAACTTCCAGTTCGGAAGAGTTCTGTTTACACCTAGTCGGCAAGCTTCTGCCTATCATGGGTGATCAAGAAGCGGAATGAACCGTTATGCGATGGGAACCCCGGTATCGGGAGTGTTCCTGACACAAGCTGCAAAAATAGTGGGCATCTTTAGCAGTTACTCAGAATCTCTTACAGAGGGTTACTGTTCTTTGAAAAGCAGAGAGCAGGTTCTACATGCTAAATATTTATAGGTGCATCTCAATAAATTAGAATTTTGTGGAAAAGTTCATTTATTTCAGTAAATTCAACTCAAATTGTGAAACTTGTAAATTAAATAAATTCAGTGCACACAGACAAGTAGTTTAAGTCTTTGGTTCTTTTAAATATGTGAATGAATTTTGGCTCCCATTTAACACTAAACCAACCCACCAATTCACATATCAACAAAATTAGAAAAGATACTCATAAGCAATAAAAAACATTTTTAAGTGAATGGTAGGCCTCTGGAAAGATGTTCGCATTTACATGGTAAATGTAACTAAATACTTGGTAGGGGCTCCGTTTTGCTTGAAATTACGCCACATCGGCGTGGCATGGAGGTGACAGTTTGTGGCATGCTGAGGTGGTGTGGCTAAGCCCCAGCGGTATTCTTTGACAGTGGACATCAGCCATCGCTTTTGGTCTCTGTTCTCATTTCCTCTGTACAGTCCAAGAGCACAAAGGAGCAGACTAAAACACCAGGCAGATTTAACCGACCAGCTTTTGGTACCTTTGGCAGTCTGGCTTGGTGCCAAGTCCTGCTGGAAAATGAACTCAGCATCTTCAAAAAGCTGGTCAGCAAAAAGAAAGCATGAAGTGCTCCAAAATGTCTTGGTAAACTGGTGCAGTGACATTGGTTTTCAAAAAAACACAATGGACCAACCCCAGCAGCTGACATGGCAGCCCAAATCATCACTGACTGTGGAAACTTAACACTGGACTTTAAGCAACTTGGGCTATGAGTTCTCCACCCTTCCTCCAGACTCTAGAACATTGGTTTCCAAATGAAATACAAAACTAGCTCTCATCTGAAAAGAGGACTTTGGAACCACTGGGCAACAGTCAGTTCTTCTTCTACTTAGCCCAGGTAAGATGCCTCTGACGTTTTCTGTGGTTCAGGAGGGGCTTAACAAGAGGAATACGACAACCCTGATAAGACCAAAATTCGCCATGGACCAACGTCGTGTGTGGTGGCGCTTGGAATGACCTTGAACCCGAGCCTTCAGTCATTCCTTGTGAAAGTTGTGCAAGCTAAAAAATTCTTGAATTGATTTTGCTTGACAATCTTCATAAGGTTGCGGTTCTCTCGGTTGGTTGTGCTTTTTTTTTTCCACACTTTTTCCTTCCACTCAACTTTCTGTTAACATGTTTGGTTACAGCACTCTGTGAACAGCCAGTTTTTTGGCAATGAATGTTTGTGGCTTACCCTTTTTGTGAAGGGTGTCAATGATTGTCTTTCTGTCAGATCAGCAGTCTTCCCCATGGTTTTGTAGCCTAGTGAACCAAACTGAGAGCCCATTTTGAAGGCTCAGGAAACATTTACAGGCGTTTTGAGTTGATTAGCTGATCGGCATGTCACCATATTCTAATTTGTTGAGATAATTTTCAGAATTTGTACAACTCTTTAGCTTTAGACCATCTACAAATGTTAAAACTTAAAATAAAAAGGAGTGCTTTACAGTAGTTTCAAAGCTTTCAAGTAATCCCGTTATAAAAGACCGTCATTGTTTTATTTAATTACTCAAGTAAAGTGTTTTGTTCAAAAACTAACCAAAAATGAAAAGAATATGGTTATTAAATCTCTGTACAAGGAGAGGACATTGGTGTTGTTTCAAACAAAGGGGAATATAATCGGTATCAGGATCGGCCAAAATATACAGGCCATATGGAAGAATCGGACAAAACCATAGTCATGCATCCCTACTTAAAACCATTTGTTGTTGTGTGAAAATATAAGCGCCTACAAGACGTTTGCACAGTCGTTTGTGTTTACTGGGAGCTCCACAATACACCGATCATTATCTGGCACTGAAATAGCATGGCTAAAAAAGTAGTAGCAGTTTCCAAGAAGTAAACACTTGTCAAATAGGTTAAAGAAGAAGGGTCCATTCATAAATAAACATACCTTATTAAGATGTATTAAATGGCTCAGACAATCTTCATCTACCTCTCGTAGTGCTGCTAGTGTCTTTACGGCAATCTAGTCTGTCTCTCCAGTTGCAGGTTTGATAATGTAGCTCAAACTGTCTTTGAAGTGTCGCAGGCATTATGAATGCGTGGGGACAACAATAAAAGGGTTGACGGAGAAGAATAGTGAATTACATTTTCACTAATTTAAATACTCGTGCAGAAGAAAGAGAACTACAAAGGATAACGAAATCGATGGGATTTTGGAGAATCGAGGAAGGAAAGCCAAAATAGCAGATTTACGTTGTTGAGACCTGAGAGTCGGCCCGAAGAGTTGGCACAACGTCTGTTGAAGCAGGAGACAAAGAGAGAGTGAATGCCTCCTTCTGCGCAGCAGATAGTGAATAACTGTCCGCGGCTGACAGTCAAATCACAGGACAAAGAATTACAAACCATGAGACAGACTGAAGTAAAATTAGCAAGATTTTTTTTTTTTTTAATTTCTGGATATTTCGAACACATTAAAAATTAGTGTGATAACCTTGCTTAAGTAGTAGAGTTAGGCCTTATGTTGCCACCCCTATATGTCAGTTCCAAATTAAACAGCAGTCAATAGCAAAACAAAAACAAATGTGGAATCCAGTAAATATTCAGTAAAAAACTGGTGATTAATTCATATAAACAATTCTTCGTACACCTCATATTCCACTTATATTGCCTCATAATTAGGGCTGCCAAGTGATCCATTTTTATCGAATCAAACTAAATGATAATCAAATAATGTACATCCAATTGAGCTGGAATTTACCCCTACAAACAAAGATTTTAAACTTATTTGTAAATGAGAACAGGAAAAGCTTTAGAAAATATATATTTATCAATACAGAATGTCTTACACAAAACTCTTAAGGATACAATGTGAGCACATGACACTAGTTTTCAGAAAAAATGCATCTGAACGAGTATTTACACAGACTGTCAGGACGGAATCCCAGGGGCATGAATGCTTACCACTGCAATAAGAGCTGCATAATTAACGGCACGAGACTCAAAAAATTTAATCTTACCACATGATTTCATGAAAAAAAATAAATAATAATAATCTTTAATTGAAACTAAAACCACAGTAAATGAGTTCATTGAACCGATTCAATTAAATGACCAGTTCATTCAGAATGAAGAGCAAAGGACTTGCTCTACGCAAATGGCTCCATGACGAGATAAACTGAACGTTCGTTCAAAAGACTGTTGGGATTCAATCCCCCCCCCCCCCCCCCCCACCCAGTATGCATTGGTTGACTCAGGAAAGCCTTCTGTTCTGCTATGTAGGATTTGTACGCGGAACAATTAATCGTTGGAGCTGTGAACTGGTCAAAAATAGACAATACTGAGTCTTTGAAATGTAACCACCAAATTAACTTCCTGCTTATTGAACTAGTGTATGAAATCAATATCACATTTGCAATCATGCAGATCACTCTCTCTTGTGTGGTATTAATAAACTACATCATACGATATAAATATATAACAAAGAAAAGCATTTTTCCCTCACATCTTAAAACTGCATTCTCACAGGTTCCATAACACAGCCAGTCGTCATCCAGCGTTAATCATTTGCATGTGTTATTTTTTCCAGAAATTACCACTGGACCATTAATTGCAATAATGATAAAATACATCATTTTGTGCAATAATTTAATGTGCAAATAAATGTTTACATTTGCACTCAGCTTTGAAAGATGTAAATTAACCCTTTGCATTTGCTGAATCGACATCGGTTTGGAAAACCATGTTAGAGTGTAATATCATGAACTATACCTGACTGGCTTCATTTTTGCCTGCGCAGGGGTTGAGGGGTGACTGGGGGCTCGGGACCTGCTCTGCTCCCAGAGGCGACCCTTGACCTGAGACTCGTCCGTCATGTGCTAAAGAAACAGAGAAAAGAAGCTTTCTCAGGAATCCTCAAGTCAGTGAAACACGATAAAGACAAAGGGGATCGGGCTGAATTGAACCTGTACTTGCTGACTGTACGGATGTCTTGTTGTTGGATATAGTTGTGGCAGTTCACACAGTAGGTAAGTCGACGTGACACGGCAGGTTTCCTCTTTGTGAGTAGGAGGTAGTTGCAGTAAGAGAGAGCACAGTAGTTTCCTCTTTGGGTTTACGATTATTGTTGACGTTAGGGGCGACTTCTGTTGTCTTGAGGGAGGAATAGAATCGGAGAGAACTTATGAAAGAGAATAGAATATGAAAGAGAAGAAGAGATGAGAATGAAGAGCATATGATAAGAATAAGATAGGGAAGAGAGGGAGAGGGAGGAAGAAAGAATAAGAATATGTTAGACATAGAATATGGCAAACAGCGGACCCTGCAAGGCGAGTCTTGCGGATTGATTTATTCTTATGATTGTACTGAGCATGATTGGGGGTTTTTTTTTGTTTAATTAATTATTTGTGTAAAATGTTGAATTATTGTCTTACCAGCGGGTGGTTTTTGTTGAGCGAGAAAGCATTCAAAAGGTAAGAGGTTTTGGGTTGTGACCCTATTTCCATTAAGAATGATGAGATCAGAAGAATGAACAGGACCCACACTCAAACAAAACAGAAATGGTGGAATGGAATGGGTGGACATGGAATGGAAATGGCATAATGGAATGGACGAATTCTAGAAATTTATGGAATTGCACTTCAATTAAATTGTACCGCGCACTATAGAAAAATTACCCATCGGGCATGTTTGAAACAACGGTTATTTTTCCCAAGAGAGCTTTGCTTGTTAATGCGATGTGTGAAAAAAGTTTGTGTTTCCCAAGAAGCTGCTTTGTTTAAGCAGTTTTTTTCTAATTGAACTAGGAAATTAGGCACGGGGGCATGGCCATATTAAAAAAAAAAAAAGTTATCAGTTTATTTTTTTTTATAATTACAAAAAAAGAAAAAAAAAAAACAAACTGGCCCTTAGTTTACATCATAGCCATGCACCCTGATTTACTAATTATTTAGTAAATAAGATACAATAAATTGATCAAAACTTACATTAAAGCATTTACAATGTTGCAAAATATTTTGATTTCAAACAATTCTGTTCTTTTGAACCGTCTAATTATTAAAGAACTCAGAAAAAATTTATAATTTCATTGTATCGTATCGTTTCCACATTATGTTACGCAGCACAGATACTGTGCAGCACAACTGTTTTCAACATTGATAATAATCAGAAATGTTTCTCAAGCAGCAGATCAGCATATTATACTGATTTATGAAGATTGAAGAGCATCGTGTGGACACTGAAAAAAAGACTGCAGTAATGATGCTGAAAATACAGCTGCGCATCACAGAAATACATTACATCTTACTATATATTCACATAGAAAATAGCTGTTTTAAATTGTAATAATATTTCACAATTTTTACTAAACTTTTGATCAAATAAATGCAGCCTTGCTGAGCATAAAAGAAAAAGAGCATGAAATAAAACCTTACAGACCCCAAACTTTTGAACAGCAGTGCATTATATTTATATTTATTTTCTTAAATTCTAATTTGAATTACAATTCAGCATTCTTTCTGCTACCTCGCTTCGAATTTAGGACTTTATCTGGAATTCAAACATTTCTCTCAAATCAGTTCTGAATGGTACACAACCCTGTTCTACAGACGGCGAGGATAGGACATGAAGGATGAAAGGCTTACACAGGGAATACTGGAGGGGGCAATGACCATACCAGAGCTGGGGACAACATCAGCGCTGAGAGGGGACTGAGTGACAATCACAGCACTGGAGGGACCTGGGAATGGTTATGATGGGAGACGGATAGGATGAGAACACATTTAAAGCCTACTGCAGTTTTCTGCATGATGTTTGGAGATCCATTCTAGTTCCACTATTAGATGAACTTGTACCTCAGTGGCTTGTGTTGCTGTGTGTCGTAATTAGGACTGCCAAACAGGGTAATTAATCTTAATTTAAGCATTAACAAATAAAAGTTTGTGCAGCTATTAGGTTCTGCAGGTTGTGTGGATGACACTCTCAGCTTAATTAAAGCGACAGGGCTCTGCACTGCTTCACTCACACAAAAGATGCTGCCATTCTCAAACTGCATACGAAACACAGAAGGTAACACACACACACACTTTATGCAAACAATCTTGCGTGTGTAAAGACGCTGCTGACGTTGCTTTTCTATGAAAAAATGCGTTTCGCTTATTTCGTCTGTTGAGCAAAGACGATATTCAATTTCTCCATAAAAAAAAAAAAAAAGACTTTTGTGATTGACTTGCTAGACTTCTCCTCTGGATTTAATTCAGAAATAAATGACCGATAGCGAGAGGTATAAAAAAACTAATAAAAAACTGCAGGAATAGAGGGTCTGTCATCTTATGGCACCTTGCACATGTCCAGTGTAAGAAAAAAAGATAGTCATTTTAACAGTAAAAGACTGCAAAAAAGGCTAGAGTAAAAATCTGTTCATTGGTAGGTAAGTTTCCTTACTCTACATGGTGAAAACTAATACATCTCAGACATTGCATGTCATTTTACGGTAAAATACTCTTAAATGTATAGTTTTTGAAGTAAAGAGAACGCCTCATAGAAGTCGTTTTATATAAAACTGTAAAATTACATGAATTCTCTATGGTAGCTCACATCTGATGGCTTATCATTGAAATAATTGTTTCTTAGTTTTTTTTTTCTAATCAGTTATATGCACATTAGGCTTTTATGTACCTTATGTTGTTAAATTAACGTTCACTGCATTGTTTTAGAGTTGTGTGCATTACCGTGATGGTGTTTTTTGTGTGCGTATGACACTGGGTTCCTTCTAAATATTAGTATTCACCTCAGCTTGTGGAAAAGCTACTTGCGATGAACTCTTGTAAATCTTAGACAACTAGTATATGGAGCAGATGCTTTCCGTTTGTAACTGTAGCATCTGTTGTCCATCTGAACTAAAGAGGTATTTCTATTTAAAAAAGCAAAACGAGGATGGTGCGGTGGACAAGTAATGTGATTAGGGGTGCAACGGATCACGAAACTCACGGTTCGGATCGTTTTGCGGTTTGAGTCTTTTTTCGGATCAGCAAACAAGCAAACAAAAAAATTCCAAAACGGTTTAGTGGGGTGAAATAAAAGTAACTTTGCTTTCCACTTATTACTTAAAGAGCACCAAGTACTTCTTCGATACCACAGCAGAAACTACTGGCCTAGCAGTGAACAGTTTGATCAGTAACAAAACAGGAACAAACATAATAGATAAATACAACAGAACAAATTATGATTAAAATAAGGTCTAACAGTAGCATTCAAGTACAGAAATGTAATAATTAAGTGCAAAATAACACTGCATAGTGTTCACTGTATTAATTTAATATAGATTAATCTTTGTTTTTGTTGTTTAACATAAATGATAAGACTGCAGCAGCCATTTATAGACTGATACACATCCGATTTCTGTGTGCTTACGTTCATTTAAGACATTACAGTCTGTTTACGAGGATACATGATCATTTTGAGTCTGTTCAAGCAGAAGGAGATGAGAAAGAAAACCGAATTCTGTGTTTGCACACTGTCTGACGCAGTTTGTGCGCAATTACCGAAACAATTAGCCTCTTTTTGCACTTGAATGGTTTAAAATCACTTGGATGTTTAAATTGGCAAGACTTAAAAACAAAAATGCAAACGATAAACTTTTACTCTGAGATGGTTAAACATGCGTGCGAACTGCGATCCGTAACGGCCCTAAATGTAATCGATGTATGGCGCGAACACCAGTAACACTGACTACCGCCTAAGCCTAGTGAATTATAAATGTAAAAAAACAGATCGAAGCATTTTGGTATATTAACATATTTTTAGATAACCGTTTTCAACCTGTAAAACGCACATTTACCATTTACATTTGTTAAAACTGAAAATGCTGCTACCGTACTTTTTACAGTAAGGTTCTAGTGGCAACCACAGCTGCCTCTTGTTTTCTTTCTTTTTTACAGTGCAGCGTGAGCATGTTAGAAAGCCTGCTTTGAGGAGAGGCACAAACCTGTGAGTATGAGCTGAGGAGATGGCAGCGGGACAATCTGTCTCTGTGGATGTCTGGCCTTTTTGCTAGAGACAGGAGGCAGAATGGATTTGGGCAAGGCGAAGTTGACCGGCTGTGAGCTGAGTGAGGCGGAGACCGCAGGCTGTGGAGACGGTGCGGTGGGCAGCTCAAAGCTTGATCTGTGACTGAAGGTGGTGGCTGCATCAGAGGGAGTTACTGTGGAAGGGGCAGTGTGCGTGATCACGGACGGAGCCGGGACGCTCGGGACTGTAGTGACAGTGGAAACACCTCCACACTGGAGAGGCTGTGGGGCTGCTGGGACAGGAGGAGCTGGCGCTGGGATGGAGGGGGTCACTTGCTCTGGGAAAAGAGGCATGTAGGTTTGTTGGTAGGACGGGCCAACAGCGTTACCATTATCCTGACTGGCGACTGAGAGGTGGCTGGGCAAAGGAGCAGAAGGGATGAGACGGTAGTCCAGCGGCAGAGAGGGAAGCTCAGTGGAGAGCGGCATGGGAGCCTAACAAACAACAGACACCAAAATCAGCTCACTCTCACAGAGACAACAGACCTCTCTTGTGAGCACACCAATGTCTGGGACAAACAAACACTGCATCTCACAAGTAGGGATAAACCATTTGTGACCCTGGAGCACAAAACCAGTCACAAGGGTCAATTTTATGAAATGAGATATATACATCATCTGAAAGCTGAATAAATAAGCTTTCCATTGATGTATGGTTTGTTAGGATCGGACAATATTTGGCTGAGATACAACTATTTGAAATCTGGAATCTGAGAGAGTATCCTATCTGGCAAAAAAAATCTAAATATTGAGGAAATCATTTTTAAAGTTGTCCAAATGAAGTTCTTAGGCAATGCATATTACTAATCAAAAATCAAAACGTTTTGATATATTTACGGTAGAAAATATACAAAATATCTTCATGGAACATGATCTTTACTTAATATCCTAATGATTTTTGGCATAAAAGAGAAATGTATACTTGTGACCCATACAATGTATTGTTGGATATTGCTACACATATCGCCCCACAAGGCGACTTCACTTTTGGGCTAGAGAGGGACACATATAGTTAATATGTCGCACCTATAATTGTGTTTGCTGGTGTATTTGTATGAAAGCCAGGTATAGAATATACATACATTAATAACTTAACAAACTACAACGCGTGAAAAGTCGCCCGTCGGGGAAAATCAACTATTTATGTTGTTTCTTTGTATTAGGGTGGGTTTTTATATGCTTTTAGACAAACCAGTGGGCCAAATCTATTAATCAGACACCATTGCTGATATTTTCTCCTTAAAGTACTGTAGTTTCCCAAAGGACGACCAAAGAAATACTGTTTGAAGCAAGCACATAGGTTTGAAGACGACACAAACCAATAACAAATCACGTCAAGCAGTGAGCGATTCCTATCATAGCATGCAAATATACCAATAACAGACAAAAACCAAAAATAAAATTAGACCAAAAAACCCAATGGAGGACGTGGGTTTATGTGACTTAGAACCGGTAATTGCATTATTAGCCGTGCAGCAACAGTGTAAAAGTAGCCCGGAGTCAGACGCACTTCACACGCGTATGCTCGCGGGCATGAATTAACAATCACAAACGGCTGCATTCCAGTCTTCAAGGCATTTTAGGACACAACATCGTCAATTAAGTAACTTTAACGAATGTTACAGTAATCACTGTAGTTGTCCGCTAGTAAAAACATAGTTTTATCAGTCATTATCCGTGTATGCCATTGTTTTGCGTTTACTAGAGTTCAGTGGATCAGGAGGCGGGGCTGTGTGACTGAGTGGAGGCGGGGCTAATTTGCATATTCATAGATCCGCGTATATTAAATGAGGCACGGTGTTTAGACTAGACTACACAGTTCAAAGCTAATAAGACTCCAGGAATGAGAAATTTATTTTCACAAGAAAAAACATTTAAATATGTCATTTTGATGATCAAAGATAAGTTTTAAGGGATAAAATATTTGACTACAGGGGGACTTTAAATTATTATGATCAAATCTACTACAAGCCTTCTGTCATTTGATTGACAGTTCATAGCTTTTTAGCAAATTACAAGTCTTTTGGTATCACTGTAAAACTGTCCACCATCATGTCATGGTTCATGTGCTCCTCGCTAAGAGAACGTGTGAAAATGTCTTTATTGATCTGTAATCTATTGCTGCACTCATAATTCGTGTGAAAATTATTAAAAGTTGTTGGTGCTTTATTGCCGCTAGTGTGCATTTCAGTTGGAAACCGCAGTAAATGCATGTACATGCACACTTTTGGAGATTTGCAGAAATGTAAAGGCACGTTTTTCCAGTGAGCCTGCGGTGGATTTAAAGCACTTTTTATTTGATCATTGGCCTTTTAAATAACTGCGTCAGTATGCTAGTTTTACGCTCCCTTCTTGCGTCACAACTTGTAGGCATGAAAGCGTTACAGATATTTTAATAGTGTCTACAATTTAAAAAAATTACTTTTACGTCATCAGTAATAATGGTTCATGCAAGTCCTCACTATAAAATGTTAATAATTTTAACAAAATAAGAGATCATAAAAATTGCTTTTTATTATTATTTTTTATTTAGTGCTGCCCTGAATAAGCTATTTTACATAACAGATGTGTGCATATAGTCCACAAGACAAAAGAAGTACTCAGTTTACACAAATGCTACAAAGTTAACATTCACTTGATTCTTAACACTGTGTCGTTAGCCGGATGATCAGTGGCTACGTTTCTGTGATAGTTCTTCATGAGTTGGGAGTAAACAAAATTTACATTTATTAAAACAGTAACATGTGCAAAAGTGTTATATAGAAAATAAACATTCTACTCTTATTAAATGTACCATTATAGTATTACACTGAACTGATCGACAACTCAGAAAAGAAAAAAAAAGGTTAGTATTTTCACAAGGACTTGTGACTTTTCTTATTTCATACACAAAAAGTGCAAAACTCTGACAAAATCTGATTTTTTTACGTGATTTGAATTTTATAATCGTGATTTTATAATTTCTAAATATAAAGCAAAAAGTAGAAATGAATGACTAATAAGACCATAAGGGCTCCTCTGCTGCCACTCGAGCTGGTTAATAGCTCAGGTCATTTGAGATGTGTTGTTTACACCAAAGTATTATTGGTCATCCCCGGTTAAAAAAAATAACATTTAAACTGGATCATTTTTAGAGGGCTGGAAATGGAAAAAATGGTCACAGTCTGGAGCCCTGAATAAACGTTTTGAACAGCTATCATACTGTCAGATCCAGACTCTTGGATGGGCATTATCCAGGTACACAAGACCGCAATTAAGAGACGTGTATAGTAAAGGGATTTTGTTAGTGAAGAATTGACTATGGATTCGTGAGGGCTATGAATACTTAAAAACATGCAATTTTTATGATCCTTCAGATTAAAATGAACATTTGGCACAGTATTAATTAGACTACGCAGACACGGTCAGTTATGCATAATCTGTAATCATTCTAATGGGTTACAATGTTTCATAATTATCATGAAGCAGCTGTGCATTGGTGGTGGAGGGCAGGAAGGGCATATGAAGTAGGAATCGGTGAATGGGTGGTTACCTGTGTTTGGGAGCTGCTGCTGGTTAAAGCAGTGACTGCTGGGGCAGTGGGGGGGAAGGCTGGCGGACGCAGGGTGTGAAACAAATCTAGTTACAAAAACACAAAATAGTAAAAAAAACCTTTGAACAACATTACAACAAAATGTCTGAGCCAGTGGGTTAACTCTCGAACTGCTCCGACAGATTCAGTTAATATGTTAGAAAAATTGATTTGACTAATTAATTAATTCAAAATGAACCGCTAAAAGAGTGATTTAGATGAAAGGATGTACACTACTGGTGAAAAGTCTGAAATAATTATGATTGTTTTTGTAAGAAGTCTCTTATGCTCATAAAGGCTGCATTTATTTATATCAAAACTACAATACAACTGTAATAATAGAAATATTATTACAATTTAAAATATCTATTTAAACAGTTTTTAAATTAATGACATGGATTTACTGGTGTGAAATAGCAGAAGCATCATTACTCCAGTTCTTCAGTGTCCACCATGATCTTCAGAACTCATGAGATAATATGCTGTTCGCTGCCTCAATCGTTAATAAGGCGTTCCTATTATCAAATCACCATAATGGTGTTTTTTTAGGCGTAATTTTTCTTTAGAAACAGATGCCTACATGTGTTTACAAGATTCTTGAAGTTCAATAAGACCAAGCATTTGTATATGTGGAAAGAAACAAGAAACTTTTCGTGACCAGCGTAATAGGCAAGTCTTAGCTGGGTTACTGTACATGACATGTAATAGATAATGCATCCTTGCGAATCTGAATAAAAAAGTATAATTTTTATTATTATTTACACCGCAGCTTTTGAATGGGGATTGAATCATGGTTGTTCATGGGAAAACGCGCAGCAAAAAAATGTTTTTACATTGGTTTAATAATAATCAGAAAACGTTTCACGGGCAGCGAAAATCCGACTATTATACTGATTTTGAAAAATCATGTGCAATACGCGGGGACCCTGAAGACGAGTTAATGATGCTGAAAATACAGCTTTGATTATCTTTTTACTGTAGTTGTGCAGTCTTGGTGATTATAAAAGGCTTCTTTCAAAACCATTAAATTCTTAATTAACTGTAACTGGGCAAAACAACTACCAGTGACACATGTTCACCATTAACTAAGAGCTTCCCCTCAATAAACTCCTAGCTTGCTGCTTATTAATAGTCAGTAAGGTAGTTGTTAAATTTAGGTATGCGTAGGATTAAGGGATCTAAAATATAGTCATGCAGAATAAGGCATTAATATGTGCTTTTAAGTACCAATAAACCAAAATGCTAGAAATATGCATGCTAATAAGAAACTACTTAATAGTGAATAGTGTTCACGATTAATCTAAAAGTTAATCACGTAAACAAAGTAGTGGCCTGGTCTGTACCTTGCAGAGGCTCAAAAGTGTCCATGAAGTCCAGGTTGGGCTGCAGTGGGATGAGGCCTGGCTGGATCATATCTGCATTACCTGCATGGGCTGAGAGGACAGCGGCGCTTAGATCGGTGTTAAGTCTTTCTCAGAAATAAACGCGTGGCTCAGATAAACAGCAAGACATCGACTTCACTTCATCAACAGACTCCCTCGGATTGGGCCACACCAGAAGGCTACAGGTTGATGAGAGGCAGCGTTGAAAGAACACAGCGTGGTCTGAGAATTCAGAATGAGAACGGTGCCACATGGCAAGAGCAGGATCCATCATCAATTGGAACAGGATGAATCGGAACTTCTGAAGGGAGTCTGCGGCAGAGCTTCCCAACGCTTGCCGTCTTCATCTGTGGTACAGAGAAGGGACCGGCAAGGTGTTTCTGGACACACTTCCCAAAGAGAGGAAGAACGTTCCTCCGCCACCTTCGGAGAGGTCAAATGCCAAAGACAAGACAGGCCACTCAACAGACACACCAAGTGCAGTGCAGACAGAAGATGCAAGCACAAGCTACAAGGTATTAGGACACCAATTTATCACTTTTGTTTCTTTAAAGGGATAGTTCAGTCAAAAATGAAAATGTGCTGCTGTTAGTTTTCTCACCCTCAGGCCATACAAGATTTTTAAGGACTTTCTTCAGTAGGACAGTAAAGAAGATTTTTAGCTGAAACTCTGCTCCTTGGTGATTCATAAAATGCAAATCAGTGGCTACCAGTTTTTATAAAATAAAAAGGCCTATCAAGAGACACAAAATGACGATATATTGCGGTCTTATGAAGCGAAACAATCAAGGTCTAGTGCAGAACAAGGACTGACTATGATATGTATAAACAATGCTCATTACGCGCATAACCCAGCAGCCGCCTATAGTTCCGGTACAGCAGAGCGGTGACCGAGGAATATGGAAGTATGATCCACGACACGAATCATTCTTTTGAACTGGTTCTTTTTGGTGAACTAGTTGAACCAGTGAAGGTTTTTATAGTATGATAACTAAGACTACTTTTTTCTTTAAGACGTTATATGCTTAGGCAAATGTAAAACATGATTCCACGGTCAAAGATGTGTAAAATAATATTCTATGTTCGTTCAGTGACAGGGCAATTTGTTTCGCTTCATAAGATCGTCAGGAGCCACGGGTATTAACTTTATGTTCCTTGATATGCTTTTTTTTATTCTCAAAAACAGGTAGCCGCTGATTTACATTTTATGAATCACCAAGTAAATATCTTCAAGAATAAATTATGTAAATTAACAGCATTTTTTGGTGAAAGGTCTCTTTAAAAATCCTTTTGGTCTACAGGCTAAACCAGGGGTTTACAAAATTTAAAACACCGTAAAGTACCCCCTGAGATTTCAAGTTAATGTTTAGAGAATTTAAGGACGGTTCTCTGATGCTGGTTATTAGTCACATGGCATGTATGCAAACATGATACAGGGCTGCACGACTTCTTATGAATATTTTGTCATACACTGCCACATTTTTATTTCATGTGAAAATGTCTCATATTTCTACTGCCGAGACATCCAGACTCAAAGAACGGCAGACTCTGTAATTCTGATGCAAATAGTTCCTTCTCCTTTTTTTGTTTTTTTGCAGAATATTGACCAATGCTATAATCTCCCATGCACAAAAAAATGATGGAAATTATGCAAATGTGAATATAAAAGTGAGCATAGCGCACATTGCGTTCCCAAATGCAGGTTAAACTCACAGCGCTTGCACAGATGGAGTTTGTGAGAAGCACCCTTGGGTTAAACCACAAGCAATGTCCACTCGATCCAAGCGAAAGCTGATATATTTTCAAAATATAGTCCAAAATATAAAGCTAAGTATTTGTGTGGATAGACGTGGACAGTCTCAGGTTTAATATCCTCCTCCAGTTCTTGACAAACATCTCCAATGCATTCTTGTCATTCACTACAGGCTCAAACAGATTTTGGAAGTGCCATCTGGCTGTAAATAAACTGACTTCATTCCAGTCGTGTCTAGCCGGCCAACCCTCCCTGATCTGGCTCTGACTGAGAGCTTCTTTATCAACTTTGCCTTTATCCATGATATACTGTACATGTCCTCTCTTCATGCAAATACAGCTACAAACCTTCTGTGCTCCACTCTAACCTTCAGTCTTAAAACCATCGGTCTTGTTCTTTTCCACTGCCTAGCGTCTTGGATCAAATGCACTTCAAGACAGTCAACAAGGAGTCAAAATTAACTTTTTCCAAAGCCATTTCAATGTCCCTCAACATCGCCTACCTGAGCGCAATCACAAAAGAAACTGAACGATGCAACCTTTAAACAAGGCACCTGCTCAACACCCATTATGCAATTACTATACTAAACTTACAGAGCACCTAAAGGGACATGGTGATGATTAAAAAATGAGTTGGGAGAAAAATTATATTTTAATGCTTTTCCGTTCCATGTCTTAAAAGTACAAAAGCCTATATAAGCGATGAATCCGATTAGAATGCCACTATAATTCAAGTTATGAAAGCCAAAAATATCCCTTGTTTGGGTGTTTTTTATACCTTTATAGTTGAGTAATATCACACAAGCTGTTTTCCTAAATATTAACACGCGAGCATGATCGCAAATATGATATTAAATTTATCCGACAGTTCAATGAACAAGAAGTTAATATTGAGTGAGTTGCATTTTTTCCTGTTTCGCCAATGAAAATAGCTCCAAACCAAGCCGGAGCAGAACATCTGTGCACCTCAGAGAAACCCTGCAGTGTTTTGTTTCTGAAAGAATCATTTGAGTCAATGATTCAATAATCCATTCAAAAAGACAGTCACTTGCTTCATTTCTAAATGAATCAGCCGTTATGAATGAATCGCTTGAACGACTCAATGACTCACTCATTAAGACTTGCTGCCACCTACTGGAGGTTTTAGTTTCATATATTATCATGAAAGGCTTGAACCAATCAAGGTACCAACCAGCACAAAGCCACACTCAGCAAAACATTGTTTAATTACGTTATCAAAAAAAAAAAATATTGAGATATAATTTTCTGGTCAATATCGCACACCCCTAATTGTAATATGCTACTAAAACCATTCACAATTCCTTATTATACACACATTATAAATGTGTGTGTGTGTGTATGCAGTATAACATACTATATCTATATATATATATAACCTACGGAATTACAACGTTTTTCCTAATGTAAGACAGTACAGAGACTATATGCCTGACTAAACTCTCTTAGGCAGTGCTAAACTTTTTATAGGAATAAATTACAAATTGCAAACAAATAGTAAACAACTGCAATAACAGCATGCATGCACACACTTCACTTAGATGCTCACTTCAAAGCATTATCAACAACAGTGAAAAATGTTACAATATTCCTTTTAAAATTACCCTGAGAAGGCTGGACAGGTCTTCATCCTTGTGCTTCTGTAACTATAAATATGAATGTGTACATTATAATAAATATGCAACTGTAATAACATAAGTAGCTATAAATATGAATGTGTACATTATAATAAATATGCAACTGTAATAACATAAGTAGCTATAAATATGAATTTGAACAAGTTAAAATAAAGCAATAAGCCCCGTGAAGCCGTGGTTTACAGTGAATTATAACAGCTGAGGGGCGTTGTTAGGCACGAGCTGTTATAAATTCACTGTAAACCAGGGCTTCACGGGGGTTATTGCTTTTATAAAACGGTTATTCCATATACGTAGTAAGCTTTCACAAAATAACACAGAGCAAATAAAGTGTAATGATATTAATAAACACAGTATTCTTCCACCAAACAATGTAGCTCCTCAGAAACAGTTGTGGTTGCTACAAAGTGGTTGCCGAGCAACACACAGACGTAAACAAAGGTGTGTGTTACTTTGTAGCGTCATTTACAACAGCTTCGAACGCGGCTCAGCCAATCAGAGCCAAGCACCGGAACGCCCCGCTTTATAACAAGTGACAATACTTTATAAATTACACTGTTAAAAGTTTAATGTGGGGGCAAATAAACTTACCCTTTTCTTGAAATATGTTCTCCATTTATGATATTCTCGGATCACGATTTCGATTCTCCTTTTCCAGTACTTTCCTTCTGTAGCGATCGCCTAGTTAACAGAAAAACACGGCATGAAGAGGCGTGATCTGACCTGAGAAATGAAAGCTGCAAATTCTTCAACAAAAAAATAAAAAATGGGTATGCATGTATTTAGACCTTCAGATCTGAAGAAACAGAAAAATATTTGTATAGTCAAACGACACACCTCTGTTGGCCGATGTACTCCCGAGTCCATATTTCCATCCAAAGGAGTGACAAAATGACACACAGGGTTCTGTCTCTTCTCTACATCTGCAGAAAACAAGGCGTTGCAGACGGACATCACCAATTGCATTCGTTTCTGAGTAATCTGTGTGTTCAGGGGTTAGACTTACATTGCATATACCAGGCTCTCCAAATAGCGTTGTTGAGGCGAATCTTGTCTCTCCACAGCAGCTTCAGGCCTTTGAAGTTCTTCCATTTCGGTGACACCAACCTTCCACTTATAGAAACAACATAAATGTGTGTGTTAACTTTTCTGAATCGCAAGACACAGGTGTAGCTGTGGTACTAATTTTAGCGCCGTCAGATCATTGTTCATTGAATTTTTCCATTTTCCACAAACAGGTGGATGTCATTCCCCAAACTTTGCAACATGTACGTGTCCGGAAAACAAAGGATTCATGCATATTCTGAACGGATTATAGCCTATAAAGCATGCAAAGCGCACTCTTTATAATATCACTAAAAATACAATATATGAAAAAATGTAGTCTAATCAGTCACTGCTGATTTGCTTGTACACTAAACATTTAGACCATTTTTAAATGGTCTAACAGCAGAGATTCTTAAATCATTTAGAGCTCCTTGGATTCGACCCACTTTATTTTCCTGATCCATCTGAAATAAAATTATATTACATAATTTGCTTGTGACTTGTATTTGTTGTGTAGGATCCATGTACGACGGACTTGTGATTTGATGACATAATTACGGCTTTGTTTATTCAGAAACAAAGTAATGATATTTCTGTCCTTCGTTTGGTTAGTCTAGTTAGTGCTGCTGTTGGAAAACGAGTCGGACAACTTTTATTGCGTCACGATCATGAGAAAATTAAGTTGTGAAAATCAAAATCAAAATACACCCTGTATTTCTTACGGCTTCCGTACACAAAAACATCTTTTGTATCCATATTACCCCGTCAACCTGAATTTTACAGTAATATGTATTATTCTTATTATTTTACTATTGCACAATATTGTAATATGCATAACAGACATAAATTCCCTTTCATGCATAATTGTGTTCTGAGCTATAAAAGGAAAAGTTGCCATTATGCAAATAATGAAGTGTTTTAAAGCGCACAATATTCCAGGTATCTCAATTCTCAGTTGTGATTATCACCATAACCGCCTGGACTTGGTTTGCGTCTATTGCATCGTTTCATTTCTTGTTGTGTCGCATAACTACTGCACCACGTCAGTCTTTACATTTCACTCAAGAGTCACTAACTGGTGAAATTAAACGCTTTCAGACTCATCTGAAGTTGCAACAGATTATTCTGGAATATCGCTGTTTATAGGCAAAATGTTTAACTCTGGAATGATAATAAACCAAAAGTGTACTACTTGGCTAAAAAAAAAACATGTGAATAATTTAACCTGATCTTTTAAAATCAAACTTTTTACTCTAAAATCAAAGCATTCACAAATGAATCATCATGAAAAGTGTTTTGCTCTGTGTGTAATTTATCACAATTTTTCCCATTGCTGCTGGTATGAAGCCGTTTGGTCCATTTCTGCATTGAGCAATAAAGTATATCAGTTCTCTAGCTGTTTTACATAAAGAATACTGCAATGAGATACTCTACACACAAAATAAATATCTTTATGTGAATTCTATTAATTAAATCATTAATGACTATAAGTAGGGATGCATGATATTGGATTTTGCCGATATACCGATATTTTTCAACTCATTTTGGCCGATATACCGATATTTTTCAACTCATTTTGGCCGATATAACGATATTTTTCAACTCATTTTGGCCGATAACCAATTTATTTCCTCATTTTGGCCGATATACGATTATTTTCAACTCATTTGGTCTGGATATACCGATATTTTCAACTCATTTTGCCGGCATTATACACGGATAGTTTTAAAACCAACTTTTGGCCGATTTTATACCGATATTTTCCAATATTTTGTCCGCAATTACCGAATTTTTTAACTCCATTTTGGACGATATATACCGATATTTTCAACCAGTTTGGCCGATATACCGATATTTTCAACTCCTTTTGGGAAGATATACCGATATTTTCAAACTCATTTTGCCCTGGCGATATTACCGATATTTTTCAAAACTCAATTTTGGCTGGATATACCGATATTTTTCCAACTCATTTGCAGGATTATAAGAATATTTTCAACTCATTTTGGGAATACGATATTTTCCAACTCATTTTGGCCGATACCGATATTTTTACAGCATTTTGGCTGATATACCGATATTTTTCAACTCATTTTGGCCGATATAACGATATTTTTCAACTCATTTTGGCCGATATACCGATATTTTTCAACTCATTTTGGCCGATATACCGATATTTTTCAACTCATTTTGGCCGATTATACGATATTTTCCACCATTTTCGGCCCGATATAACGCTATTTTTCACACCATTTTGCGAGTTTTATACCGATATTTCAACTCATTTTTGGCCGATAGCCGATACGCTATATTTCTTTTTGTTGGAAAACAACACAAGGCTCTCCTTACCGAGATTATAAACAATTATTTTTAACTTTGGTTACATTTTAACACAAAAAAACCTACTTTTGCGAATTAATAAAACAATTTGTTCGTTATAAACGATGCGTACATTAAAGCTTTGAAAAAATAACTGTAAAGCAATCCTTAACATTTTATTTTAATATTTAACATTTGTAGATGGTCTGAAGCAAACGAGTTGTACAAATTCTGAAAATCTTTTAGAGCTCAATTTGTTTAAAAAATATAACATTACACATTAATGAATAAATCAATATATATAAAATTATTTAATTTACAAGTGTCATGTTTGTGATTTTTTTTCATGTAAGCTATACCTTCTGACCTTTAAATCAAACCATACTCGTGATTTTATGACATCAACTACTGCTTTATTTAATCAGAAACACAATCTTAATGTTATTTGTGTATTTTACATTCATTTTATTCCAAGTAGGCCAACAGCGCCCCCTAAGTAAATAAGCCCGAGGACGGACATATCGGCATAATTTTTCCTATCGAGCCGATGCCAATATTTGCATTTTAAGGCATTATCGGCCGAGTTCGATAATGCTCTGACAATATCGTGTATCCCTAACTATAAGAAAGGAAACTATCGGTATATCCATATATCGGCCAAAATGAGTTTAAAAATATCGGCATATCGGATATCGGCAAAATCTAATATCATGCATCCCTACTTATAGTCATTAATGATTTGACAGAAATGATTTTTGCCAAACGCTCTATGTTGCTATACAACCAAACAAGAAAATAATGAGACCGTAGTCCATGCAACTAGCTTCACAACTTGATTCAGACAAAACTACACAAGAGCAAGATCTGATTAAAGTAGTGAGTGAGTAGAGTCATGCACTTCCCGCAAGGCGGAACAGAACGGTGCATTTGGGTCTGAATTGCGAAATTCTAACATGAAGATAGAAATCTAAACACAAAGAGATGGCCACAGAATTTTGGTCTTTTTATTATAGTTCCTCAGTTTAAGTGTGAAACAGATGACGGTGAATGCATCATTTAAAGAAAACAAACAGGAGTCCGTCATGCTTGGAAATAAAACAACAACCACATCCACAACCGTTAACACAAATAATAAAAAATCTAAAAATAGGCACGTTTATAATCTGGGCAAGCACTGAACTTGAACACTTTATTTATTTTGAGCTCAAGTTAAAATCTGCAAATGGTGCTTTACGAAACCCATTTCTTCAACATTCAGTCTGAACAATCTTATTTCTATGCTCTATATTCTCTACCGCGCTGAAAACTGAATATATAAAAAGTACATTTGTAATTTTGTCACACCACAAGACTATTTAAGTGAACTTCACACAGTTGCGGTCAGAATGGACCTGAAAAAAAAAAGTTAATCATTTTAATAAAAGATTATTTGGTCTTGTGGACTATATGTAAACATTTGTTATGCGAGAACTAAAAAAAAATGCTAATTTTGAATTACTCTTATTTCATTAAAACGACTACTACTATCGTGTGTGTGTGTGTGTGTGTGTGTTTAGAAGAATTTCTGCGTAAACAACAGCTTTCAAACCAAGAGATATTTTAAAAAGTGGTCCATGTGACTTTAGGGTGAAAGCACTAGGGAAGCCACAATTCTCGGTATAATACTGAACCGTTCCGCACGACATTCAGTTCAACCCGTGCTTTTTTTGGGGGGTTTTGCGGCTAAATAATTTCCATGCGTTTTCTTTGTCACTGAACTGGCTCCGCTCGTGTGTTTGTGAAACCTGCTGCCCGTTTTTCCTCCACAACATCAGCCCAGTGTTTGAAATAACTTCCTTTTGTGACCTAGCCCGGCTTCTTTCATCACAGAACGAGGAAGAAAACATACCGTAATAAAGGCAATGTCGATTAGCAATGCACTTAATCGTTATTAAAAATACCCGAGCTGGCTTGAAGAGCACAGATACGCTGCAGTCTTCACGTTTCATCATTCAGAATAGGGCTGGACAATAATCCAATATCAATATGCATCGCGATATAATTCTTTTCAATAACGGTGATATGATTTTTAAACACATTTCCGATATCTCGATACACATTACCAGTGTTTGCCATACATTGATTTATTTGTGGCGTTTGACTTCGTTGAATAAACATGAGCGCTGCACGTTTCAAAATCATAACACGGTGCGGGTGTTTTATATGAATGTGTCTCTGAAGGGAACCGACTGTCTTCAGAATAGTTTAGATGGCATTTTTTTCTGATAAAGTAGCGTTCATGAGCGGAGCTGCTTTGTTTACAGCCGTTACTGGAGAAACCGCTAGTTCTGCCGCTCTCACAGCGCCTCCTGCTGGCAGACAAGCAGTTTGCATTTACAATAAGCCCGTCTCCAGCAACATTTCTCTGTAGCTCTTTTTTTGCAGCGGCTCAAGAGCACTTTTATATTCTTTATCTGGCTGAATGCACAATTGGTTTCAATCTATAAGAATAATCAGCCGCCCTACATCACAATTCAAAGGTTTTCGGACCGTAAGATTTTTAAAGGTTTTTTGTTTTTTAGGATTATTCTCTTCTGTCACCAAGGTTGATTATTTGATTTTCCAAAAGTACAGCAAAATCAGCAATATTTTATTTAGAAATATTTATCATGTGACTATTGTTAAACTCTAAATGTCTTTCTGTGTCCATGCGCAGCTGTATTTTCCGAATCATTTCATCCAGTCTTCCAGTGTCACATGATCTTTCAGAACATCAGTAATAATATGTGATCTGTGATATTCAATATACCGGTGAGCGATTATTTTTCGGATTATTTGATGACACAGAAAAGATCCCAAGCTCGCATTTCTGAAGTAAAAGCGTTTGTAACATTATACACTTGTACTACCATTCAACAGCTTGGAGTCAGTTATGGCGATTTCTTTCTGTCTTCTTTTGAAAGACATGATAGAACAATTAATACTTTTATTTAGCAAGGATGCTTTAAATTGATCAAAAAGTGGCTTGATAAAGACATATAATGTTACAAAAGATTTCTATTTAGAATAAATGCTTTTATTTTTAACTTTTCATTCATTAAAGAATCCTGAAAAATACTCCTCGCTGTTTTCAAATAATATAAATGTGTTTTTTGGGGTGAGCTATGCAATTTTAGAATATTTTAGTTACTCGATTTCTTGAAGGATCATGTGATGGAGTAGATGCTAAAATATTAGCTGGATTAAAAATCCCAGGAATATTTTACTTAATACTATTTTATTAAGTATCTGTTCCAAATAGAACAAGTTATTTAATAGTAAAAAATTTCAAATGTTACTGGTTTTGCGTATTTTTGATCAAATACATGCAGGCTTGGTGAGCAGAAGAGAACTCTTTAAAAACATTTAAAAAGAAAAACTTTTGAACTGGGATGTATAGTTAAAGATATTAATATTAATTAGGTGAGTGAGACAGTTATTCGTGTTTGTATGAAGGCTAAATATAAATAAAAGGTGAACATTAATTTATTTGTGCTGTTTTTTCTTCTTCTAAAGTATTATATGGTTTTATATGAGGTGTCATAGACTTCATAAGTTTGTATGCACAGACATCTGTTGTGGGCGTTCTTGGCAGTTTTTACAAGGCTTTTTAAAACAAGCGTTCATATCGATATCGGAATTATATCGTATCGACCGATATTAAGAAATATATCGTGATATAAATTGGCCATATCGTCCAGCCCTAGCTCAGAACGTTTCTGTTCTTGCCTTACAGGTTCAGTGGTTAGCTGCTTGTCTTTTCTACAGCAGGCTTCTGGGCGTCGTCAGTCGTAGTAGCCCTGCTACCATGACAGTAATTAATGACCTCGTCGTGCATCACACCACACATTCAGGCCACTGCGTGTATTTATAGCGCATTGCTGGGTAATGACGCACCTGTAGGCGAGCGTCATGCACTCGAAGAGCTTCGTCAGCGAGACGTCGATGGAGAAATGCGCCGTGCTGGTCTTCCCGAAGCGGTAGGTCTGGCAGGTCTGTTTGTTGACGGTGTCGAAGTCGTAGCCCTTCTTCGGCGGGTGCTCGGTGTGCGGGGAGGACACCATGAAGTGCCCGCTGTGGATGATCTGCTGCTCGGCTCTCCTGAAGGACACAGTCGGCTCCTCTGCGTCGGAGTCGTCGTCTTGCTCCTGCTTGACCATCAGCCTCGGCTCAAGAGTTGTCATGCTATGCGTGCGAACAGACGACGGCGTCGCTGAAGCCATTTTCTTCGTCGTAGTCTTTTGTTTGCCGTGTGTGTGTGTATCCTGTCGCAAAATGCGGCAAAAAGTCATGCGCTGAGTCCGAATCGCAAATTCCATACATTGAGGCGAAAAACAAGTATGCGAGGGCGAGTAGTATGTCAGAAAGTCATAGTATTCGAAAAGTAGGCGAGGAGAAGTACCCGGGACTGACCTCACCACTTCTCGCCCGATTCCGTAGCATGAATAGGATGACTCTTTACTATCCCATGAGGCCAGGGGAGAGGAGGCGTCATATTTGAAAATGGCGGAAGGCGGCGACG
Organism: Sinocyclocheilus anophthalmus; assembly: GCA_018155175.1. NCBI lineage: Eukaryota > Metazoa > Chordata > Actinopteri > Cypriniformes > Cyprinidae > Sinocyclocheilus > Sinocyclocheilus anophthalmus. The sequence continues at coordinate 255,133 of JADLZN010010983.1, forward strand.
CGGTCAGAATCTGACTTCAAAGCAGCGATGAGGGACGTGATGGACTGTCGTGAAAGCCGGAGGTTTGGACGGAGGTCAGATCCATCTTCGAAATACAGTCCAAATACATCTTCCATCTTCGAAATACAGTCGAAGAATTGACACAGCAGCATTCAGGCGGCAGTAGGCTGTAGGCCTCACAGTCTGTAAATGTGTGTGTGTATATATATATTATTTTAGAATATGTATATTTATTTTATTATATTATTTATGTATATATTGTATCTATCTATAATATTTATTTAGGCTATGTATATATTGTATGTATTCATTCTCTCTCTCTATTTATCTAATTGTGTATTATGTATTCATTAAGTTTATTCATTGATTCATGTCTTTTGTTTGTCCTGTGTTTTTTATGCATTTATTTATAACAATAAATTAATTTATTGCGTTGCTCTAAATGAGCCTCTGTCATGGTGTTCACAGACACTACTTTTTATTGTGAGGTAAAATTTGCTAGCTAAATAGGTGATTGTTCTTAACTTATTTGATAAATGATTTACAAGCTGTCGACGAAGGCGTGATCTGCGAGCAGCTGACCTACGCCTCCTCTGAGTTGTTGATCCAATCAACGTTAAAACGCAGATGAAAGCGGTAAGAATAACGTGAAACACTGCTGATGTTCGCGCAGTAGTGAGGGCTCTTTAAATTTTGGCGCTGTTGTGAAGAAGCATGTCACGTGACAACATCAACATGGCGGATGTAGTACGTCCGAATTCCATTCATACTACTCTCATTCATACTATATAGAACGTACTTTTTTAACGGTCTAGTAGTACGTTCAAATTCAAATGTAGTACATACTAAGCAGTATGCGATTTCGGACGCAGCAATGGGTAGTGCAGTGTTACTCTTCTTCTTGAAATGTTATTGGCAAACCAGCTTAAAGGTGCATTTACCGCCACCTACTGGACTGGAGTGTGGGCGGTACTTTGAGAAAAAGCACAATGAGAGTATAATATCTCTCCATCAAATTCTTTCCTTATCCCAGTATTTTACAATCTAGTAAAATATGTTTGACTGTCTCTTGTGTGTTGCAGTGGGGTGTTTCCTCTTCTTATTCTAAGACGTGTAACTATCTTTCCTTCTTTGGATTCCTGCTCTGCCTGATACTATTTAAGCCTACTTGTTTTTGTGTGTTATACAGACGTCGTCCAGTATCAGTTATGTCCCGGTATTCTTGCCATATTTAGCTTGTATAATGGTTTTGACTTCTGTTCTACGTAACGGTATTTGTATATCAGCCGTTTCATGCTTTATCGCTCCTCTTGCCAGAATATCTACAATCTCATTCCTTCCAGCGCTACATGAGCAGGAACACAAAGGAAGGAAGCATCCGGCTCTTTAGCATGCAGTATTAAAGGCAAGGTGAATATCTGGTATGTGATATCTTGTCTACATGATTGAACACTATAGAGCAGATCAGCTGTCAGAAGCTATGATTACGTTTAGGTTCTGTTTATGTCCTTCCAGCCACTGTAATGCCAGTGAAATTGCTAAAAGCTGTGTACACCGATAAATGATCTGCTGTTCTTTTTCTGACTGCTAGCCCCAGTACGGCCTGCCTCTGGCTGCTTTGATCCATCTGTAGATGTGAATAGTTTGTCTTCATAAAGGTCCATGTAATTTTGAACTGTTATCCTCTGTGGCATTATTTTAGATTTTTCTTTTAACATTTGCTGAAGGCTTATATCTACAGATGGCTTTCTGGATTTCCAAGGTGGCACAGTTGATAGTAGTGATAGGCTTGTGTTTTGTGCTTTCGCATTTGCTATCCTTCACGTGTTTACGGCACATAATGCGACTTAAATAGTGTCTTAATTTGATTCGTGTTTACTTCGATTATGACTTTAGCCGGATTAAGGTAATCAGAAATCTCTGTTTACATGGTAGATTCTTAATCAGAGTATTGTCTTATTTATACAGTTATTTATTTTTGGTGATTTTTTTTAATTTATTTGCCTTATATTCTGGATTTATTTTTATTTTTTAGAAACTATGACCAAAAAACAAGCAAAGACACAATTTCAGTCCTTTTTTTTTGTCAAATAAGATTTATTGAAAGACAAAGATTTTGGAGATGGATTTGCAATCTTACATTTTTTGTCTTTATTACCTGTACAAAGAATACAATCAAACATTCGGAAACCAGAGAGCAGAAACACCGTAAACATCTCCTGGCCAGGACCGTTCCCGTTCCATTGAAAAGTCTGAGGAGCAAATATTAAAACACCATGACAATTTTACAATAGGGTTTCCGTCAAGATAACAGAGAAAAGGGTGCCAGATTTGGTCAAAATGTTCAAATTTGCCCTTCAAACTATCTATAATTCGCTCCAAATGTAAAGTAGAAATCATCTCTCCAAGCCCTAATTTGACTATTTGACCAATTACAGTCCTTTTCTATTAAAAGCCTACACTTTGACCCGGTTCACTGTGTCTCTGATGCCATCTGGTGGAAAAACATGACATAAAATAGCATTAGACACAAACACAAAAACATTCACTGTTAGTGTTGTACATTTAAAACCACATCGATAACATCTGAAAGGAAAACAATGGACAGATAAATGAACAGTCGACCTACTCTAGAAACACATACGTATTCAGAACAAGCTTAAACAAAGCTTATTTCTGAAACAGGACAATCAGCATTCCATCTACAGCCACGAATGGAAACGGTCACAGAGCTTTCCAGTCGATGGGCTTCTTTCCTGATTTCCTCAGCAGTTCATTGGTCTTTGAGAAATGCTTACATCCGAAGAAGCCGCGGTGAGCAGACAGTGGCGAGGGGTGCACCGTCTGCAGAACGTGGTGTCGCTTCTACAATCAGAAAACAATGTGTGACTGCCTGTTTGAAATATTTACTGGCTCTACTGACCTCTGTTCGTGTTCATCTATAAACTGAATGATTCACACCTAGTCGATGGCAGCCCCCTTCTTTTGAGCATAAGAGCCCCAGAGAATGAAGACAAGAGCCTGCATGTTAGTGCTGGGCCAGTGTACCACAGCATCAGTGAATGTCTCCCAGCCCTTGTCCCTGTGAGAGTTGGCCTGGAGAGCGCGCACCGTCAACACAGCGTTCAGCAACAGAACTCCTGCCAAAGACATTCAAGAGACGTGCCACTGAGCACACTTACATGCACCAGGAAATCAGCTATCATACACCTATGAGGAGAAAAGTACAATAGCCCTGGGTACCCTAGCAACGCTCGCAAACACCCTAGGCAACACCGGGTACCCTAGAAACTGCATAGCAACCACACCAGGTAGCATAGCAACACCCTAGCAACCGACCCGGGTACCTTAGCAACTGTATAGCTACACCCTAGCAACTGCTTTAGCAACCACCCCAAGTACCCTAGGAACCGCATAGCAACACCCTAGCAACCACCCCAGTTAGCCAAGTACCAACATAGCAACTGCTCCAAATTAATTAGCACCACCTCGAATCACCTAGCAAACACTCTGACGGTCCTTGAGCATCTCATCTATCTATCTTTCTATGACACCTTACATGCACACGGAAATCAGCTTTCATACACCTATGCAGCGAGCAACAGTACAATAGCCTGTGTACCCCTAGCAACCGAATTAGCCAAACCCATAGCAACCGAAAAGGGTAGGTACCTTAGCAACCGTTATAGCTAACCCTAGCAACACACCAGTAGCCATACGGTACTGACATAGCAACCACTCCAAATTACCTCGCTAACACCTAGATAACCATAGCAACCCTCTGAGGTCCTTACGCATATATCTATTATCTATCTTGACACTACATGCAGAAGGAAATAGCTATCAGACATTCGCTATGAGGAGAAAAGTATAAAGAACATGACTTTGGGAATTAGCTCAAATAATATTCAATGCGGAGAATTTTTTTTTGAGGGAGCTGGCCAATATTTATACTGATTTGCTAAAGTGTCAGCACATGATACCATTTCATCACGTCACTGGATGTAAATTAGATGAATTATGAAAAGCACAATAGGCCGTGTCAGGATGTGCTATGGTATCAAAATCATAATCGAAATTGAGAAATGTCACTGGTGTCTAAAATCTTGGTGTCAGAACAACCTTATTTATTAGCATACAAGCTTACATTCAGGGTTCCTGCAGGTTTTGTGAAGGTAAAATCAAGACCAAATAAAGAAGCGTTAAGGAATAAATAGATGACAAAGAAATGAATCAATACTGAGGGAGTTTATGATTAAACACAAGCAACAAAATCTGCCAATGGGCTCCTTTAAAGGGAAACACCAGTTAGTTTTCTGACCCATCAAATATTTGTTTTGTTTAAAGCAATAAACCTTTGTTCAATTTCTCAGAAAACAAGATATCATGTCTTCACTGGCCAATCTCATTACGGTTATCTGTTTTAAAGAATCTTTCGATATTTGTACTGGAAAACAAAATAATACTGAGGAAGACATTCCCTTTTTTCCTTCTTGTTTTTTGCATGCAACATTTAATTTCCTTCCTTTATGAATGTGTAACACAGAAGAAGAAAACCAGAATAGGGTGTCAAAGAACATCAAAAACCATGCTTTTTTGTTGTTGTTGTTGATGTCAGGGCAAGTAAAAATCTGAACCACTGGACTTTTACTTCCGTCACATAATCTTTGTTTTTGCCTACTGATTTATTGTGCAATGAAATGTGTTTTTTTTTTGCTGATAAAAACTGCTATTTCTAAACCAAAATCTGCATCGCAGTTGTAAAATGGATCTGTCTTTTGACACATCTTGTGTCATGAGTTGTGTAATTAATTAGCTATTAATGTGAAGACGCACACCTTGCTTGGCCCATCCTCTCAGATCTCCATGACCGGGATGCTCAAAGCCTTCGATGTCTGAAGCCAGTTCTTTGAAGATGTTCACCAAGCTGTCAACAGCAAAAGCGTCATAAAATCACTGCATCAAAAACAATCATCTAGTCCCTTTAATAATTTGCTAAAGACATGTATTAGACATGAACCCAGAGGAGTGTTTTTTCTTGCTGTGTTTAACACAAATTTTTATTTTTTTTTGTTCCTTGCCACAGTCACTTCTGGCTTGCTGTCTGGGAAACTAAAGACATGTATTCACACTATCAAACTAGCAATTGATGCATATCACAATGAGGTAATCCACTCTATAAAAATAAACCCTGAGTTGATGACTGCAAGGCGATACCTGAGTTGAGGAGGCACAGGTCTCTGCACGCTGAAAAAAAAAAAGCCTGTGAGCCTGGTCAGGTCCATGATAAGGATCCTGGCCAAGTATCACAACCTTCACCATCACAAGAAAAAATGATTACAACACTCTTAGAAAACCATGCTGTATTTTAAGAGCAAATAAACACCTCCAGAGTGTCCCGAACAACCAGACAGTGCATAAGTAGCATTTACTGACTGGTTTCAGATGCAGCTGCTGATATAAGCATGTGCACCTGCAGAGCCAGAGTCATACATGACCAGCGATTTGTCTAATTCTTGTTCTAGAGAGCACTTGAGTGGACAATTAACAGTCATAAATAACAAAATGATGAGAAACAATTATTTCAGAAAATGTCAGTGTGCCTACAGTGACACTATCTGAATTGAGCCAGCATTGTCTTCTGTAGAGACACTTTATAGCTGAATTGAATTCGTTTCATAATTGATGAACTTAATTTGTTCTTAACTGTCATTTTAGAAAGCATGTATCAATTTTTAGAATTAGACAATCATACAGATATATAACATAAAGCACACGCCCAAGAGATCTGTTAAAGGGATATTTCACCCAAAAATAAGAATCCTGACCTACTTTTCTTAACTACCCTTACATTGTTCCAGACATGGAGGATGACTGTCTTCTGCAGATCTTCTTTTATGTCTCACAGGAGAAAGCCAGTCATGCAGGTTTGGAACAGCGTGAGGGCGAGTACATAATGTAAACTTTCATTTCTGGGTGAAGTTGGACAGCATCTGTTGTCTGTTGTTATCCTCCACCGGCTGGTCGCTCCCGCTTTACAGCAAGCGGTGCTCAAACTAACACCAATTCCCTTCACCGCCCGTGTTTTGGCTTCAGCAAATCAGATTTGGCGAATGCAAACAACGTTATTACTTTTCAAGAGTCCAGCATGCAGCCGGTCAAGAAAACATGCAATCTACCTGAGCCGTGATCAATAAGAGAAGTCGTCTTTCACTATAGTAATGTTGTTAAATAGAGAAAAACATTTTACATTTAAGTAACTTCTAGCGTATTCTTAACCTTGGACCTTATTCTTGAAACACAAAATGACCAGTAAAAAAAAAAGTGTAGCCCATGTAAAATTTATAAGTTGTCTTTAATTTTAAAATATGAGTATTTTTCACATGTTCCTTACATATACTGTCCCGTATCTTCCTTTTCTGAAGTTGGCAACCCCACCTGCCTTGCATGAGAGCATGACATCCACTCACATCTTTTATGTCCCATGCTTGTGTCCAGGTAAAAACCTCATCTGGAGGAGGGTAGATGGTGTGCTTTTGCCTCTCCTCAGCAACAAATGACATTAACTGCGAAAGAGAAACCCTGCTGTGTTACTCTACATTTGAGAAAGTTTCAAATGTCAGTTGTTTTTCATGTGCTGGTCACTTACTGCTCTAAAGCAGCGCTTCCCGAGCTCCGCGCTGAGCGCCGCCTTCCAGCTCTCTCCAAAGCCGCTCGGAAGAGCCTGGTTTCCGGCGAGCCGCTCCAGCGCAGCCGCCCTGTTCCTGGAGATCCGCTGCAGCTGCTCGGGACTCCGCGTTACATCGCCGCTCTCCAACTTCTGTTTCTTGCCCTGAGACAATATTTTAGTATATTTGGTTGAACTCTGTGTTCGCTCGGCAAAAAGGCCGGACTTTTCAACATTTAAAAACAAAAACTAAGGCAAGATACGCTTGGGAAACATGCTTATTTATGATATCATATGAGGTTTTCTCAAAAACGCATGCTTTTTGTAGCATATACGCAAATGATACACCATATGGGTTTGCATTCGCGACTATAATTCATGCAATTCTGAGTTAACTTACAACTGAACAGAATATAAATGAAATGTAAGTTGTTTGAAGTAATCGCCACGCGCTTTTGTTGTTTAGGCAAGTGATGTAAAACTAGGAAGCGTGTAAACTTTAGCGGGTTTAACGATAAAATAGCGAGGTCTCAACCAGAGCCAATTCTACGCGCTACATGAATGACAACATGCTCCACAGATGAATAAAACACGAGCTCTTTCACTCATAACTCGCGCTAAATGTGTTTAACTCACAGATGCATCCCCTGGGCATCTAACTATCTCGTCCAGATCTCTTTTTTTTTGGACATGGGCGAAAAAAATGGCGTGATACTTTTCTGTCCAATCATTTCCGCAAATACAACGACTGTTTAAAAGAACTAAACTTGAAAAGCACAGTGCGCGAGGTGCGGAGTTTGAAGACGCCTGTGACGTCACTGCGCGACGGCGTAACAAAGTAACACAGTCAGCCTGTGTCGGTGACGGATCAGAAGAAGATGAAGAGCGATACATTTCAAACAAATGACACACTTTCTAAGTGAAGTATCGAGAGAAAGAAGCGCTTCCAGCACAGAAGAGACTGATCATGTTGTGGGAACCTAATGTATCTGAATAAATCAGAATATGTATAGAGTTTTAAAACATTATTTTCTTTATTACAACACAAACTTTCGGATTCGGTCATTTATTATTTATTTATTTTTATTATTTTATTATTATCATTATTACTTTTACAAAAAAAAATGATATTTTTAGGTAGGAATAATGTGCTGTCGATTTTTAAGACTATAATTCTAAAATAGTTTACGATGGGCAGAAAAAAATATTGAAATGTTTAAAACTACTTTCAGTGTTTACCCTCATATAACTGTTTTTATTTGATTTGATTATTATTATTGTTGTTTTTAAAGATTTATTACATTTTATTGCTGTTGTTTTATACTTGTTGGTATCGTTCATTGAAGTTGATTTTGATATGAATAAAAACGCCTGGTAGCGAGGTGTGGCTGTAATGTTTTGTAGGCTACTTTTTCACGTGTTCTGTAACTCTGTTTATGTATATAGCACGTTTTGTCTAGCTAACTCGGGTTTTTGTTGTTGTTGCAAAAACAGAAGCACATATTTCCCTGTTCTGAACAAACCAACAACACTGCAGCAAACATTTCACAAAAACTTCAAACGAAACAACAAGACACTGTTCAAAAATGATTTAGCATTTCTGTTAGATATTATAGGAACATAAAATACTCCTAGTCCTACGAAAAGGAGTAGCATATCTGCTCAAACCACTTGGTATGATATTGCAATTTTATTTTATAACTCATCAAGTCTGGTTTACCGTCCAAATCATTTCCTTATAATAAAAATACATCAAATAGACGATGCACCCTTATAGAAAAAAAGAAATAGAAAGAGAAGCAATAATCAGAAGCCAGTGCTTTAAATGAAAACGCTCTCAGATTATTCAGTGATAAATGAAACATTTGTATGACATGTTATGCGTTTGGTAGCTTCCTGAATTGTTGTTGTGCTTTCTGATATTGTCCTTCAGTATCCGACACAAGAATCAGCGTGCATTGCTTTTTATGAAATAAAAACATATATACCTTCCATAAATCATATTTATAACCCAAACCAGGAAAATACAGCTGTCCCCGGTGCTTCTGGTTTGCTCTTCAGATGTGAGTGTGTGTGTCTAAGTGTGCCTAATAGCCTGTACTTGTCCCAGTCAATAGGCTTTTAATACCAAAGCGTCTGAAATAGCCTATATGTGTATTCTGAGCACATGTACTGGGCGAGATTATATCATAGAAGGGCTCAGGTAATTGTGTGAAGTCTTCGCTAAAGGTTGCACATATTATATTAATAGTAGTGAGGTGAATGTTGAGCTGAAAGTGATGGAGCCTCATGCCGATAAAGTTGAAAAACACACAGATTGCTGAATAATCTCAGGTTTAGATTACTGTTCACTCGTCGCACATGCACCGCTCTTAATCCGCACAAGTGAGATCATCCTTCGAGAATAATGTGTCCCTGGATATTAGAAAAATGCATCGAGGGAATATGCATATACTGTAAAAATTATATTTATATATATTTTATTGTTGGCACTTTTTGGATCATTTTAATTTAATTATTGCCGAATAAAATCGAATCTCTCAGACAAATCCAGCAGGAATCCCTTTTTCCACATTTACCCCCCTATAAGGTAATTGTTCATCTTTAAGATTTTTCTATTTTATTTCATATTGTAACGATTTTTTTATTCTACTTAATTGTATTCTTTTTGTTTGATAGAATATTCACATATTATTTTTGTAGTGGAAATTTGCATCGAAGCAGCCTGATCGAACACCTCCAACATGTTCTGTGGCAACAACAAAAAAAGTCTCTCTTTCATGAGAGACAGAAGCAGGCAGGTGAAGTGTGTGGCTATTTGCCTGATAAAAGAGCTGTGACAGACAGACAGACAGACAGACAGACCGAATCGGAATCTCTGCTTTCCTGTCGGAGATGGCTGTGCGAAGCTGCCAGACGTGCTAGCAGAGGTGGGGGGATCAAAGTTAAAGGCTTTTCTATTCCTCTCTGATTTAGGCTGTCGCTGTGCCAACGACGACACCTTGAAGGGCGACAGGAGCGAGCGGGTGTGAAAAGGGGCGAGTATAAAGTCGGTGGCTTTAAAAGCGCTCGCAGCATCTCATCACTGCGCTGAACCTCTACTGCGCTCATTCACGACTATGGCATTCTTTTTTGACCAATCGTTGGATTTGGTTAAAAAAATAAGCGTGGAGACAGAAAGAGATTTTATTTTCAACACAAGCATGGTCCAGTTGACAGGTGAGCATATACACCCATTAAACAGCATGTTGGATTGATACAGGCTAGTTTGGATACTCCTTCTGATTATTCTCGCCTGTGTATAGTTAAAGAACTCTGGCATTCTTATAAAGCATTTCTTCCTAACAGTGGAGACGATAGTGTGTGTGTGTTTTCTGACAACACTTATCTGAACAGCTGACTTTGATCTTTAGATGTAGCCAGCAAGCATCCGTTGTCTCCTGAGCTCGAGAGGACTCCGCATGCTGAGGGGCAAAGGAAAAGGAAGAGGACGATCTTCAGCCGCGCGCAGCTGTCGGAGCTGGAGCACGCTTTCATGATCACGCCGTATCCAGACATCACTCTGCGCGAGCGACTGGCTGCACTCACGCTGCTTCCAGAAAGCAAAATCCAGGTCAGAAAACTAGAGAATGCTGTGCATTACTATTGATTTGTCTTGATTTCACATCTGAACATTTCTTTGCAGGTGTGGTTCCAAAACAGACGAGCTCGCAGTATGAAAAGCAAGAAGTCGAGCACAGCAGTTAGGAGGAGTCCAGGCAGGGATGCGAGCTCTCACTTTATAACCAATCTTGATTCAAACCCGGAACAAATGTATGGTGTTCCAGAACACAGAGACAGGCCAGAGGCCTGCAGAGGCCACCAGCAAAGCCTTAGACCAGCTCTCAGTCCCTGGTCTCAGAATCTTCCGCATCCAACGCCACCCACACCAGCCATTTCTCCAGAGCTGCCCGGAGGTCTCCAGTGGGGGAGCAGACAGGCTGAAACCCCTGGAGCTTCATCTCTCTCCAGCTGCCCATCCGACAGGTTGGCTCACTATCCCTTGCAAAGCCAGTCAAGCGGTCACTGGCAGATCAACTGCTTTTCAGCTCACCCTGAATGCCTCTTCTCTCCCTCGTCTCTCCCCTTCAGACTGTGCGCTAGAATGCTTTAGTGTGTGCAATCATCGCCCCATTGCTTCTGCCATGTCTGTGTGGACGCACTCGAGCGTTGAAACTCCCCGCTGCTGCACACTCAATTCCACCTTTCGTGATAAGCCGCTGCAAAGACAGGCTCTGACACACTACCCTCAGACCTCACTGGGAGACATCTCCGACCTCATATATAAAGCAGCTGTAGTCACCAATCTGGAAGCTGCTAAGTACACTTAGTTTGTGACTTTTGTTTGCTCTCTCAGGGTTTTTGTTCATATGTGTTAATGATTTGTTGCTATTTTGATCATTGCAAATGTGAAGAGCTATAGTTTAGGATTGTCCCACAAGATTGTGAAAATGTTATGCAATCTGCCAACTGTAAAAAAAACAAGAGTTGGTTCCTCGTCAGTTAGTTTTTGATTTAATACAGTTATTTTGGTTTTAAACAGTATGTCTTTCTGTAAGTGTGATGGGAAAAGTTCCTCTGTATTCTGTTTTTATTAAGATGTTTACATGGTGTGCATTGATATTTATGTAAATTAATCCCTTGTTCATCTATTTATTTGCATTCAACCAATTAAAGGTATCTTTGTCATATATTTTTTTGTCATATATATAATTTTTTTTGTATGTGTGGTTACACTTATGTGTAAAATGATGTCTGACAATACCAATTTTTCATAAGAAAGCATGTTGTTTAGGTGGTATAGGTACTAATGTACTACACAAATCAGTTTTGTTTTGACTAATCGTTTATTCATAACATCAAAAACATTTTTATTTAATCTTAAATATAAGACAATCACATCAGATATCAAATGTGTTGCAGTATAGCAGGATAAAGAAATGAAATCTAAATTATACCTCACCAGAACAAAAACAAAACCTGGGAATAAACAATAAATGCAAAAAACAAAACAATAAAAGAAAGATAAAAAAAATGTAAAACCTCAGGGCTCATGTTTTATCAGCTTATGGGTCTTAGATTACATTTGGATTTGAAGATCCAAACAGTATATTACTATCGAAGTAATTATGGAGAAAATAGCAGAGACCTCCCAGGTCTCCACTGACCTACTGGACACTGAGCTCTATGTATCATAATCATCTCCGCAGCAAAATAATCTTCAAATAAAATAGAAAAAATTCTCATAATCCTAGTGTCAAATCTACAGTCCTTCTCTGTTGTGTGTGTTCCTGATGCAGCTACATCCTTTAATCCAGGAGAAGATATTGAAGGGATATGTGCTTATTTTGTTAGAATCAAAACAGGAACTATAATCATAATCATATACAGGTTGATCGGTACACAATGTTAGGTGATCCCGAATAACTCATTTTCATTTCTCCAGATTATTTTTACATTGCAGCACAAGATGGCAGTACAGCCAACCTTTTAATAATAACAATAACAATAATAATAATTATTACTATTTCTTGTTAAACTTCAGTTTAAGAATCAATCCAGGGGGTGTGTATCCTAAAAATCAATTTAATGTCAGTTGTATTTTCCACACCTGGCCTGGTGTCTAAATCTCTCTCAAACCTGCCTTCATTGGTGACCGCTCAGTTTAAGCACTGCGTCTGTTCTCTGTGAAATTAAACCACTGTTAAGCACCTCAATACACTCTGATGCAGCCCTCCATTCAGCTAAACAACAAGCTAGTCTGGCGTTGGTATAAAATAGAAATGCTACCAAAATGAATAAAAATGCAACCAGAATTCAAGATAAGGCCTGCCCCTGTATAAGCTCCTGTTTATTTGTGTTTAGAATATAAAAGAGCTATGCAATATCCCAAGGACAAGAGTGCTATTTTTATGATTGTGATATGTATTTTAAAATACTAATAAAATGATATATATATATAATATTTTTTTTACGATAATTTTATACTAAATGGCAATATTTAGACACAACATTGACAATTTTGACTGTATTTCGCCAAACACAGAGTTTCAATGACACATTCAGAATAAGACAGTGGTAGCTTATGCTTTGAGAATGAATCAGTTTGAAGAATCAGTTGAACTAATGATTCTATGATTCACTTATTAAGACTTTTAATTTCATATAATTGTAATTTCATTACATTTTTCCAAAACTTGATATTTTGCCATTCAAAATGGATAACCACCTGATCTCACGCAACATTATTAATGCCACTCTTAACTGTCCGGTACCTGTATGTTTCTTATTTAAATAGAAACTGGATTAAAAATATTCACAACAAGACAGACCACCACACTAACATTCATCAGAGCTGTTCTGTGCCAGGTTCCACAAATGTTTAATGCTTCAGTGCTATGTGCTAAAACTTAGTCAAAAGAAATACATTCACAAGGTGTTTTTCATTACCGGTTGAAATATTCATTACAATATTTCATTACAATATTGCCACATGATTAAACACATGTTTGTAGATACAGTTTATTAGAAAAGGGACAGTTTTAAATTCTATATTTGACCCTTATGGAAATCTTCTATATAATACAGAGGTACACACCCACACACCCACACCACACACACACACACACACACACCACACACACACACACACACACTCACTCTTTCTCTCACACACACACACACACAACACAACCACACACACACACACACACACACACCACACTCACTCTCAGCCTCACTCTCACACCCACACACAACACACACACACAACTCACTATCACTCAAACTCACACTCACCAACACACGACCACACACTCACATACAACCACAACACACACCCACGGTCCCCACACACACACACACAACACTCCTCAAACTCACTCTCACACACACACTCACACACACCACACACCCACACAACAACACACACACACACTCACTCAAACTCACACTCACACAACCACACACACACACACACACACACACACACACACACACACACACACACACACACACACACACACACACATTTATATACACACACACACACACACACCCCACCTCCACACACACACCACCCCACACACACACACACACACCTCACACTCAAACTCACACAACACCCCACACACACACACCCACACACACACACCACACACACACACACACACTCACAAATTTAACTGTGTAAAAGTAAATTATAGTATTTTGTATCTTGAAATTACAGAATCTACATGTCAAATTTGCTTTTAAGTAATCACTATAAGGCTGAACCTATTCTGAAAGCAAAGAACATTTCGGTGCACAACTGTTTAGATTTAGAAAATTAAAAGTAATGTAACGAGTGCTTGGAATTAAGAGACCCGCATCACAATAAGCACATGTTCAGCATTACCACGTCTCTTCTCTCACTTCACTATTACTGTAACTACAACCAAGAAACCTGCGTGCCATCTAGTGGCAAATTTATGCAATCGCATCCCTCGATTTCGGAGCACTATTCTCTATTAGCTAGTTATTTACTTGCATGCATATTACACTAATAAACAGCCAATATGCTAGTATTGGCTGTTTATTAGTACGTATAAAGCTCATATTAATGGCTTGTTCTGCGTGACCATATTCTAGATCCCTTAACCCGACCCCATACCTAAACTTAACTACTGCAAACAACTACCTTAATGCTACCAATAAGCAGCAAATTATGAGTTTATTAAGGGAAAACTCTTAGTTAATAGTGACCATGTGTTCCCTAATCTGAAATGTTACCATGAACTCTTTCTGTAGTCACTATAACAGTGCATGAAAGAAATAAAGAGCATCGCAATTTGTCATAAATCAACAATTTCACAATTATGTGAACAATACACTAAACTGCATATTAAATGAACGCGAGAAAACCCTAATGACAATATGGACATTATAACAGAATGTTTGTGTGCTATCCCTGTCAATTCCTGTGTCTAGTACACTTAGTCCTTCAGCTAAATGGACTCACGTCTCAAGTTTCTCATGCTGAAACATGCTTATGCCTATGCCAAAATTGAGCTGTGTGTGCACTTTCCTACCATGAAGTAATTCAAATTAGGCAATGCATCTCATAGCATGTACTAGTGTAGCATGGCAGACATGGAGGGAGTCAGTCACTGTTGATTTTGGTGCTGATTGTAGAATGGCTGGCTGAATCACACTTGTCATGTCCTTTTCTTTAAGGAATGCATCAGTCTCAGGTGAAGTGAACTGAGGCCCTTTGTAACTAACTGGAGTTGCCAGGTTAAAGTGTCATATCGACTGTCCCAAACAGCAGACTTGAAAGGGCCCACAATGTGTATTGCCAATTCTTCCCAAGGTGCTGAGGGCAAAGTTTGGCACTGTTATCCATGAGCGTGTCCATATTAGGCCACCAGTCGATTTCACACACATTTTTTTTGCTCTTGCAACTCCTTGATGGTAATCAGGACAGCAGTGGACAGCAGCAAACACAGGCTATGGGACTCAGTGGAAGTAATAGGCAACACACCCAGGCTCTATATGGGACTCAGCAGAAGGCAGGAGGTGAGACAATCAATCCACAGTGCAATTTTCCAATAGCTGTGTCATGCACATGCAACAGTCCCTTTTCTAGTCATCAGTAGTTAATGCTTGATTGTTAGTCCTACACCTTATGACTGCCAAAAGGCATGCCAGAGTCTCTTTTATTCTGTATGGCTAGGGATGTGTATGAATAGCTACTTCAACAAGGCTTCAGTGAGCTTCTTCAGACCAGGTAAAACTCATTCTCGTTCCACGAGCATATGCACTGAGCTGCCACTTCTGAAGGAAAGTTGTGAATTAATAATAACTAATTCAATTGCATGCACTGAGTCGTGCTGTCAGTAAAAAGTGGCTGGCGTCACTTTTGTTCGTTTCCTCCTTCCCTCACCACCAGAGTCGCATCTCCCTCCTCCCTGACTTTCTTTCCTCCGTCAGCCATTGACACCTCACAACACCTGTGCACCCCGTCCACACCCACACAGCTTCGCCCATTCGCCGGGACTCCATCAACTGCACTCCACACACCTTTCACACACTCAGGGGGGGCGGGGGGGGGGGGGGGGTCCCTCACACAGCGGTGGCCCGTCACGAGGACTATTATTCGCCTCCCCAACGCCACTCTGGGTCCCCCTTATGATTAAGTGTTTTTTTGAGTTTTTTCACGAGTACTGTTTGTTTGTATTCCGAGGGTACGAGTGTTTCTTAGTGTCTGTTTCCGGGACTGATGCAAGCCAGTGGTTGGCCGTATTGCATCAGTGCCCATTTGCGTGTTTCTAGCCTGTTTCAGAGTCTCAGCTCTGTTTATGTTCTGTTTTTTCCTTTGTTTTCCCTGGCAGTAAAATAAACCTGCTTTTGGACCCAAAACCCTTGCTCACACGGTGTGTCTTTCCTGACGGTCCCGTGACACGTGCAAAATGTCAGATTTTATTGCAATTATTACAGAAACAGCGGGGCAAGTAGCCATATTGAGGGTTAGCAACACATGCATATCATTCTGATTATCAGCAAATTCACAAGTAGCCAAGTCTCTCAAAGCAGCAATGTATTGCACTACTGTTTATCATTCCCCTGTGCACATTTTCTGAAAGCATGTCTTTCTGCCATACGTTTCAAACATTGTCTAAAATATTACAAGCTAGCTGTTGTAACTTGTAGGGTAAGATGCCCTCGGGGAAAGATGACTCCTCTATTTTCATTTTTTTCACCCTCCCTCTTGAATTGGCACAGGGGGCCCAAATGTGTTGTTACTAGTGTTATTATTTTTACATTTAATGCTTACTGTAATTTATTAGGTTATTATTCACTAGATGTGCATTTCAGACACACACACACACACACACACACCACACACACACATACTCACAGACACACACACACACACACACACACACACACATACTCACAGACACACACACACACACACACACATACACACACACTCACACACACACACACACACACACACACACACACACAGGGTAACTGAGTGAAATAATTCACTTTGAATTGAACCAGCAAATGTTTTTATTTATTTCCTTTAATAACACATTGTCAGATGCATCATCAACCTGCACTGAATTTTTTTTTTTCATTCATCCAATTAAAATGAGGGCCTTATGGCAAGTTATTTATTTTTCATTGGCTCAAGTTAAAAAATATAGATGTGAATCATTACCCTAATTTTTTTAATTGGATGAATGAAAAATGTTTTTCAGTGTGCACCTGCTAACCTAACATCTATGTGTTACAATTTCTATGTAAATGTACCTTGTTCTTTAAGGGAGGCATCTTCCCCTGCTAGATATGTGAAATATTGCTATTTAATGTATGGTAAAGCACAGAAGAAGATTGTTAAAGAGTCAGCAGGATGTCGATATGATTTTAAACCTCAATATGCGTACTTTTAATCATGGCATAATGCACCTGATCTAATAGCATTTAGGCTTAATTGTCACTTCATCTGAATGTTATACACCAAAACCTTACAGATATCATAATCCTCAGAATGATCCCACGATGAATGACTAACTTACATTTAAAAACTGCGTTACCCATATACTCACATAAAGCGATAGGCTATATCAACTCTGTTCGATCGTTTATTCTGTTGCCAAATGTATACTTGTCCTGTCGCCCTGCTCAGGGTGGACTGTATACGGCATTACTGTGTTATGAATATTAACAAAACATTAATATTATGAATTTCTGTGGAACTACTTCGAGTGCACGGTGTTGTAGAGCGTTGGAGAGGAAAACTGTGCGTGTAAATGTGCATTCCTCTTTTGAAAGATAGAATTCCTCATTAAATGGCAATGAAATAAAATTAAAAAAATGAAACTGACAAGTGATATCTTGAAAATGCACAATTACAGAGCTGTACGTGTTTTGAAACACGAGATATTTTGCTATTAAAAAATAGTTAAATCCAACCAAAAGAATCATTTTGCATGCAATGCCTTATGAATCAAGAAAAGCATTTCAAAATATAAGTCTAAGATAAAGTTGCTGCCTGGTATTGAAAAGGTTTTATTTATTTATTTTTGTATTAAATAGCCTAATGCCGCTTAGTCTGCTCCCCTCAACACATGACATTTGCTAACAAATAGCACCACCTAATTTCACAAAAATGATCTTATAGGAAATAGACAGCCTCGTTGGATATTTACATGCTTGGAAAACCATACAAAACATTAATATAATGTAGTATTGGTGCATCATTCCTCTACAACCATATAGAGACACGTTGAAATGTTATTTATTTGAATGAATCTACAAGTCACTGAGATTCGCTTGTGCTCTGTTCTCCTCAGGACAGGGGCACATGCTGTTATTCCTCTCAGAAAATGATGCCACATTACGAAGACCTATAAATCATTCAAGTGGTCTCAAAACAGGTTTCAGTTCGATAATTCATTTAATAGACCGAGCTACAGAGAGCTCTACAAATGATGCTGCTCCTGCAAATATAACACTAATAAACACCTGCTGGCAAAACATTACTGCATCTCTGGAAAGACCATTTAGGCCATATATAACCTGACATAACAACTTTATATAATGATAAAGTAATGAGGAGCTACTAATAACAAGGGAGATTGTTTGCAAATAACGTTTTTACAAAGAAATATATCTCTTAGTAGGCTAATGTGTTTTAATGTACGCCAAGTAAATGAATGGAGTTGGAGAAATCCTGACAATGTGGTGAATGGGTGCGCGTATATAAAATACTTCATCAAGGTCGTATATATAGGTTTGGACTGGGGTTATAGGGATGGAGCCTCGTATTTGGAGCCTAACCCTAACGCCAAATAAAAACGAAAACTCGTGGTATTGATACGCAAAAATGGACTTTGGCGTGTATATACTACGCACGTGTTTGGCGTGTGTATAATACGCAGTTTTCGCGTGCATATGATACGAGATTTGTTGGCGTGCATATAATACGCATCTACCCCATAACCCTAATCCTACCCATCGCGTAGCATATGCACGCCAAACTACTATTTATACGCACTTTCATGATTTCACTTCAAATAGCTTCTCGAAAAATCAAAGTTAAGAGATATGTTTTAGGCTATCGATTACGAAACAACATCTTGTTTAAATGTTTTTATATGAAATACAAATGTAGCAGTGGTGTGGCTAGTGATCTATAAAACAGTGAGCAGGCTATCCGTTGCAGAGTGCGCGTGGATTCCGCAACAGGTCACATAATAGACCCAGCTGACTCCGGGGCGTGCTGGCAGATGGTTGGTATAAGCCGGTTGTGGTGTGTGTGTGTGTTTTGTGTGGTTGTGGGGGCTCACATTTCATTGTTTAGTTATTGGACCCCACGCACAGACAATACCCCATCCATACAATGAAAAGATGGAAACAGCGTCTTCTTACACAGAGGAAATTGTCCTAAAAAACAAGTTGAGAAAAGCTCATTGTTTTGGCCGTCTGCCTGCTTTCTAAAATTCTAACGCCCGATGTCAGTCGTTCAAACTCATTTAGTATTCGTTTCTCTTTGTAATAGATGCATTACGTGCATTTTTTATTCTAAATAATTTAGAAAACTAGTCCTAAAAACAAACAATAAGCATGCGTAGCGAGTACAGTCTTGTAAATCCATGCAACAATTTTACTATAATTAAAAATTTCGTTTCCAAAGATGTGTCCTGTTTGTTTGTAGCAGCTAATTTGGCAACTGATGTGCTTTAAAAATAAACTAGTGCATGAACTGAAAATTAATTTCTAAATAAATAAAACTTTTTCCATTTTCCTAAGCGATGTCCTTTGAATATAGGCTATTCCAAACAAACAAACAAACAAACAAACACACAGTCAGCTCCCGCAAGAACGCCTAGGACTTTCTTATTATTCCGGCTTCGGGTTCGCCCCTCCTCTTTTCCGAGCTCATTCACACTGTGGGTCCCTGCAGCATCATCTTAACCGGCCACGACCCATCCTCCGCAGTTACAGCACATCACCTCTTCAGAGCATCTTGTGGATGGTTCAGCTCCTACCCCGAGTGGCTTTATATCTGCAGACGTTGTCCGGGCAGTGAGTGGTGCTCCTGCGGAACAGGTGAGCGACAGGTAATGTTCAGTTTGAACGGATCTCGAAGAAGGGCAAATATACGCCAAGACAGCACGTTTCCCAAAAACTTAGAAGAAGAAGCACGGAGTAGCTAACTCGCGGACTATTTCGGAGAATCTCGGTATTGTAAAAAACTGGGGTCACATCTACTGAGTGCTACGCAGAGTTGTGGATTTGCACAGGAGGTTGCCTTGCCATTGCAAACTTGTTGTAAATGTTTGGGAGCCAAGATCACCCGACTGGAAACATCACTGGGTTTAAAGTGGGAAGTTTTGAAGAAGAAATGGATCCTGTTCGTTCTTGGGTGCGGAATGTCGGCGTTATTGACGCAAACACAGCGGCACAGAGGTAAGGCTGCTCTGCACTGATGCACACTACAATCTTTTCATTAGTGCATGCATGTAAAAACACCACCTAAAGATTTCTAAATTATTAACTGTCCAGTCCTCTGATTATAGCCGAAACAGCACACGACACATATGTTAAACTATTTATTTACCATCCAAAATAACAGAGCATACATTTAGGATTAAAATACATATCAGTCTAAATATGAGTTGTCGAAATATTTCTCTTCAATAGCACGTGCGTTATTATTTTTTATATGTAGGCTATACTATTATCAAGTAGGCTATATTAGTAGTATTCTATTCTATTAGGCTACTACTTAATTGTAAGAGTATCTTTTGTTTTCTATAGCATTGCAAAAATAACTAGCAACAGGTCAGCTCTTCTGCTTCAGAGCTCGGTCTTCAATAGCTGGAGGTGACAGAGTCACGAGCCGACTGAAAGATGCACACAACACAACACAACACAACACAATGACACCCGGATTGAGTCATGATGAAATTACCCGTGCACTTGAACACGATTGTTTGTGACCTCCTTCCTTTTCATTCCTTGCTCCTATGAAGAGAAGTCTAGCATCATATTCTTTAAGGATCTGTTTAACTCTTAATCTGAGGCACTCAAAATCAAATGATTAAAAGTGGACTGTCTGCAGTGGTGATAACACTTCTGATAAGTATCTTAATATGAACGAAAACACACACATCTAAAGTTTTGATCGATTTTTTCCCCTCTCTGATTTCATAATTCTATAGCCTAAATTAATCGATATTAAGAGAGCTGCGTTTCCGCAAAACACCCGAAGTATAGAGACCACTCACGCGGCCATAGACAGCTGTTTGTTGTTAGACATACATCTATATGAATAATTATTCATGAGCTGTCAATTTGCTTTCTGAACTGCAGTGCATTTGAGCTTTTTTATTCATGTGCATTTTCATTATTTATTCAAATGATCTATTATTAGAACAATTACAACTGATTGGTTGGACATAAAAAAGTGCATTGCTAGCAATGTGTCTTTATACTGATATTGATACTGATACTGCTGCAAACACAAAAGTTTGTTCTGATTTAACTTTTCTTCAAAGATTTAGCTTTTACATTTTTAAAAATGTAAGAACTTGTCATCGAATTCAGTGAGAGTAACTAACACAATCTGAGCAAGACAACTGCTAAATTATATAGGCTTTTCCTAATATTTTTATTATGCTCAAAATAAGCTTTTTAGGCTTAACATAGTTGCTGTTTTCAGCAAGACTAGGTTATAAAGATTCAGACACAAGCAGTTTTAGTAGTGCAGCATTCAGTGGAGATTCAGATGTGGAAGTATCTTCCATTAATATCTTGTCAGAGACTGTTGAGTTTAGTGGATGGTATTGTATCAGTTTATGGTCAGTTGAATTGAACTGTGAAAATCAAGCATCTGTGTTTATTCTCCCAAACCCTGCACCTGTAGTGGAGTGGCCTTATCCCGTGCTCACTTTGAAAAGCAACCTCCCTCCAATCTCCGAAAGTCCAACTTCTTCCATTTTGTTCTGGCGCTCTATGACCGCAATGGGCAGGCCGTGGAAGTGGAGAGGACAGTGTTTGTTGACTTCGTGGAGCAGGACAAGGTATATTCTAACAGCATGCTTCACGGGACTGAACATTACTGGATTTCTGATGATGTTTCCTACAGTTTAACGTCGAGTTAAAGCTTGAGCTTGGCGAGAGGAAATAGCATGTGAGGAATATTTGCAATGCAGGAAAATTAGAGAAGCCACTCTTGTACTCTACTCAACTTGATGCATCCATTTTTCATGCCTCCTCTGTGCTGTCTTGACTTAATGCAGATTCTCAAACTCTAAAAAAAGCACCTCGTTTTTTATTCGCTTTAGTACTATTCTCACAAGTGGCAAATTTAATGTTTGTAATCTCTTCAGTGTGTTATCAAAGTTACGATATGACACAGCCGTGGTAGTCTCTACTATAGTAAGGCCTCAGTTTACAGTATCACATGGCATACTGTAATGTAAAATGCCTGTATATGCATTTAACATCACAGTACAACTATCTGTCTGATCCATCAATCTGATGGTTAAACTGAACGAGAAGAGATGCAAACAAAATCATCCGCTTCTGAGTGGTATAAATGTACCAAAGTCATATATTGCACCATTAGTACCTTGTGCTTTGTAGACATCACTCAATCGGGAACTGCATGCTGTACGCTTGTTTAAATGCTAATTTTGCGTAATCAGAATTCTTTGTTCTTGCCATGTCTGTCCTTGCTGCTCTTCTGAGGAGCAGACGGGGGAAAAGACCAATAATGGAGCTCACTACAAACTCCAGCTCCTCTACAGTAATGGTATGCCCCTCATTTCTCATCACATATGTAAATATTTATGTGCGTTTAGATATTATTCTGTCTGTTGGGACATATGGGAATCAACATTTAGTTTGTGCAGCACAAAAAAAAAGATAATAATAATTAGGTGATCCTATTATGCATTAAATGAACATTTAAAATTCTTAGTTTTGTTTTCTTAACGAAAGAACTGATTCTACTCTCTCCTGCTATTTGACCCGATGGAAATGTGGTTCCAAATTTAAGTCACTTCTGTATCAACAATCGGACACATTTTTGTTCACAGGTGTCCGCACAGAACAAGACTTTTATGCACGTCTCATTGATTCTGTCACTAAACAGGTAAAGCAGCACCACCTTTTTCTGAGCTAAACGTCTTTTAGTCACAAGAAACACTTTGTTAATTTTGCTCTATATTGAGTTGATGACTTCTGTTCTGCATGGTCCAGCCCATATCGTATGAGGGACAGAACAAGAATCCAGAAATGTGCCGTGTTCTGCTAACTCATGAGGTCATGTGCAGGTGAGAAAAAACACAATCAAATCTATATATCTGCAAGGTGCAACTTAAGAAAGCATGCAGCAGATTCAGTTTGCTATATGATGACCCATACTCCAGCCACTTTTAGATCACAGCTCTACCTACACTCTTAAAAATAAAGGTTCTTTATTGGCATTAATGGTTCAAAGAAGAACCATGAAGAGCATTTATAGAACCAAAGTGCAAAAGGTCTTTAATAGTGGAGAAAGGTTCTTCAGATTATTAACGTGTTCTTCACACTGAGGGAAAAAAAAAGTTATTTTAGGAACTGTTCACTGAAAGGTTTTTTAGCATAAGTAATGTTAACAATGATTACCTATCATAGGACAAGGTCACAGCCCCCTCATAATTAAGGGAAGGTACACAAATATTGGAAACGTATAGATGAACTCTACAAAATATTGAGTAACATTGATTTATGACTGTTTTCGGACCCTGGAGAAGACATTTGCTCAGAACACCCCCAAATGAATCCACTAAAATGTAGTAATAATGCACACTGTCTTGTCTTAGGTAACAAGAACGTATTTCTAGAGTCAGTTTCACGCTAATGGCACAGTCACATTAATGACATTTTGCAGGAAAAACACGTAAAAGTTACTTTCATCAAACCCGGGCAAATTTGCACGGCCAACTTGAACACGAGCAAAATCTGTGTGGGCAAAATCTTTCACCTTCACACAAAGTTCCTAATTGCGGATGCTTATTGAAATGATTGAATTTCACAGAACAACTGTAAACGTGACCTGCAATGATCACTTAAGAGTGTCCACAGACTAAATATCATGAATGAAATGATTAATAACGCACATTTTCTGTACAGATTTAGCACAAGTTAATGTCTATAAGGAGTGCATGGTAGCTGGGCTAGAAAAGAGACAGAAAAGACAGAGGGTTTGCGGTGACCTCAGGCTCGAGGACAGCATTAGGGAGGGCAGGGGTCCCCATTGTGTAGCCAGCAGATGCCCGAGTGGGCGCTCACAGCTGGTTAATAACAGAGCTGATGGGGAAGGGGGTGCAGAGGGCAGGCAACACAGCTGGGGAGTGACTCTGTCTGACGGGGGGGGGGTTGGAGAAAAAGCAGATAGGAAGGGGACAGGGCGTGGGGGGCATTTTTGTTATGCTTGAGGTGGGGGATTGTGCCCTGAACAGACAGGAGGTCCACCGATGGTGTGTGTGTGTGTGTGTGTTCACATGTGTGTGTGTTTTCTCTGTGTGTGTGTGTGTGTGTGAGAGAGAGAGAGTGTGTGTTGTGTGTGTGTGTGTGTGTTTTGTGTTTGTGTGTGTGTGTGTGAGGGGGTGTGGGTGTGTGTGTGTGTGGTGTGTTGTGTGTGTGTGTGCGTGCGTGTGAGTGTGTTTGTGTGAGAGTGTTTGTGTTTGTGTGTGTGTTTGTTTGTTTGTTTATTTGTGTGGGGACACTTAACCTGATCACACAGATCAGGGGACAGTGTCACGGTGGGGACTTAAAATTGAGGGTCCCCACGGGTGTTAAACCTGCTTATAAATAATTCAGAATGAGTTTTTTGAAAATCTAAAAATGCAGAAAGTCTCCTGTGAGGGGAAGGTTTAGGGGTAGGGTTGGTGTAGGGCAATAAAATATACGGTCTGTACAGTATAAAAAACATTACGACTATGGGAAGACCCACAAGGTGCTGACCAGACTGTGTTGTGTGTGTGTCTGGGTGTGTGCTTTAGAAGCAGGCGATTTGAGCTTGATCATTCACACAATCAATTGTGACAGATTGCTGGCCTGCCTTTTCTGAGTCTTAATTGTAGTGGTCTCATGGAGCAAGTTTTAATCATTCATTATCTTCTCTTTTTCATACGAAGTCGCTGCTGTGAGAAAAAAAGCTGCGGCAATCGTAATGAGACACCATCTGACCCTGTCATCATTGACAGGTAAGTCCGCTTATGAATCTTATGTGTTTAACTCAAACAGGAACGTGTTTGAATGAGTTATACTGTATATATACAGTATATATATATAGTATAATACTCTTAATGTCCCAATGTTACGGGATCTTGTGAATCACTCTGTCTCCCTCACCTTGACCAAGTCAAGTCAAGTGCTTTATACAGTACAGCTTGTGCCACAGCAGCTTTACAGTGGCAAACAGGAAAATAATGTTTCAAGAATGTAAACAAAATTCAATTCTGTTGTAAAGCATGCAGCTAAAAAGCGGACAATAGTACACAGTCAATATTTCAGTTAAAGTCAGTTGACTAGCCCAAGCTGTCCTTCAAAGATATGGATAATATAGTTCCCTAATGTCAGATCTGGCTTGATACCGTCAGCAACAGTGTTTATAAAGCGTCTCTGAGGATCTCAAGTCAAGAGTGGAAAAAATGGACTCTTGTGTCTTAGATTTTCCCAGAATTCCTTAGCACCACAGCTGTTTTTATAGTTTTCTCTCTCTCTCCTTCTGTCCTGTCTGTTCCTTCTCTGTCTTTAATTCTCCAAACATGGCCAGGCTTACCCAGAGTTTTTAATAAAATGAAGGCTTTAGACAGCCATGTTTGGTATTGACAGAGTTTTTTATTTTTATTTAATTAATTTATTTATTTTTGCGCTGTAGTTTATATATTGCCTCATTAGTGCATTATGATACTGTACTTCTCAGTTTTGGCAACACTAAACAAACCGTTCCCTGGATCTGTTTTATTTTTATTTATTTACTTTTATAATTTTTTTTTCTCCCAGGGGGACAAAACATGTATTGAGTACCATTTTTAAAATCATGAATGAGTAAAAAAAAATGATGGAATTATGGATATTATGGAATATCAAAAAAAGATATTGTGGAATATGGAGTGATATGGCTTCATTGATAGTGTCATTCTGTAGATGAATTGGTTTCTCTTAGCTACAAAATAGCATTTGTTGAGAGATGTTTATATTTAATATATTATGAAATAGTCTGTTTGTTAGAAGATTTTCTAGAAAATAGCCTTTTCAGGACAAAATTCTACCTTATTTAGATTTTTTGGCTAGTTTTAATAACCGTCACACTCTCGTTTTTCTTCATTTTCTTTGCCACCTACAACCTTTCCCCCTAATATTGATATAATTAGTCAGCCTCATCAGGATCCCTCCCCAATGCATGTGGGAATTGTGATCCCAAAGCACCAACACCCCCGTCCTTTCTTAATCTGTGTCCGTTTTGTTTGGACCTGCTGCTCTGTCTGTTTGTCTGTCTGTCTCTCCACAACTAATCCAGTTATTAGCAGAAGGGGAGAGAATAGCTCTCAGCTGATCCTGAAGGAGGCTTTTGTCACATTATGTTCCCCACATCTTCCCTCGGCGAGTTTACAGCTGAGCTTTTTATCATTACATGTCCGTATGTTACATTGCATTCTAATCTCAGCACATTTTAACCTCTTTGTTTATGTTAGTTGGTTTATATAATTGCATGTCTTATTATGTGCTTGTGCATGTGCTAGAATTAAATAGATTGAAAGACCAATTTATTTAATCCAGCAATCCATGACTGATCAATAGCACCAGTGTGCTTCGGCCTCATGCTTTGATCCTGTAGATGAAAGCTGCTGATTTTAAAATGTCTCATGCAAATTGGCATTAACAATTGTAATGGCGTGTATGTGTGTACCACTGATCTATACTTGAGTGAAAACCAATCACGGACAGCTGTATAAGAAATAATTTGTATATACATTTTTTATTTTTTTTTTAAATTGTAAAATAGATTGGGTTAAGGTATGGGTTTAAGTTAGTTTATAATATTTATAATTAGCTGTAGAAGTCTATGCAATGTAACCATCCAGTTAAGTAAATGTGAATCTCCGTTGTTTTAGTGTTATGCAAAACAGGCCTAAAATGGTTTAGGAAAAGTCTGTCAAAGTAGAAGCACTAATTATGCATGGGTTCATAGGTAAAGAACGATGACGAATGTTTCTAAAAGCTCTGGTATATCTAAGCTTCTCTTTTTACCTTTGTGGTAAATGTACGGCTGTATGGCTAACAGCTTGAGGCTCAGCAAGTCAGTACCACACAGGTTCAATAAATGCATGCATACGACCAGTGGGGGTGGAAAAAGAACTGTTGAAAAGAAAGAGAGGGTTGAAAGGGGATCAATCACACGCTGGGTTTTGTGGAAACAAACTTAATCAATATCATACAATCTTGTCAATAGGATAAGGCTACTACAAAAAGATAGATAGATAGATAGATAGATAGATTTGGGGGGGAAAAAATCTGAGTAATAGGAATGGTACCATCTGTCCCCTCTCGCTTTGCTAATCAAACCCAGGGGAGTGCAAAACTATCGGATCAATAGAAAGACAATGAACTGATCCTGAAGGGAACCCAAGAGTAACAAATATAGGACAAGTGAAGGGAATGGCAGGAAAAAAAATAAAGAAATAAAAGAAATAAAACCTCTTTAAACAGAGCCAGTGCAAAGTTGGCAGCAGAAAAGAATAGTTGAAATAGATTCTGAAATAAAATAAAAGCAACAGAAAAAAAATAAAGATTATATTTTTTTAACCATAAGCAGTCCTACAAAAGTATTCTACTCATTTACATGGCCAGGTATTCAAACCCCATTTTTTCTCTTCCATTTTGTGTTGGCAACCTGAAAGCAAAAAAAATGCTGGAAAATAAAATTAGTTTTTACACTCATACCCATTATGGCAAAATAAAGAAAGAAAACAAGAAACATCACATTACATAAATATTTGCACTTGAAATTCACATTATATAAGCTTTTGCTAAGACTCTTGAAATTTAGGGCCATTTTTCCGGATCATCTTTTGAGATTTAATGTTTCTAACCTTTGATCGAAGTCCATCTGCTTTAAATTCAATTGATTAGGCATGATTTGGAAAGGCGATTTCTGTCACTGCTGTGAGGAACAGTGCTGCCTGTGGTGCTAAAATATAATGTGCGTGGCTAATCCATAGCAAATGTGTACAAATGCAGACAGGAGGGTGAGGAGAGCGGGAGACTGCCGGAGGAGCTGTGTTAGGGTGGAATGGGAGGAAGAAAATAGTAGAGAGACTGACAGGGCTCACAGCAGGCCTGCTGAGAAGCTGTCAATGGCCCTATCAACCCTGACCTGAGTCCTGACAGAGTCATCAACGCACGCACGCACGCACGCACGCCCACACACACACACACACACAAACACGCACGCACGCACGCACGCACGCAACGCACGCACACACACAACACACACACACACACACACACATGAGTCTGCATTGTCTGGTCTTCACAAAGCATGTCTATGAAGTCAACTACTTCAGGGCATCTGTCCGATGAATATATCCTAAATACGCCAGTATGCACAGACAAGAGTGTATTTGGTGGAGGAAGTGGGACGTCGAGGCATACAGATTTTAGCTTGGAGGATGAGATCTTCTGGATCTCTCCAGATTGCTGGCAAGTCAGACACACACACAAAACAAACAGAGGGGCCAGGCTAGCCCCAGGGGGCTCATTAAACTCATTAGTGAAATTTAAGACCGCAAAGCACCAGTGCTTCACACAATCACCCACACACACACATCCACAAACACACAGGAGACCATATATGTCCCTTATCCATGAAGCATATGTGGCGGAGGGCCAATTTCATCAGACTGACATTTATAATTAAAATATTTCAAGATAGTGGATGGCAAGGCGGCAATTAAGCATTTCTGTAGTATTCTGTGGGAAAAATTTACAGCGGGTTGTAAGTAATTACAACACCCCCACCCCCCCCCCCCTTGGAAAACGGCGCCATGCTTTTTTTTTTTTCTTTTTAAAACTCACATCAAGCTGTTCAGTTTGAAACGTTCAGTAAAGTGAGTGCTGGCATCCTCCATTCAATCCCCTCCTTCAAACACACACACACACACACACATTGGAAACAGATGTTGTTTGTCAGATCCTATCATTACTGGCTAATTAAGCAGACATCTTTTCATTCTTTTCTCCTATCTGTCACTCTTGTATTCATGCAGATTGCCGTGCCTTTGTTTCCCCACAAAGATGAAGGCTTGCGCATAAATGTCATTTTTCATTTTCTGCAATGGTTAAATAAATCTGCGCTTACACAGACATACTCGGGGCAAGCGCTGAGCATTATAACAAATATATATGAAAAAATGTCAGAGACCACACTGGATTTTTTAAAATAAATAAAACGAATACAGTTATAGCTACGAAAGTACCATCTGTTTAAGTCAGTGTATGTTTGTACTGTACACTATCAATGGATTTCGCACCTTTCACTTCTGTGTTTACAGAAAATATGCATAAGCATTTACAGAAACAAAATGTGACATAAGAAAATGCAGTAGGGAGGAGAATAATAAATGAAAATGCTTAACTAGGGGAAAATCGCTAGTTAACTAGTATTCTTTGAGACACTGTTTTTGAAGTGCTCAACTGCTCGTAGGACTGAAAAACAAAGAACGTGTATGTGGTTAAATTAATGCAAAATAGATTCTGTGCAATTTCTAAGTAACTAATCAAATAAGCAAATTCGTGACATGACTATGTGAAGTCCTCGTCAGATTTCCTTGCTTCAGTTGCAACACAAAACTGGAAAAGCATGTATCATCAGGATCTTGTGGAGTCCATGCCAGCTCGAGTGCACGCTGACAGCAGAAGAAATTAAATAATGCTGATTTTATATACTTACAGTATATTGTCATGCTGATAACATTGAAAAATGTAACAAAGAAACTTTACAAAATTGTAATAATATAAAATAGAAGCTCTCACAAGAATTCTTTGAGCAGATAGTGAAAAAAAAATCCTAAAAATAATCTTTTCAGAAAAGGCATGAGTCCATGTTG
>JADLZN010010983.1:290000-300000 GCA_018155175.1 Sinocyclocheilus anophthalmus
AAAGCTGTAGCATTTACAATTTTCCCAGTGAATTTTGATTTTTTTTTAAATCAATTTAGTTCCAAATATGTATCACTGGTCCGCTGTGAAGACCGTACTCTAGTTAACCTAAATATCACAACAGTGCAGAACTTACAGTGTTATTATTAAACTTTTCCTCACGACACAACAGAGACAGAAGGGTGTTGTGCTGAAGTTGCAAGGTTTTCCAGGAGTCCTAATTAATTATGCAAGATGGGTGTAATTATGATGCAGTGAATGGATCCATGGCAGAAGGTGCGAGGCAGTGAGGCTTAGAGATTTGCATGCTAAGTGAGTGGGGGAGTGACTAATGCATGTTAATGCTGCGTGGCCGATGTGCTTTCATTTGCCTGCTTGCAGCTGTGCTCTATGATTTCATTAAGGGCTCAAATGTTTATCATGTAGTTAAAGTGAAAAGATTGGCACGTGGAGCTTGGGTCGGGCATGAAACGCCACACAAAACCTTGACAAGTGTGTTGTGAGATACTCTGAGGGAGAGACAGCGGTTCGGATGCAGTGTTTATGGAGTGTCCTTTGTTAAAAAGTACAGTTTAAAAGTACAACTACAGCCAATTAATTGGTCGTCTTGGTTCAGTTTATGAAACTGTATCCACAATTTTTTTTCTTCAGGTTCTTTACAGCAAAACTGCTGGAGCATTATTGCTTTTTGTATATTGGGTTATTCCTTATTAAAACAGCTATTAATATGTGACCATGTTTTTGCATCTAAATCTAATTTTATTATAAACAGTTTTGAAGCACAAGAGGTCAGCCTTGCTGATTCGATACGTAATGACAATTTGACATGCATTCGAAATGCAAGAAGTACTGAGAAACTATACTTAAGGCAAAGGATGGGTTCTGTGTCAAAAAAGTATCCAGGCAGCAACAAAAGATTGTTTATTAAGAGATAGATCTGTGTCATGATGATCTGTGAAATATGTAGGCCTACTTTAGTTGAATTCAAAGTTTAAATATAGTTAAATCATGACAACTCTCGGAAGATTTTAGCGTGGTGATGGATATGACGATATTAATGTATTTGGTCTTGGCGGAATAGATCTGCTATGCTGCTGCTGCTGTTGCTTACTGCTGTATTTGTAGATTTTTGCTGCTGCTGCAAGCAAGTACAGGAACTAGCTACTGCCAATACATAAGCCGATACGGTGCTGTGAGTATTTAAGACATACTGCTGCTGCACAAATAGCATATAAAATAACCCCGCAGATCTATACAGGTGGAGCTGGGGGAGGTGGAGGGTTTCAGAGGAACTCTGAAAACGTGCTGCAATGCTCAAGCGAATGCTAATCAGCCATTTAAATGTATGTGAACAACGTGAACCAATCAGCTTGTGACAAGTCATTTAATGCTAAGAATATCATCAGTTACATTAAGGACCCATCAGCCTGCGCCATCTAGAGTAAACGTTTGTTCAGACTCATGCACGCACTTTCCAACAATTTCATTCAAACATATGGGAAGTGTTTTCTCCTCCGTTTTAAAAGTAGATAGACGTGTTTGTTTGTGATAGACTAAATGAAGCAGGCCATTCCTTCCTTGAATAAAACCTATGTGGCTTGTCTGTTTCTTTGTGTGTGTTTCCCACAGATTTTTCTTGAAGTTTTTCCTAAAGTGCAATCAAAATTGTCTGAAGACAGCAGGGAACCCCCGAGACATGAGAAGATTTCAGGTATCAATCATGCATATGCAAAGAAAACGATTTCGCAAAATGCAGAGATGTTGTAGAACCCACAGACTTTATTCCTTTTTGCTGAGGAAGAAAACAAATCTTTGTTTTATTTCCAGTAAAACACACAAACATCCTTAAAACAGTGTATCTTTTGTCTTTTAAATATTGAACAAGACAAAACAACTGTATATTCAAGACACTGAACAAATTTAATATTGTATGCAATTTCTTAAGGATTTTTTTTTTACTGCAAAACAAGACAAATACTCTAAATATTAAGAATAGGTTTTGTTTGCAGTTTAGTGGTAGCTTTTCTCATGTATTTCTGGTAACATATACAGCAGTTCTTCTGGGGCCGATTGTGTCTCCATGTAGTTTTAGACGAACAGAGTGTGTGATTTATATTAAGTGTTTAAATACAATATCACATAAGAGAGCGGGAGTGATCAGAATAAAATGAAAAGCTGAAGGATCATCAGGAAATCAGCCAAGGTGCTTCAGGAAGTTGAGTGATGGGCTCCAGATGGGAAAGGTCAGGCTCTGTGACCCAGGAAGTGCTCACTGGGGACCCTCCTGCTCTACTTCCTCCCTCTTGTCTTTCACTACTGGAGCAACTATCTGACATTTCCTCCCTCACTCTTCATTTCCATGCTGTCCTTCCTTATTCATTGTTGTGCATTTATTTACATATGGACTGTAATTGAGTGTGACATTTCTACTTTTGGAGCATCTTCGCAGCATCCCTCGTTTCTATCCCACATTTCTATGTGTTGTGTCTTTAGCTCTGCAGTCTTTTGCACATGTGAGCACTGATATTCTCAGTTGCATCATATTATATTAAGTAACTTTGTTCATCTCTGATTCTTTATATTAACTATAACTTTGGTTTCTCTTTGAAACAACACCCAATTGAATCCACATCAGTATGTGGTTTGAAACCCACTTAAAACAGTATTTTTGGAAAGAGTTTGAAAGGCCACATTGGATGTCAAGTAGGTTTTTAATAATGGGCATACATGATGTGATATATGAGCTTCTCAATGTTTTTTTAACCATCATGAGAAATCCCGTCAAATTCATTGATGCCTTTTTGGTTGAGACTTGCGTTGTGCAAGACGAATGATGGACCCAAGCAGCTACTGATCATTTCTAAACATGTTGAAAAAAATATTTGATCCAAAGCTATGGCAGCAATAAGTAATGCAACTCTGACTCCATGTTTAAAAGTCAATAGTACAATAACGGCTTATGAATATATGAATTTAGTTCTTATATGAGATATCAGGATGAACAAAAGTCATCAATGTGGCAATTAATGTAGATACTGCATATTTTTAAAGTAAAACTGAGATCTGGATACTTTTGTCCGCTGATAAAAAGAAGAAAAAGAGAAGGCATAAATCAGGTGGAAAGATGGGAAAAACAGTGAGAGTGTAAATGAGATTATTAGGAAAAGAATAAATGTGACCTTGGAGCACAAAACCAGTCATAAGGGTCAATTTTTTGAAATTGAGATTTATACACTGAATAAATAATCTTTCCATTGATGTATGGTTTGTTAGGATCGGATAATATTTGAAAATCTGGAATCTGAGGGTGCAAAAAAATCTAAATATTGAGAAAATCGTCTTTAAAGTTGTTCAAATTAAGTTAGCAATGCATATTACTAATCAAACATTAAAGTTTTGATATATTTACAGTCGGAAATTTACAAAATATCTTCATGGAAAAATGATCTTTACTTAATGTCTTAATGATTTTAGGCATAAAAGAAAAAATCGATAATTTTGACCCATACAATGTATTGTTGGCTATTGCTACAAATATCCCCCAGCGACTTAACACTGCTTTTGTGCTCCAGGCTCACAATTGATTCAACCAGAGCTATAAAACTGTGAATTTTAAATCAGCAGCAGTAGAAGTTTCTAAAGATGACACTGCAAGGATATCGTTTAAGGAGTTTTTAAAGCACTACGTGAATCTCCTCCTTCAAACTCTTTTTGTTATCAATAAATCTTTCTTTGCATTCCAATAGGTGGTTCTGTCCACTACAGTCAGTGTGGACGGTCCCGTCCTAGCCATTTCTGACAACATGTTTGTGCACAACAACTCCAAACACGGACGCCGCTCTCGTAGAACGGATTCGAACGAGACGGTGGAGACTTGCATGGAATATGGTGAGATTCACAAGTAATGGCATTGAAATGACATTAAAAAAAGAAGAG
The DNA here is from genome assembly GCA_018155175.1 of Sinocyclocheilus anophthalmus. Lineage (NCBI taxonomy): Eukaryota > Metazoa > Chordata > Actinopteri > Cypriniformes > Cyprinidae > Sinocyclocheilus > Sinocyclocheilus anophthalmus. Next base: position 293,937 of record JADLZN010010983.1, read on the forward strand.
GTTTGCATTAATCCACAGTTATATACAAGGGGAGGAAGGTTTTAACCATGAAGCTGGAAAATGAGCTTGTTCTCTTTAAAGAGTAGAATAGCTCTGTGGTCACTGAGGGATGCTTCTTAGACCCCGAGTAATAATTTCGTGCATCTTTAATGCCATTTTCATTTTTGTCGTTTCTCCACCACAGCTACTCCCTGTATCAAAGCCATCAGCCCCAGTGAAGGCTGGACTACAGGTGGGGCTATGGTGATTGTGATCGGGGAAAACTTCTTCGACGGTCTGCAGGTGGTGTTCGGGAGCATGCTAGTGTGGAGCGAGGTATGCATTGGTAGAGTATATCAAAGCAAGCTTTGACTTGCAATAAGGAAAGCTTTTGTAATATTTTAAGTTTGAGTACCAACAGTCTGTAACAATTAACCTTCAGAGCTTGTTATTATTCCTGCAGTTAATCACTCCTCATGCAATCCGAGTTCAAACTCCTCCTCGACACATTCCAGGGATTGTAGAAGTCACACTGTCTTACAAATCTAAGCAGTTCTGTAAAGGAGCTCTGGGCCGCTTCATTTATACAGGTGAACACAAACCCAGACAAAGTGTGTATTATTAAACTAGTTCCTCTCCATGTTTAATGTCCCATGTTCAGTTTGTAGACTGACTTCTTCAAGAGTGGAAGAATTGTGGCTCTTTGCCGCTTTCAGAACACCAAACATTGCTATGTTTGTCATCTTCTGGCTCATCCGATAGAAGTTTGGAGTTTGGCTGAACAATGCAAAATGGTAGAGAGTTTGGAAGAACTTTTTGGAAACAAATTATTATTTGTGACCCTGGAGCACAAAACCAGTCATAAGGGTCAATTTTTTGAAATTGAGATTTATGCATCATATGAAAGCTGAATAAATAAGCTTTCCATTGATGTATGGTTTGTTAGGCCGAGATACAACTATTTGAAAACCTGGAATCTGAGGGTGCAAAAAAATTTAAATATTGAGAAAATCATCTTTAAAGTTGTTCAAATGAAGTTCTTAGCAATGCATATTACTAATCAAAAATTAAGTTTTGATATATTTACGTTAGGAAATTTACAAAATATCTTCATGGAACATGATCTTTACTTAATATCCTAATGATTTTTGGCATAAAAGAGAAATGTATAATTGTGACCCATACAATGTATTGTTGGCTATTGCTACAAATATCCCCCAGCGACTTAACACTGCTTTTGTGCTCCAGGCTCACGTATTTCAAATTCTGTTTGGTGCCACTAGTGAAGAAGACATACTTCATCTTTAACAATTTGTGTACACAAGACTAATATTAATACTGAGGATGAGAGTGTTTCCGTTTCCTGACCTGATTCAGTTTTATGAACTACATACAATGGGATTTATGCAGACAGTGGAATATGTAGAGGGATGTTATAAAGACAAATGGATTCTCACTTAGTATGATTATCTCTAGCACTGAATGAGCCAACTATTGACTACGGCTTCCAGAGACTTCAAAAGCTGATTCCTCGACATCCTGGTGACCCCGAAAAACTGGCAAAGGTTAGTAAATGCTGCTACATGCATGTAACCGTTAATACATTTTTTACTACATTCATTTTCTCTGTCTTAGGAAATGTTACTTAAAAGAGCAGCAGACGTTGTTGAATCACTCTATGGAAATACCAACAGCAATCAGGTAACCACTGAAGTGCAGTAGATATAGAATACCGTCTGTGGCATGGGAAGCAAATATTGTATGCGTTAAACATACAATGGAGTCCAAATGTCTCAGATGCTTTTATTTAACGCATTCATTTTTTCGTTCATTTCATAAGACATTATCAGCACCGCAGTTTGGGTAATAACTGAACTAAACGACTTCTGAAAACATGAATTCCATGATTTGTTTTTAAATTTAGTTTCACAAGTTTTCATCTCCAGATGAATATTATTCAACATAAAATAAAAAAAATATTCCATGGTGCATCATTTGTGCTTCAGTGGAAGCAAAGAAATTTGGTCAATGAAACAACTTAGCCTATTTGTAAGTTTATAGCTACATGTTTCCAGTTCAAACAACATATATTTAATTACTTAAAGGGATAGTGCACTCAAAAATGAAAATTCTGTCATCATTTGCTGACCCTCAAGTTGTTCTAAACGTGTGTGTTTCTTTATTCTTTTGATTATAAAAGAAGATATTTGGAAGAATGTTGATAACCAAACAGTTCATGGTAGCCATTGACTTTCAATACTATAGAAGTCAATGGCTACCGTCAACTGCTTGGTTACCAACATTCTTCAAAATATCTTCTTTCGTTTATCAACTTGAGGGTGAGGGAAATGATGTTCATTTTTAGGTAAACTATCCCTTTAACATGAGTCATATCACCCAATAGTTTTTCCTGCCGTGCATCAAAACGTTTCTTTGATATTGTGTTGGTGCAGGACATGTTGCTGAAACGGGCTGCAGATATAGCCGAGGCTTTGTACAGCGTGCCACGACCTCACAGTCAGCTGCAGGCCATGCCGAGTTCCCCGGTCCATGGCAGCGTCATGGGCCTCAGCTCTTATCCCACACAGCTGACTGTAAGCATTGGAGAACCTGGGCAAACCAGCAGTCAAGGTTAGGACCCTCAGACAAGTACCCTACGATTCAGAAGTTTTTGTCTTATTCAGTGTTATAGATAACTGTGGATGCACAATCTCATCTCAACACATTTATTAGAATGGTTATGCTTGGCTTTTCATATGAACACCAGCCTTTGTGAGATTGATTCCATTTGAACAGTTTTAAGAGTTGAATGTTTTAAAAAAAAAATAGTAATAATAGTAGTGCATCAACAAATCAAGTACTTGAATAAAAGCACAGATACCATAATAAAGAAATAATACATTTTACTCAAGTAAGCGCAAAATAACTTGGTTCTTTTTAATGTGGAGGATAAAATAAAATAAAATAAAATGACTTCAGTACAATAACAAAGTTGAAGTACGATCAATCACCCTTGGATTATAATAATCATTGAATTTATGTTATGCTGAATATTAAAGGTTTATGTTGTAACCTCCAGAATAGAAGCAGAGGTTATGTTGCTGTGTTCTTATTTAATTGTTAGAAATAACTGAGATATTATCAAACATCTTAATTATTTACCATAACCTATTGAATGATAATACATTAATACATAGGCTTATACAATTAATCTGAATTCATAGTCAGAATTTATGCTATGACATCCCTTTAATTAATTAAAAATATATGAATAAATGATATCAGATTTAACGTTTAGATGATTTCCAGTCTCCAATAATTTAGCTTTTTTCCCCATTTATTTCCTTAAAATAAAATTTTCTCACATTTTTCATGCCATTTAAATACTATTGTTAAAGTAAACTTTCAGTGAAATTGCCCGTTTTATATAACTTCAGTTTAACTACTTTTTTTGTGTAACTAATAGCTAGTGCTATTTAATTACACATGTTTTTCCTTGTGTTTAATTTGGGTTACATGTCTCACTCTCTAACCATTAGGCCACGACTGCCCCTGACCGTCTGGCTGTGTTAGTATTGTGATTTCTCCTGTTTTTATTTAGGTTACACCCGCAACCCAAGCGGTTTGTCCCCGCGGGGCTACCCTTCAGCATCGACTCCTCAGCAGTCCTGCTATGGATCCAGTGGAGGCATGAATGTGAGTTACGGGGCAGTGCCCATGAGTAGTCTGGGTGTTTCAGGGTCACCTGGCTTTAACAGTGCCTCCCCAAACAGCTCTCCTTATGCTAGTGAGTTTCAGCTTTGTTGTCTTTTACTCACAGTTGCTTCTGCTGAAAATACAATATGCATTTTGACAATCAAAGAAGTCTTTTGTTCCAATCAAAACACTCTTTTTTCCAGTCATGCCCTCTAGCCCCACTGTACCAGGCTCCAGTTCCTCATCCTCCCTCTTGTGCTTCACATCTTTCCCATCCTCGACCAAACAAAAAAGTGCCTTTGCTCCTGTCCTGAGACCACAGGGTTCTCCATCACCTGTCTGCCAAACCTCAGGAGGCCCCAGCTTTAGAGGTACGACTGTTGTTCACAGATCTTCCTTATAACATTTCCAAAAATGCTCCTGTAGACCCTCAGCTCTTTAGTTTTCCTTAAAAGATTTTGGTAACACTTTAGAATAGGGAACACTTATTCACTATTAACTACAACTTTTCCCTCAATAAATTCCTAATTTGCTGCGTATTAATAGTTAGTAAGGTTATTGGGTAGGATTAGGGATGTAGAATAAGGCATTAATATGTGCTTAATAAAATAAACAGCCAAAATGCTAGTAATATGCATGCTAATAAGCGAACCTAAAATAAAGTGTTACCAAAGGGGTTAGTTTAGGGACTAATTCTCACTGTTAACTAGCTGCTTATTAGCATGCATATTACTAGCATAGTGGCTGTTTATTAGTACTTATAACGCACATATTAATGCCTTATTCTACATCCTTTTATGCACCCTTAACAACTATTAATAAGCAGCAAGTTCCCCAAACTAAAGTGTGACCAAAGTTTTTTATAAATTACTAATCATAAATTATTTATTTTCAACTTTCCGAAATGATCAGGGATTCTGATTGGATACTGTACTGATTAAAGGAAAAGTTCACCCAAAAATGAAAATCTGCTGATAATTTACATCCGAGATGTGTATGAGTGTGTTTCTTCATCAGGTTTGGAGAAATGTAGCACTGCATCAGTGTCTCAGCAACGGATGCTCTGCAGTGAATGGGTGCCGTCAGAATGAGAGCTGATAAAAGCATAGCAATAATTCAAGCACTCGTCCTCAGTGAACATCTGGAGAAGACAAAGCTGAAACACACCAAGCATTAAGACATTGGATACTTTAAACCGTTGCTTCCATTAAAAAAGTCCTGTAACAATAATATTGCTTTCTCCAGTGACATAGTTGTCTCATCTGAATCAAGAGAGAAATATGCAGAGATTAGGCAATATATCTGATTAAGCAAATATGAAGACTTTTTCACTGGGGGAAGCATTTAACTGATGGACTGGAGTGCTGTGGATTATTGTGATGTTTTTATCAGCTGTTTGGACTCTCATTCTGACGGCACCCATTCACTTGCAGTGAGACACTGATACAATGCTACATTTCTCCAAACCTGATGAAGAAACAAACTCATCCTAATCTCGGATGAACTGAGGATGAATACATTTTTGGGTGAACTTTTTCTTTAAATGTCATGTAACTCGATACAGGCATAACATAGTAACTGTTTATTGAATCCTCTCTTTGATATAGCTATGTTGTCAGCTATGTATTATTAAACAATCTGAACCTTCATCTTCATCGTCGTGTGTATCTACAACCTTGTGTGACAAGCTACACGTTACTGTTATTGAATATAACCTCTTTTATTTTCCCCTTCGTTTCCAGCAATGACAGGCCTTGTGGTTCCCCCAATGTAGAAGATGAGCCTTTCCAGTCATAAGCTCTACAGTCTGAACTAGACTGACACCAACGTTGTCTCCATGAAAAAGATACAGTTGTCTAATCTTCTGATGAAGAGAATTAGAGACAAAATCATTTGAGAACCTTCTTAAGACGTATCCACTCTATGCACACTGCTTGCCTCTGATTGTGAGGAGGTTGCCAAAGGGATGGTGTTACTTAAAGGTTCTTCCAGCCACAAAATGCCAAAAGACATATAATTTATCATGCAACATGAGACTTAAGACTGTTACACATGTTTGGCCATGTGTTCTGGACAGACACACTGGTCAATAGACTTTCACCGCCAGTAAAAGGGATGTCAAAGATTGTTTACCATATGCTTATAGATCTACATCCCTAAACTGAAATTGTGTTTTTAAAAGCATATATCAGGCTTTTTTTGATTTAGAGAAACAGAAAATGTCTATTTAGATTTAGATTTATGAACTGATTACCTCATATATTGACTTATTTAATGACAAAAGCTATATAAGTTATATTTTTTAGGTTAAGTACTAATATAAGGAACCATTTGCTATTGTTATTGTTATCTAATTGTATTTGTTTTTCTGTAAACATTTTGTCATTCA
>JADLZN010010983.1:305000-372019 GCA_018155175.1 Sinocyclocheilus anophthalmus
GCTTGTTCAGGTGATTGAATAGGGTTGGAGCTGAACTCGGCAGGACAGTAGCGCTCCAGGAGCAGGGAAACACAAAGAAGTTTCACCAGACCCGGGACATTAATGGGAAGCCATAATTCTGGAAGGAATTATAAGGAACAGTGCTTCTGCGGCAGTAGGGAGGCCCTTCATCAGCACTAGTCGACAAACCTTAGAGAAACAACCAGGGATGGCGAAGAATGGACTGATGAAGAAGCTTTCCAGCTGGACGTTGGCAGGGGAGATTTGGAGATTGGTGCAGTTGGGATGTCCTTGGATGAAACAGGTCAGTGGAGGCAAGAGAGGGCATCAGTCTTGACATTTTTGGATCCTGGACGATAGGAGATAATTAAATTGAAGTAGTTGAAGAACGCCCCCCAGGCCTGGCAGGGGTTCAGATGTTGAGTCTCACTCAGGTATTCAAGGTTGTGGTGATCAGTGACAACGAGGATGGGATGATGTGTTTCTGGGGGCTCTGTAGTTGAAGCAAGGTTTCAAGCCTCCTTTTTGGCCATAAACAAGAAACGTGAAACAGCAAGGGGCACAGAGGGGTGAATGTATCTCAGGTTCAACGCCTCCTCAAAATACTTTCTCCATAGCTTTCTGCTCTGAAAGTGGCAAAGGCTAAATCCGTCCTCTGGGTAATGGTAACCTGGCAGAAGATCAGTGGCACATTCCCATGGTTGGTGAGGAGGACGTTGTGACTCACACTTGGAGCTGAAGACATCCTGCAATGGTTGGGATTCTGAGGGGATGTAAATTTGGGACTCAGAGTGTGTGCTCTCAATGGAGATAGCTTGGCTTTTAATTACTTCTGGACCACCACGTGAATTGGTACTTGGATGGTTTGGAAGATGGAGGCATTGTTGGAAGCAAGTTTTTCACCATGCTAGCAGAGGTGAGTAGTCAAGTCAAGTGAAGTCACCTTTATTTGTATAGCGCTTCATACAATACTGATTGTGTCAAAGCAGCTTTACAGTGTCAAGCAGGAAAATTGTTTGTCAATAATGCAAGAGGACGATAACAGAGTAATTTTTCCAACTAAAGTCAGTTCATTGATGATTCAGTGATGCCATCATCCAGTTCAGCTCTCTTCCAATAATGTCTGTTCTATCAGTCAAGCATCCCCAGCTAAGCAAGCCATCATCTCTCCAGTAAAGACAGAGGTGGTTTTGGAGACTTATGTTGTCATTTGGTGAGGATTTATCTGAATGAGTCTGCTTGCATGGGTTCAATATCTGCTTCTGGAGGGTTGGACAGTGTGTCTGGCCTATGGGGCTTTCAAGGTAGGATGGTCATGAAGGTAGGACATCATCCAATGGGATACCCTGATGGAGAGCTGGATGAAACACTTGAGACCTATGGTGTTGTGAGGCCGAGAGATGCAGTTGAAGAGATGGTTCAAGGCTCAGTTGATAGGCTGTGAGGAGGGCCAGATCGAAACTGCAGAGCATAAACCAAGATGGCTTGTTTTCCCTGGCGTAGGCGGTAGAGTTATTTGTTTACAGAGTCACGCACGGGATGTCCAAGGACTTCACGGAAATGAGCAATGAAAGCATCTAAGGACTGGGTAAAAGGATGAGATGGAATAGTGAGTGCTCAATGGAGTTGGTATACCAATTCCTTAATTGGATCCAGAGCACTGCTGGATGATAATCCCATAGAGTTCACTGGTCTTCTGTTATGGGACTCAGAAGCAGTGACAGAAGATGAACTCAAATGTGGGGTTTATTTAAATGAGTTGATGAATGACAGGAATGCAGGTGAGTGAACAGTGAAAAGAAGGAATGCACTTATCTCAGAGAGTAAGTCTTTCTTTATAGATGCAGATGGGAACACATGGAAACCACAGAGAGAGTGCTGACACAGAGATCGACAATAGAGAGAACTGGCAATGGAGATGATAAATAGAGATAATGCTGGAAAACTGTTATGTGCTGACTTATACTTCCTGTTTGTTGCTGCCGTGTGTTTTGAGTTTGAGCTCCGTCAAGTTAATTCTTTGCTGTCTAATTTTTTTATCTTAAAATCAATTTTATACACCATAATATTCGTTTCTATAATGTGTGAATATATCCCCTATCGTATTCTACAACAAAAACAATCAGAGCGCCTTGTTATCACTAGTTCTATTTTGACTTTCTGAGTCCGCTATTAGCATATAGCCCGCTAGCATCGCCAGCGTGGTTGCCACTAATCTCGCTTACATTACTAATACTCTATTCACACACATTACCATTGTTTTACTCACTGTTACTTGCTTAAATGGCGGATGTGTGTCTACCTTTGAGTGCAGGTGAGGACACGTTCGAGCTGCATTCGGTGCAGGTCGAGCTGGAGGCCGTGGAGAAGCAGATCCGCGACCTGATGGCAAAGCAGACCCAGCTGAGAGAGATGCGGAGAGCCGTGCTGGAAACATCCTGGGCTGACGCTCACAAGTCCGAGGTAAGTATACAGCGCGCTGCTAACTCTCCCACCACCTCTACTCCGTGTGTTTCTCTGCACTTTTCTCCGTGCGATCTTCCCAGATGTCCTTCACTCCGGTGCCGGGACACCACGGACCCTGGGTGCAGCGCCAACGGAAGACGCGAGCCAGGCCCCGGGCGACGACCTCTCCCCCTCCGCCGCCTCCGGTCTTCGAGATCTCCACCCGGAACCGCTTCGCTCCCCTCCGCGAGACGGAACGCGTCGTTGTGATCATCGGAGACTCCATCGTCCGTGCTACGTTAGCTGAAGGTATAGTGCACACTCACTGTTTACCTGGTGCTCCTGTTTCTCGATGTTTCTGCGCAGATACCCAAAAAAGAGAGCGACGAGAGCACCGGAGCGGTCGTGCATTACCCGCGGGGGTTAACGACACCAAGCTGCGGCAGACGGAGACACTGAAGAGGGACTTCAGGAGCCTGATCGAGACGGTGACGACGATCATCGTGTCAGGACCGCTTCCCACGTATCGACGAGGACATGAAAGGTTCAGTAGACTTTTTGCTTTAAATGAATGGTTATTGTCATGGTGTAAAGAACAGAAACTGCTCTTTGTTAATAATTGGAATCTTTTCTGGGAGAGTCCTAGGCTTTTTCACGCTGATGGCCTCCACCCCAGCAGAGTCAGAGCGAAACTCATGTCGGACAACATCTCCAGAACACTAAGCTCCATATGACTAGTAAGTCAAATCTCAAATAACTGCCCTGATGACTTTTGTTATACCCGCTTAAATGATAGAAGTACTTGCGCTGTACAATCTATAAAGACTGTGTCTGTTCCCCGAATAGTGAGGTCAAAATATAAATTTAATGCAGGATCTAGAAAAAAATCTGATCGTGATTAAACCAGAAAAAGGTAAAATAAATGAACAAAAACAATTTTTAAAGTTTGGGCTCCTAAACATTAGATCACTCGCACCCAAAGCAGTTATTGTAAATGAAATGATCACAGATAATCGTTTTGATGTACTCTGCTTGACTGAAACCTGGCTAAAACATAATGATTATATTGGTCTAAATGAGTCTACTCCACCAAGCTACTATTATAAGCATGAGCCCCGTCAGACTGGTCGTGGCGGCGGTGTTACAACAATATATAGTGATATTCTCAATGTTACTCAGAAGACAGGATACAGGTTTAACTCATTCGAAATACTAATGCTTAATGTTACACTGTCAGATAAACAAAATAAATCTCTCCTATCTCTTGCTCTGGCTACTGTGTATAGACCACCAGGGCCGTATACAGATTTCCTAAAAGAATTTGCAGATTTCCTCTCAGACCTATTGGTTACTGTTGATAAAGCGCTAATTGTCGGAGATTTTAACATTCACATTGATAATACAAATGATGCATTAGGACTTGCGTTTACTGACCTAATAAACTCTTTTGGAGTCAAGCAAAACGTCACCGGGCCCACTCATCGTTTTAATCATACGCTAGATTTAATTATATCGCATGGAATTGATCTTACTGATATAGATATCGTACCTCAAAGTGATGATGTTACTGACCATTTCCTTGTATCGTGCATGCTGCGTATTACTGATATTAACTAGATGGCTCCGCGTTATCGTCCGGGCAGAACTATTGTTCCAGCCACCAAAGACAGATTCACAAATAACCTTCCTGATTTATCTCAACTGCTCTGTGTACCAATAAGTACACATGAACTAGACGAAATGAATAGCAACATGGGCACTATCTTCTCTAATACATTAGAAGCTGTTGCCCCCATCAAATTGAAAAAGGTTAGAGAAAAACGTACTGCGCCATGGTACAACAGTAATACCCATTCTCTCAAGAAAAAAAACTTGTAGTCTTGAGCGCAAATGGAGAAAAACTAACTTGGAAGTTTTTAGAATTGCGTGGAAAAACAGTATGTCCAGCTATAGACAGGCTCTAAAAGCTGCCAGGGCCGAGCATATCCACAAACTCATAGAAAATAACCAAAACAAGCCAAGGTCCCTTTCATGGGAAATTCGAACTGCGTCCTCTAGGCGTCGCATTGGGGAACGCCTTCAGCGTGACCGGTGCCTGAAGCATACATCTAAACACAACAACGACATTGGCCGGTGACAGCCTATGATGTCACTACCAGTGCGACTATAGTATAAATAGGCGACGGGAGCTAACAACATCATTCTCTTCTTAGTCTTCATTGACTGTTTTGTTTGAAGCGTGCAAAAAAATTTCTGTGGTAAGAGCGATCTCTTTTATCTCATTATGGCGAGCACTAGCAAAGCTTTAAGGATGTGTGATCCGTGTTGACGTTGGTTAACATCTGATGACACACACGATCAATGCGTTATTTGTTTGGAAGAAAAAAAGGGGGAACACGCATCAGCGGTGTCTCCGAGGGCGGGCAATCGGCGTGGCACTGCGGAGCGGTTTTTTTCACGAGAGTGAGCTGCTGGAGGATGATGTTATTTCATTTAACATTGTCTGATTCAGGGGCCATTACTCCTGCGTATGATGAGCTCTTGGAAATTATGGATCGCACCACGGCAAGGCTTTACTTGCCGTGAAGCGGGTGAAAAGTGACGTCGCGAAATATCTCGATGAACGTAATTTTTCTGGCCATAACCCTCCAGCTCAAGTGAGCCTTCCTTTCTTCCTGTTTTCATATAAAGATTGAGAAGGAATAGAAGAGGCCATTTTTCTTCACGCATCCATCAATTCCAGCATACAAGTTATGCCAACTCGATGCGATGCGCAAAGGCGTTGGTTATGGAAGATGCCCCTATAGAGAGACGATAGCCAGTATCTCTCTAGCGGTGAGACGTCTATAAAGACTCCCCTCCTTTACATGCGCTCGGAATGCCAGGGCATAAGAAGCAGCAGTGGTGGGGGTGTCGCTTCATTTGCACACAATGGTGATGATTAAGCATATCAGGCTACCGGTGAAGGAACGGGATAGAAGGTCCAGGTCTGAGCCCGAACAAACCAGTGGTCCTAGCCCGTCTCAGTTTTGAGGATCAGAGGCTGGCTCAGAAGGCTAGTGTTGCGGCTCTCGCTCCTCTCCTGCCTGCGGGTAAGGGTAGGAAGAATCGCAGGTCAAAGGAAGGTGAGTAAAAATAAGAGATGTGATCCAGACAGGGCGTCAGCGCTTTTGTCCGGATCAGAGTGATACCTCAGGATCTACTCATTTCCTTCGGGGGTCATACATCTGCCCTTACCTTCATCTTCCTAATTCCCCTGTAACCACCATATCTCCTCCATAAAAACCTGAACGAAGGTTAGGTGGGGAATTTCCTGCATTACAGTCTCCTATGCTGGACCTATATGTTTGGTTGGTTCTTTGGCTTCATAGTGACCATCTTACTGATTGTCCGGTCTAGAGGCTTCTTCGGACAGAGCTCTGACGCAGGAACCATGGTGGGTGAGTACAATCCATGTCTAAATATATGTGTATATATATATAAATATATATGTATGTGCTAATGAACTGGTGGTTGTGTATACCCTTCTGCTAGTTTCTTTGCAGTGTTCCCCGGGACCTGTGTGTTTCTGTCCTTTTTCTAGGGTAGATCCTCGATGAGCACCCCCTCTGCCGGGTTCAGAAACCGGGTGCTCGACTTACAGTGTTTATTTCACTCGCCGATATATGTCCAGACAGTAAGAAAAACCGGGTTTCGGCTTCATACTTCCTGAATCATGCAGCCATAACACAGGCTTCTAAGGAAGCCTTTGTGATCATCAGGCTCCCGGCGCGTCACTGCAAAAATTTCCAGGACGTCCGCGCTGGGGTTACGCTTTCATGCTACCCCGACTGGTCTACCGTATCTGGGTCTCCCTGAGGGGTTTTCCCGATCACCAGGATATCCCCTAGAAGCATCACCCCCCTCACCATTGAGGGTTTTTGTGAGCATGGTGCTTTCTTTCGAGCGTTAATCCTCTCTGAGGAGTTGGATTCATCGCTCCATGGGCTGTCCTCGTGGTAGTTTGAGCAGTGCTCCCCTTTTTTCAAAGGGTTATCTGGAATGAGCAACATTATTCCTCTGAATTCTGAGTTCTCCTCTCAAATGAGAAGTTGAGTTCTCTGTTTTTCCAAAGCACCTGGAAACAGCAGCATCAGGCGAACTAGGCCCTTCCTCCGCCTCTCTGATGCGCTGAGTATTTGGCTAGCTTGCAGTATGCTTACCCCTCTGACTTTACAATCATGCTGCAGGTCGAGCCCCTCTCATTGAGAGCTGGGTTTGTACTCCCTCAGCCAAGGTAAACTACTGCAAGCATTCCAGCATTGGAACATGCTGTATGTCGAGCCCCCTTCTCGACTGAGAACTAGGGGTGTTGCTCCACAGCTATGTAAATTATTGCTAGCTGTTCCAGCTTTGTAACATGCTGCAGGTCGAGCCCCGTCTTGGTTTGAGAACTGAGTGTGTTGCTCCCTTAGTTGAATAACTGCTAGCTGTTCCACCATGGAACATGCTGTAGGTTGAGCTCCCACTCATTTGAGAGCTGGATGTTGCTCCCTCAGATACAGATTTACTGCTAGCCACTCCAGAATTATAGCCTTAGACATAGCGTTTGGAGATACGCTATTTCTATTTATGGGCTGCTCTTTCAGGGTACCACGAGAACCCCTAGAACAGTATTCAAGTGTAGTGCACGTTATGCTTTGCACACTTTCAAAAATCCACATAGTGGTAAGTGTGCACGTTATGCTTGCCAACTTTCTTAAAAAATCCTGTATGGTTAAGAGCTGCGCGCAGACTTCGGCTCTTTCACGTTTTGGTGTTGGTGTGTTTTTCAATGTATGCTTCAGACACGGGTAACGACGAGGCGTTCCCCATAGCGACCCCTAGAGGACGCCGTGTCTCGTTCCCTACTCAGGGAACATGGTTACATAAGTAACCTGGGACGTTTTTATTTAGCACAGTGGCTAGATAAACAAATAACCAGACGCCACCCAATCAAGATATTCCCCACAGTTATAGTAATGATTTATGAATGTTTCACGATAAAATAGTAAACATAGAATTACAATAACAAATGTAGATTCTACAGTGTATAATACTTTAGCTTCATTCATCGCAACAAAAGATAAACTGCAGTGCTTTACAGCTTTAGGACAGGAAGAGCTAAATAAACTTCATCTAAACCAACAACATGCCTGTTATATCCTGTACCCACTAAATTACTAAAAGATTTGTTACTTGTAGCAGAAGAACCGCTTCTCAATAAATAATAATTCTCGTCGTTGTCTTTAGGTCACGTCCAAAACCATTCAAGCTGGCGGTTATTAAGCCTATTATTAAGAAAACACAAACTACAGGTGCATCTCAATAAATTAAGATGTCGTGGAAAAGTTCATTTATTTTCAAATTCAATTCAAATTGGGTAAATCGTGATTAAATCATTCATGTACACAGACTGAAGTAGTTTTAAGTCTTTGTTCTTTTAATTGTGATGATTTTGTCTCACATTTAACAAAAATCTCAAATTAGAATACTTCATAAGACCAATAAAAAAAATTTATTCATTTTTAGTGAATTGTTGGCCTTCTTTAAAGTATGTTAATTTACTGTACATGTTACTCAATAGTTGGTAGGGGCTTCTTTTGCTTTAATGACTGCCTCAATTCGGCGTGGCATGGAGTGATCAGTTTGTGGCACTGCTGAGGAAGCCCAGGTTTCTTTGACAGTGGCCTTCAGCTAATCTGCATTTTTTGGTCTTGTTTCTCATTTTCCTCTTGACAAAAAAAATGTCCATGGTTCAGGTCTGGTGAGTTTGCTGGCCAGTCAAGCACAACAACACAAGGTATATGGAAAATTTTGGTGCTGGGCCGTGTGGGTAGGTGGCCAAAGCCGCTGGAAATGAAAATCAGCTCTCCCCCCCCCCCCCCCCCCCCCCCCCCCAAACGATGGTCGGCAGAAGGCAGCATGAAGTGCTCCAAAATGTCTTGGTAAACGGGGTGCAGTGACGTTGGTTTTCAAAAAATAAAATGGACCAACACCAGCAGATGACTTGCACCCCAAATCTCACAGACTGTGGAAACTTAACACTGGACGCCAAGCAACTTGGGCTGTGAGCATCTCCACCCTTCCTCCAAACTCTAGGAACTTGGTTTCCAAATGAAATACAAAACATGCTCCCATCTGAAAAGAGGACTTTTGACCACTGAGCAACAGTCCAGTTCTTCTTCTCCTTAGCACAGGTAAGACGCCTCTGACATTGTCTATGGTTCAGGAGTGGCTTAAAAAGAGGAATACAACAACTGTAGCCAAACTCCTTGACACATCTGTGTGTGGTGGCTCTTGATGACTTGACCCCAGCCTCAGTCCATTCCTTGTGAAGACTCAAATTCTTGAATCGATTTTGCTAAACAATCCTCAGAAGGCTGCGGTTCTCACGGTTGGTTGTGCATCCACACTTTTTCCCTCCACTCAACTTTCTGTTAACATGCTAGGATACAGCACTCTGTGAACAGCCAGCTTCTGTGGCAATGAATGTTTGTGGCTTACCCCCTTGTGAAGGGTGTCAATGATTGTCATCTGGACAACTGTCAGATCAGCAGTCGTCCCCATGATTGTGTAGCCGTGAACCAAACTAAGAGACCATTTGAAGGCTCAGGAAACCTTCGCAGGTGTTCTGAGTTGATTAGCTGATCGGCATGTCACCATATTCTAATTTGTTAACATAGTGAATTGGTGGGTTTTTGTTAAAATCATCACAATTAAAAGAACCAAAAAAACTACTTCAGTCTGTGTGCATTGAAATTATATAATACACGAGTTTCACAATTTGAGTAGAATTACTTAAATAAATGAACTTTTCCACGACATTCTAATTTATTGAGATGCACCGGTAGTTCCGGAGTGAACTGGCAAATTACAGGACCCATTTCAAATCTTCAGTTTATGTCTAAAATTTTAGAAAAAGTTTTCTGCTCAATTGTGCTCCTTCTGCAAACAACTATCTCTATGAAGAATTTCAGTAGGGTTTCAGGCCCCACCATAGCACAGAAAATGCATGTTAAAATTATAAATTTTTGTAAACTGACTTGTAGTGTTGTTTTTGGCGGCCTGTTTTAATTTTAGTTTTAGTCTAGTCTTTGTGTGAAGCTGTAATTTTAGTTTTTATTAGTTTTAGTCACGTTCATACTCTTTTTAGTCTAGTCAAGTTTTAGTCAACTAAAAGTCTGAGCATTTTAGTCTAGTTTTAGTCAATGAAAATTGTATTTTAGTCTCTTTTTAGAAATGCAATTCTATTTAACCCAGTCAATATAGTATAAGTACCTAGTAGCATAGACGAAACCAAAATGTTCTTTTAGCCAAACCCATTTCAAACAAGGTTATCTTAGTATATCATTGTTACCTTATAGACTCAAGAATACACCCATTCCAGACACGGAAGACGCTCTGATTTGAATTTACAACATTTATTTACCAACCAAACATGTTAGAAGTACACACATAAATTTAAATAAAGACGAACCCCGGCTGGCCGGCCATCGGTCCCTTTCTCTGTGTCAGTCTTAACTTTGTTTGGTTTTCGTCTTCTAAATCAGTGTTTCCCAACCTTTCTTTAGTCGCGGCACCCTTTGGAAATTAACAAATTTGTGGCACCCTACAAAATTAATTTTGTCACAATATTTGAAATTCTAACTTCGATATGATAATTTGAACAGTATAGATATTCGGTTTAGATCATTAACTTCGATCGTTACCACCTTGTTCATTTAAATGGGGAGTCTTTTCAATTATCACCAGTAAAATATGGAGTGCCACAAGGTTCTGTCCTAGGTCCTCTGCTATTTTCGTTATACATGTTGCCACTTGGTAATATTGTTAGGAAATACGGGATTAGTTTCCACTGGTATGCCGATGATACTCAACTATATATATATCAACAAGACCAGATGAAACTTCAAAATTATCTAAGCTAACAGAGTGTATTAAAAATGTAAAAGATAATACATTTTAATCCTATTAAATTCGGATAGGACAGAGATATTACTTATTGGACCAAGAGACAGTACACAGAATCTCTTGGATTTCAATTTGCAACTAGACGGATGTACTGGTACTTCTTTTACAGTCAAAAATCTGGGTGTTATATAGATAGCAACTTGTCTTTTGAAAATTATATTTCCCATGTTACAAAAACAGCAATCTTCCATCTTAGAAACATTGCCAAGATACGAAACATGATACCTGTTTCTGATACAGAAAAGCAAGTTCATGCATTCATGACCTCTAGACTGGACTATTGTAATGAACTGCTAGCTGGTTGTCCTGCATCTTAAATAAACAAGCTACAGATAGTCCAAAACGCAGCGGCTAGAGTCCTTACCAGGTCAAGAAAATATGATCAATTTACCCAAATTTTACAGTCTCTGCACTGGCTACATATTAAGTTACATATCAGTTACAAAATATTATTACTCACCTACAAAGCCCTTAATGGGTTAGCTCCTGCATACATAACTAGTCTTCTACCACGCTACAATACATCACGCTCCCTAAGGTCACACAACTCTGGACTTTTGGTAGTACCTAGGATAGCAAGGTCCACTAAAGGAGGAAGAGCTTTTTCACATTTGGCTCCCAAACTCTGGAATAGCCTTCCTGATAACGTCGGGGTTCAAACACACTCTCTCTGTTTAAATCTAGATTAAAGACACATCTCTTTGGCCAAGCATTAAAATAATACATCTCATAATCTTGTACTGCAGTTATATCTAATCAAATGCACATTATTATTCTTTAGTTTGGGTTAAACAAATCAATTTTGCTTGGGTGGAACAGCAGCTACGCTAATTATGTATCTATTTGTTTCTCCGTTTTTGCCACTGGATTGACATCCCGTGGTAACTAGGAATTACACAAGCTTCAATCTGGATCCAAGAACACCTGAGAAGAGATGATGCAACTCCTCGGAGGACCTCAGATGATGCCAACTCTGAAACAACATACTGAACTACCAAATTTTGCTATAAGTTTTTGATTGCATCATATAATAATTGCTGGTAATAGTGTTCATCGTCTGTTTTATTAAGTCTTAAATAGATTTTTCCATAAATTTCTGCCATATGTACATAAACTGAAAGTCACCACTGATAAGCTACCACTAAAAATTGTAGAAACTTAATTTGCTGTAAAGTTGCTTTGCAATGATTTGTATCGTGAAAAGCGCTGTACAAATAAACTTGACTTGACGTGCCAGGAGTTTTGTTTTGTGGTTCCCTCCTCCTTTCCTTTGTTATTCGTTCTCTGCTGTCCTTCTAAATGTAGGATTTACGATTGGCTGGATGAACTGCCGGATTTGAACCAATCATGGACCGTGACCTATGATTTAAGCT
Organism: Sinocyclocheilus anophthalmus; assembly: GCA_018155175.1. Classification (NCBI taxonomy): domain Eukaryota; kingdom Metazoa; phylum Chordata; class Actinopteri; order Cypriniformes; family Cyprinidae; genus Sinocyclocheilus; species Sinocyclocheilus anophthalmus. Next base: position 316,811 of record JADLZN010010983.1, read on the forward strand.
GCTCCGGTGACAGGAAGAGGAGGAGATTGGAGACTTTGAGTCTTTTGTGTTGGTGAGCTTTGCTCTTGTGTTTTGTTGACACTCGACACTTTACAGCATGGTTCGCTTGTTTGTTTAGGTTGTTATTGAGTTTGCATCCTACCTAAGCTACGCTCCAACAAACCCAGAGGGAAGTAAAGGGAGGGTACGTCACGTGACATACGTAGATTTTCTACTGTTAGACATAAGCATGTATATAATAAGCGTGTGCCACCCGATGTATGGTTTTGATAGTGAGTGTAGTTCTAGCTAGAGCGTGTGTTACGTCGAAGACTTTTCCTTTTTTGGTTTGTTTTCCAGTTAGTTTAGAGGGTTGGGTTCAGTTAGCGTCTGTTTGGTTTTGTTATTTTCTTTGATTTAGCACCACTTGTGTTCCTTCCTTGTTGTGGTTTGTATCATTTATTTCTGTATAATTTGTATATAATTGTATTTATTTTGGTGATTTGGTTATTCTCATTGGTACACAATTGTAAATAAAGCGAACCACGTTTGCAACTTCAGTCATTGTGTGTCTGTTGCTCCACAGCAGTTGATCTCTGGGAAAATTACGGTATAGGCTATCTTTATTATGTTTGCTCTATTCCATACCCCGAATCGCTAGGGGGCGTAACATAATTTTGGGGGCTCGTCCGGGATCCTTCTCGGAATCGAGACATCCTATGTTTTCCTTGCCAGACCTGCTGCACTCAATTCCTGTTGAGAAAAAGGAAGATTAGCTATCTCATTTTGAACTTGTGAAAACTATTTTGAGTCACTTTTTAATTGCTTACCTACACCTTGGACCACATCCACAACCTACTCTAGTTTGTAATTGATCTGCTGGATCAGCTTTCACTCCAAGCAGTTTCAAACACCATCTGCGTCTGTCAGCCATTCCCATGTGTGCTTGAGCTCCCAATGATGTTGGTTGACTAGCTGGTCTAACTGGTTTTTCCAGGAAGGCAGTGCAACCGAATATCTCAGACACCTAATATTTCAGAACAGAGATCGGATTTCCTCCTCCTTAAAGTACAGATGAGCCAGTAACAAAAGAACAGACTTCCCACTGTATCTCGTAAACAGGGCCCTAGAAAAGTCATTGAACATCTATAAATGCAGTCAATAGCTAGTAGCATCACGCAACAATGAGTGAGACTGCTATTTTATACACCAAGAACTTTTTGGCTGGTGGAATCGCAGCTGCGATCTCGGAGACTGCTGTTGCGCCCATAGAAAGAGTCAAGCTGCTCCTTCAGGTATGCTTTACAACAAACTTGTATAGATTACTCTTTGCATGTGTAACCTGCATTGCATTGTAAATTAGGTATGAATTAATTAATCTTTTTCACACATTTGTCCATCTTGGTTAATTAATAAATATACTCTTGTCCATTGTTAGATCATGTTTTTAATGATGCTACATAACTTTATCTTACAATAAAATGTGTTGGAGTGGTCCAGACGCTACAATTCTTAATTAACGCACCGGGTGCATAACTGTTGCTATAGAAACGAATGCATCTTTCACAAGCATCTGATTCACAAATAAACCACACACTCTTATTTTAGTGTTGTTGTTGATGTTGTTGATATTTCAGCAAACCGTTAGCTTCACATGTTCAGTTAAAGAGCGTTAAGTTAAAGCAAATGTTATCATTCAACATGCCTATGTATTTTAGACACTGCATTGAATGAGCGGGGTATTCTAGTTTAATTCAGCTGCTCATGGTAATGTCAATAATATGACCCCTTTCAGGAGTGGCCAGAATTACACTTTAATATTAGTCATATCTATAGAAATGTATCTTCATATTATAATATCCACAAATATATCTTAATACAAGTACACACAAGGCTATTTCTATCCCCAACCCACACCTTGCATAATGATAGCATCACACAACAAAAGAGATGATAATCAACAGGATTTTTTTCAACTTGCAGTTTCCATTGATGTAAGGTTATTTGCAAGGTTAGGTTTAGATTTAACATGGGCAGTGAATACATGATATTTAAAGTAACTATATTCAAGGCTAATGAATATAAAACAAATCTAAAAGTTCATAATTTACATTATCTATTTAATTTTCTAATTGTGTTAGTTTTCAAGCCTTTTCTTTGAAACTTTTCTTTTATTTATTTATTTTTTGTTCAATCTCTATAAGGTCTTTAAAATATAATCAAGAACGACCCATTGCAAATTTTGAGCATCATTTTTGCAGCCTTGAAGTGCACTGTGAAAAGGGGACACCACACGATGGGTTGTTTCAAACGAAAATATGCAACATTATGACTTAACCCCTTACTTATGCATGCAATGCCCTTCCTCAAGACCGTTGTGAGATATATATGAGAAAAAAAATTAATTTAAAGGGTGGAGTCTGTAATTTGACTAGAATGTGGAAGAGTTTGAGCTGTTTTGTTGTGATATATTACACACATTTTTGTCATGCATGAAAAATATTGAATGCAGTTTAATAGACAATAAATGTCTAATACTAAATATGTTAAGTAAATATAACTACAAATGTATAGTGTCTCAAGGTTCTATGGGATTATAGCTGTCTAAATCTACTTTTGAACATTTGTAGGCATGTATGAAAGTTGTAATTGCTAATGTTAAACTAGTTATTTCTTTTATTCTGGTTAGTGATCAACTTGACCTAATTGTCAATATTTGTAATCAAGGCTGTGGCAAGGAGAATCTATTTGCAGGGCAGCCCTAATAGCCTCATGGAGCCAAGACTGCCACTGAAAATATTGTGACCTTTAGTCTATATCTGTTGACTTTCCATTTGTATACTAAAGCTGACAAAGGTATAGCAGATATAAGCATTTTGTCTCTCTTCTGGAAAAGTGGACCAATACATGTTTTGAAGGGGTATTGAAATATTTTGTGTTGACTGACAACTTGTGTCTTGTGTCTTACAACTGGTGACACAAAGGTCATTGCAATACATTTGAAAGGGTTGCGTTCAGTGTTGTTTTATACATTAATTGTTTGTGAAATTGTGCCCTTTTCTTACAGGTCCAGCATGCCAGCAAGCAAATCACAGCAGACAAACAATACAAAGGTATTGTAGACTGTGTAGTACGTATTCCCAAGGAGCAGGGCTTCCTGTCCTTCTGGAGAGGCAACTTGGCCAATGTCATTAGGTACTTCCCAACACAAGCTCTCAACTTCGCTTTCAAGGATAAGTATAAGAAGATTTTCCTGGATGGCGTGGACAAGCGCACCCATTTTTGGAGGTACTTCGCTGGGAACCTCGCCTCTGGTGGTGCTGCTGGAGCCACGTCTCTGTGCTTAGTTTACCCCCTTGACTTTGCCAGAACACGTTTGTCTGCTGATGTCGGAAAGGCTGGTGCAGAGAGAGAATTCACAGGCCTTGGAAACTGTTTAGTAAAGATCTTCAAGTCTGATGGTCTAAGGGGCTTGTATCAGGGCTTCAACGTGTCTATGCAAGGCATCATCATCTACAGGGCGGCTTACTTTGGCATCTATGACACCGCAAAAGGTGAGTTAGACATATGGCAGATTGCCCCTTGAGGGCCTGACTATATGCTCACCGGGCTAGTAGGTACAATAATTGTTAAACTGAAAATCACAATTATATTGATCACCAGTTATCACAAATGTGACCATGGAGCACAAAACCAGTCATAAGTGTCAATTTTTCGAAATTGAGATTTATACGTCATCTGAAAGCTGAATAAATAAGCTTTCCATTGGTGTATGGTTTGTTAGGATAGGATAATATTGGGCCGAGATACAACTATTCTGGAAAAACTGGAATCTGAGGGTGCAAAAAAATCTAAATATTGAGAAAATCATCTTTAAAGTTGTCCAGATGAAGTTCTTAGCATGCTATTACTATAAAAATAGTTTTTGGTCTATTTACCAGGAGGATTTACTAATATCTTAAATCGACCACTGAATTTTACTTAATCCTAATATTTTTGGGCATAACGAGAATGTAATTTTGACCTATACAATGTATTGTTGGCTATTGCTACAATATACCCCGGCGACCTAAAACAACTGCGTTTGATGCTGCGGGCCCAATGTTTTCATTTGAGTAATATTGATTTACATTTCATTAGAATTATTGCACTTTCACTTGCATACTTACATTTATTTTATTTCACAAAAAAACAACAAAAAAACATAAATAACCAACTGGACAATATTGCAGAGTTCATTGAGAGATTACATTTTCCATATTAAATTCATAATATTTACCAGTGTTGGGCTGAATTGCATTAATCCTCTTGAAGGAGTATTTAAAATGCACATTAAATGCACATTAAATCCAAAATGGTCAGCTTCCTGTTGGGCAGTGCTAATGACTAATTGACTAAGTATGACTACTTTAAAAAGTTGTCAAGCTTGTTAAGAACCAGGGTTTGAAAATCAGTCATGGTTGGTAATGCAAATCAAATCCCATTCAAAATCAACTCACTAGCCTATGATTTATCAGTTTTGTCCTCTAACAAGGAGCCTCCAACATTAACAAAACAAAGTGTAAATAGGGTCACACAGTGAATAAGAAGCAGCACATCTTTAAAATGTGGAAACATTGTTTTTTATGCGTGTTCATACAACAGCGGCAGCTTTCAGCATCTGTTGCCTGCACATATTCTCCAAGGCTTTCAACCCACCCCCACCACCCCCCCCCTCGTGCGACCCATGTCTCCCACTTTTGCCTATGCCTAACACAGTGGTTCTCAAACTTTTTTACCTATAGAAAATTTTGCTGCTTAAAATAATAATCATCCTTATGAAAAACAAGCACTTTCAGTGCTTTGTGCCCTAATAAGAATAGTAATCCTTAGGAAAACAAGGGCCCTTCACACTTTGAGTGCTTGGGTCCCGACAGCTCTATGCTAAATGACTTTAAAACTTTTAAATGATTAAATGGCCATATTTTGCAACTTTTCTTCCTGTCAGTTCGACAGGTCACAAGGGTGCCACTACAAAGTTGCCCAGCTCTCTTTGATTATTTACACTTTTTACTTATAGTGATGTTAATATAGTAAATTTACATATCCACCCAACTTAAATTCAGCAGCTTACTGTCAAATGTGCATGTCATGAGACAGAATATGCAATAATAGTGTGAGTAACTGCACTTACTGTATTTGTAAAATAAAATAGTAATACTGATATTGTTAATAGTTTCTGTACTCCCACCTCCCAATATATGTATCATTTGTAACAACAATCTCGAGTCCTGAAAGAAGCATATAATTAAGTTGTACCACTTAAAATATGAAAGCTCCAACATGCAACATGTAAAATTTAGCTTATCTGTCTTGTTTTAAATATAATGTTTATAAGTTTGGTATTTCATTGAAATATCTTTGTTTTACAGGCATGCTACCTGACCCAAAGAACACTCATATTGTGGTGAGCTGGATGATTGCTCAGTCAGTCACTGCCGTCGCTGGTGTTGCATCGTATCCCTTCGACACAGTACGTCGTCGTATGATGATGCAGTCTGGGCGTAAAGGAGGTAATGTCCAACCCCTGTTTCCTCCCATGTTCCATACAAAATTCATAGGCCTTTTGATGTTTGGTTGTGTTCAATCTTAATATGATGTTAAAGCAATAGTTCACCTGCAAATGAAAATTTGATGAAAATGAGTTTCTTCACGGGAACAGATTTGGAGAAATGTAGCATTGCATCAGTGTCTCAGCAATGGATGCTCTGCAGTGAATGGGTGCCGTCAGAATGAGAGTCCAAACAGCTGATAAAAACATCACAATAATCCACAGCACTCCAGTCCATCAGTTAATGTCTTGAGAAGACAAAATCTGTGTTTGTAATACATTCATCAAGATGTTTTTTTTTTTACTTTAAACCATAATATTGTTTTTACCAACGCAAAGTTCTGGTCTGATCAGTAGATATGCCCCGAGCAACACCATTTACCAACGAAAACAGTCCAAACAAGTATGTTGGTGGATTTCGATTTGGGGATGAACTTTTTCACTATTACCGTTATTATGGTTTATGGACTCATATGTTAACTGATGGACTGGAGTGCTGTGGATTACTTGTGGATTATTGTGATGTTTTTATCAGCTGTCTCATTCTGACGGCACCCATTCACTGCAGAGCATCCATTGCTGAGACACTGATGCAACTCTTCTCCATCTGATGAAGACACACGCACCTGATCTCGATGGCCTTCAGTGGAGTAATTTTTTTTTTTAGCAAATTTTCATTTGTGGATGAAATATTCCCTTTAATTGTTTATTTATTATTATTTTATTTTTTTTAGCTGACATAATGTACAGTGGCACCATTGACTGCTGGAGGAAGATTGCACGTGATGAGGGTGGCAAGGCCTTCTTCAAGGGTACTTTGTCCAATGTGCTCAGAGGCATGGGTGGAGCCTTCGTCCTGGTTCTGTACGACGAGCTCAAGAAGATCCTTTAAATACTTTATAGAATTCACTATATGAAGAAAACACCTGTGTATTTAGTGAATAGTCTCTTGTGAAGCCTGACTAGTGTTGTACAAGTACTTAAATATAGTATGTTATATAAAAGATAATATATGCACTTTTTAATATTTATTTATTTTTATGTTTCTTCTCTTCCCTGACTTATCACTGGTACTTATTGGATTATCGTAAACCACAATGTGCTTAGCTGTACCATGCACTGAATGAACCAGAAGTAATTACAGCTGCAGGCTTTTTTTTTTTAGTCCTTACATGTGAGGTCGTCATTAGTCTCAGATGTTTTAATTTCATTTACATTTAGTCATTTAGCAGATTTTTATTTAATTTGTTTAAATAAAAATTTTTTATTTATAATGATGTTTTTGTCAATTTTACTTCCAAACCTAAGCTAAAATTGAATTGAACTGAATTTCATTTCAAACACAAATCTTTGATTTCTGTCAGTGCAGTTTTTCCCCCATTATTGTGTTAGGGTGATTTGTTATATAAGAACAGTCCAGTATATTATGATTATCACTGAAAAACAACAACAATATTTGGAAACAGTTTTCCATTGTGCTATGTTTTATTACCGGTTGTCGCTATCAAACATATCATTGCTCTGTATTTACTGAGCGGTCCCCTCTGGACACACAAAGGTGTTCACATTGGTTATAATGGTGTTCTGTTTATAATGTGACTGTTCTTTGTGTTTCATCAAAAATGAAGAAAGCCTTTAACTCTGGTTAAAGTTTAGTACTAATACTTTTGAGAGAACTTGCTGAATTAAACATGCAACATAGTGATGTAATGCAGCATATTATCGTTTGAAAGGTTTCACATGCTTTGAAAAAATAGGCAGTACGTGTATAAAGGTTTTTCCAGTTTTAGACAGCACATTATGGTAATGCAGCATTGAAGTAATGAATGCATTTTTCTGCATCTTGAATAAGAATTTTCGGTAACACTTTAAGGACCAATTCTCGCTATTAATTAGTTGCTTATTAGCATGCATATTACTAGCATATTGGCTGTTTATTGGCACTTATAAAGCACATTAATAATGCCTTATTCTGCATGGCCATGTTTTAGATCCCTTAATACACCCCATACCTAAACTTAACAACTGCCTTACTGACTATTAATAAGCAGCAAATTAGGAGTTTATTGAGGCAAAATCAAGTTAATATGTTAATAGTGAGATTGGACCTTACCATAGTGTGCCATTCTGCATAATAATAATAATATCACCCAGTGGGCCTTAGTAAAGCAGCTGCAAAAATATTGCCTGTGTGACTGTGTCCCAAACACGTACCTTTTGTTCTAGTTCTTTGCATAGGCTTCGCTCCCCTTGGTCTCATTCTCAATTCAGTTGTGTGCCATTTTAATCCACAAGCTCATGTCCCTTACTTCACCTTGAAGAAGCGTTGTGCAATCAGAGATATGTTCCCCAGAGTATCCAAGACAACATCTGAATTTATGGGCTAATCACATCCAACAATAAATACATAACGAACCAACCAAGCCCAAATGAACACCTATGGTGCCTGATATTTTTTTTATTTTATTTCATCTTCTTTTCGTTTAAACACCATGCAAGGATCGGCTACACGAGTCAGGCCAATCCACTGTGTTCCTACATTGTGTCTGCTGTTAATATTTCTAAGATCTGACCTAATATATTCATCAGTACTGGACACCATTTCTTAAGCAAGTAGAAATTGAAACATTTTGCATCAGAACAGAGGACTGATCAGATAGGCTACTAGTCCTTTCAGCCCGATTGTGGTACTCAGTGATGTTCCTCCTCCTCAGCTGATAATTAGAGCAAAGTCAATTATTTACTCATTGAGTTTAAACTTCAATCAATTTTCAAATAAGGACATTTTTCTTTTATTTGTACCAATGTCATTACACTGCACAGCCTTTTTATATATATACTGTGTGTGTGTGTGTTGTGGTGTGTGTTTGTGTGTGTGTGTTTGTGAGAGAGAGAGAGAGGGAGAGCGTGGGGTTGTGTGTGTGTGTGAGTGTAGTTTGGTGTGTGAGTAGTGGACCCACGGTAAAAAGAGTGTGTGACGGTGTGTGTGTTTGTGTGTGTGTTTGAGTGTGTGAGTGTTTGTGTGTGGGTGTGATGTGTGTGTGTTGGGTGTGTGTGTGTTGTGTGTGTGTGAGTGTGTGAGGTGTGTGAGCGAGCCTGCAGCACAAAGGCATTGTTAAGGTCGCTGGGGTATATTTGTAGCAATAGCCAACAATACACTGTATGGGTCAAAATTATTCGATTTTTCTTTTATGCCAACAATCATTAGGATATTAAGTAAAGATCATGTTCCATGAAGATATTTTGTAAATCTCCTACCGTAAATATATCAAAACTTAATTTTTTATTAGTAATATGCATGCTATGAACTTCATTTGGACAACTTTAAATGTGATTTTCTCAATGTTTTGATTTTTTTGCACCTCAGATTCCAGATTTTCAAATAGTTGTATCTCGACCAAATATTGTCCTCTCCTAACAAACCATACATCAATGGAAAGATTATGTATTCAGCTTTCAGCTGATGTATAAATCTCATTTTGTGGTCTAGGGTCACATATACAGTATAAAACAAAAGGGATTCCAGATTTTCAGATTTACTCACTTGAAGTCGAGGACATCACTTGTACCCAGAACACAGTGCGCTGCTGGGCTACAGTCGCCCTGAGGATGAAGTGGACAAATATTGAAGTGTTTTAATCATTTCTCTGGATTACATGGGAGAAAAAACTTCTAATCTGTAATGCATAACAGTATCAGCATACAAATGACTCTTTTGCACAAACTAGCACAGTCATGTGGTATCAATTTGAGATGGTTTTTGTTCACTCTTACACGAAGACAATGTTTTTCGCTGTAGCTGGTGGAATCCAGGTGTAGACGGTGGAGTTGTTTTTTATGTTGGTGTTGGCATGGGTGATGGCACCTTGCTGGTTTCCTGAACACTAGGGAACACAAGTGTATGACCCTCAAGATAGGTTTCCATCCAAAGATGCGAATTTAACTTAACTGGAATATCGCATGAAACATTTGCGAATAAAGCATCGTTTCCATCCAACGAGTCAAAGAGAACAAAATCATCACTTCCTGATAAACTGGCTCTAAATATCTCTAAGAAAACTAGGAGAAGCCACTGAATATAATAATTTTCATTTGTAATAAATGACTTGTGCTTCAGAGAGAGCAGACGTAACACGATAAATGCAGTCAATGCTTTTAGAGGTGGATGCTGCTGTTTGGGAACGCAGTCGTGTGAGACAGTAATTATACAGAAATACTTTGATGACAGACTTTGCTCAGGCCTTTCAGAACGACCAAAACAACATATAGTCACATGGCTTTTTCAATGCGCATGGTGGAATTTATTCAGTAAATGTGTCGCAGTTTCTTATCGGATAAAGAGTTTATCCTAACCCTAACACTAACACTTAACCAACTTACACTCTAAAAATTCTGGTTAATACACCCGTGCTGGTCACAACAGGACAACCCAGCAATTGGGTTGACCAGCGGTTGGGTTACTACCCAGAAGATTGGGTTAAACATTTAAACCAACCGCTGGGTCAAAACAAACCAATTGCTGGGTTTGTCCATATTTCCCCCAGCGCTGGGTTGTATTTAGCCCAGCATTTTTTAGAGTGTACAAAATGACTAGATATGTGTAGTCCCTGAGAAGAATTCACTATGCATCGCAGTTTCCATAATTAATCTAATGTTTCTAAATTATAAAAAGGGGTTCTGTATCATTTAAATCATATCTGATCTTATTATTTCAGATATAAATATTGCAGTAAAATAGAAGCATAATAGTCCAAAGTCTCACCTCTAAGAACTTTGTGTTATCTGGAGGTGTCTGCCAGGATCCTATTGCTTTTGAGTCAGATCCAGAGCGAGCCTCAAGGAGCACGCCTCTATAGTCAGGACCTTTGATTACAACTGACAAACAACAAGAGAACAAACGTTACAAGTGATACAATTATCCTCATTTTAGGCACTTGTGATATACATGCATTAAATTAAATGGCTTAATAATTGTTATAAATGCAGTTAAAATATTCCCAGAATTTGGCCTGAATGTCACAAACCTAATGGTGTCTAAAAACAAGGATAAACATAACACACACACAAAAAAGTAATCTCCAAGTTTAGTTTCCTAATAGATATATTAGATAAAAGGGGATTTTCCTTGGCATGCAATTATGAATTACACTCAGTTTAGCAAGAATTCGGTAAGCTTTGGATTCAGACATGCACATCTTGGAAAAAAGAATGTAGAACTGCATTAATTAATTTACTAAAAGTCTCTTCTAAAACTGTAGTGACCCCATCCAAACGAGCTTTATCCTCTACCTGTGATGGGGTTGCCAGTCTGGAAGGCTGTGCTGCTTGGGTGGATGGTGTATGGAGCAGGGTTTGGCTGGGGCTGTACCGCTCCATGCCTCGGTATCATATCCACACAAGCTGAAGCTGGTGCCCCGTTCGGAAAGCACAGAACCGATGTAAAAACTTGTAGTATGACAATCCCACAAAACACAGCATCCATGATTCCTGAAACAGGCCAGCTCATGTGCAATCGTACAATGCAACAAACTAACTTACACACACATTCCCAGATCTCGCAATCGACTTTTGAGAGGCGCATCTGCTGAGTCACAATTGCATAAAAAATGGGAATTTCATGCCAACAGGCTACACTGCCCCTCCCCTGCATAAAGTATTCACGTGGTGTCAGGTGAGACTGGCTTCAAAAAGAGAAACAAACTTTAGTTCCAGGAATCTGTCATGGATCTGGACAAAGAAACAAAGACCTCCTCTGTCGGGAAGGAAATGAGCGGAGCATAGAAAATGTCCATTTTCTTCGCCCAACTTATGCTCTGTCCTACTGTAATAATGTTTGGATGGTGGCATATAAGATCGGGTGTTTGGTAAACAGCCTTTTTAAAATGTTTATAAAATATTAAATGCTTTTTAATCAGAAAACGCACACAAACCTAGAGTGGAGTGGATGTGATTTTTTGAGGTGTTCACACAAGTGTAGTTCTTCATGTTTATCGTCATTTAAACCTTAAACTGTGAGACAAGTAAGCTATGCTGAGTTTTGATTTGTTTCTGTGATTCGCTCCAAGAACCAAGACAGCTAAAAAGGCATCCTGCTTTTCTTGATGCTACAAATTAAAGCACAGTATTTTTTATATTGAGCAAAGGTCTTGTTAATGATTTTCAGGTATTTGGGTTTAAAAGCACCTCTGCTTTCGGGACTAAAGGTACAATAGTTGATGCGATACTAGCTGGCTAACTTGACATGACATGGTTAGACTCAGATGGTCAATATCAGTTATTAAATTTGGTTTCCAACGTAAGAGATAACTACCATATTTATAATGACATTAGTATATTTCAATTTATGATATTAACCATATCATATAATATATTGTCACTACTGCCATATTATAGGATCTCCATCAAGCAGTTTAAGCAGCTTTCAGAAATTTTGAATGTAAATTTTGTATTTTTTAAAATGAACATTGCAATGAAGCTATAGCTTATTGAACAAAGTAAATTATCAAAACATGATAATCGGGGTAAAAGGCCCACCTCTCACCTCATACGCTAACATGATTTTTAAACAAACCATCATATTATTGACAAAATATACACTATGGGAGTAACGAAAAGGCTTGCCTTTAGTCCTATTGTGTGCTATTGCATTTAGTTGTCATGTATGTTATGTGTGGTGTTTTGTCTTGTGTGTATCACAATGTGCACCATCTATATTCGAGTATTTAGCCATGTTTTATGCACAGTCCACTTAAGCCCAACGCATCATGTTATTTTCTATTGTACCACCCATATTTTAAGGTAAAAAGCATATTTTGAATGTTGTTGTTATAAGTAAAACATCACTTATCAATATTAAAATCAATACAAAAACAGCTAATTTCGGTCCTGTTTTAACCTTGTTAATTTCTGGCAATTAATATTTAGTTTTCTTTCATGAGTTCTGTATTTATCCATTAATCCTTCTCCTGTTCTTGCAATATTTGATTAGCCAGTGCTGACATACAGTACATAGAGCAAATGGATACAAATGTAACATTTGCGGCTTAATCTTGTCATTTTTTCCCCCTTTCTTTCCCTCCTTTATTTTAGAACGAACTAAGAGTGTGCATAATATAATGTATAATAACTACGCAGTGGGGGTGGGGAGAATTTTTGCTTTTTCATAATTTTTTTTAAATGGCTGTATTATGTAAAATATTCATTTAAAAAAATCAATACAAAAACACTGTAATAAGAAAAAGGCACAGGAACTAACATGCAACCCCATAATACCAAAAACATGGTCAACACTTTTTTTTTTTAATGGCCAATATCTAGCAACCACAGCTACTTTATTTTACTGTAAATTTAACAATATATTTTACAGTGCAACAAGAGTGTAATAGCCTACACTCTCAGCTCAACACAACACAGTTCAGTGCAGCTGTTTGTGAAATATTGCCATGCTCTGGTTTAAACACTTGAACGAGTAAAGACATTCAAGCAGGGAGACAATAAAAACAACAAACATTTGCAACAAAATAGATTTTAAAATGTATTTTTTAGGGCACTTGAACTTGAACTTGTTTAAGGTAACTACTCTTCATTTAAGAAAGCAAACTCATCTATTACTCATAGGTATTCTGCTAAACACAAATTGATTAGGACATGAAAATAATTCCAAAAAGTTAATTTGGTCATTTATTAGAGACATGTCTTCTTGAAACACTTCACAAATAAAATCTATTTATGCAGTGACTGAAGCCACACGATCGTTCATGCCTGTTACTTTCTCCTCTTCTGCGATCTTCTTCCTCGATGCTTTTCCGATGACCGCTTTGCGCCCTCTTTTGCCCGTTTGTTTTCTCCCAGCATGATTGCTGGTCCTTTACCCCCTGGTGTCGTGGTCTTATTCTTTATGAAGTGCTCTTTGACCATAGGCTCAATGATTGCACCCATTTTAGTGATAACTTTGGGTTTCGTCATATTCTTCACAACACTTTGCGTGTTCCATGTCGGGCCGATAGGCGTACGGATGGAAGACTCAAACTGTGCAGTGTTTTGAAAAGGGAACGGCAGCTGACTAACCTATGAAAAAAAACAAGAATAATAATAATTAGAGAGATGCAGTGTTGGGCTTCCTTTCAGTTTATGAGAAACGTCTGTCTCTTGTTTCCATCATGCCAAAAAAATAAAATAAAATTAAATGAATTTAGCTGGTTCAACAAAAACTTCCATTCTATTTTGTTTAGCATCTCGTCCCAAAATCAGGAATTCGATGCATTCATGAGCGAAAGAGATTCTCATACTCAAATTCATAGAACTCTGCTACTTTTGAGTGTCGCCAGACGATCGGTTACCTGATGAGCAGCGACTGATGCATTTCTGTTCTCCGATATGATGACATCAGGCAGTTTCTGGTCTTGCCGTGGAGGAGGTGGGGCCGCTTTTATCCTAAATCTACAGAGACAAATGAACCATTAGTGCTATGATAAGGCTTTGAGCTGAGGATGTGCATGCACGGTTAGATTGCTGTGCAAAAACAAAAACTTGTCAACTTAAGGCGGAACTCGCTACCAAGTAAGAGTGCTCCCTGTTACAGTGTTAGGAGAAATAAAAATAGATTTGAAGTATTTTCAAAAGAATTGATATCAAATCAAGAGCACATGTACGTATGCTCCATGCAAAAGACAACATGAAGGGCCAGATTCACTAAACAGTGAAAATGAGCTTGAGACTGAAATCCCGTAAAAGTGACGGTAGTGGACATTTCTGCAGCTGATCTTCTGACATCGCACAACTAACGAACAGACACAACCAGATCATTTCCGTAATGACTAACGCAGTATACTACAAGCAACTATCACAGCCAGGTTTGTAGCGGCGCAAGCTGTAAGTAAATCCAAGTCTTTGTGCAAATGAGTCTTCATCTCAAGTGAGCACCACTTTACACAATCTCAGAAGTGCTACTTATTTTCTTTAAAACATTTTAATTACAAATGACCAGATAGAAGGTTAAGCTAGTATAGGAGAGAGAAAAATTCTGGGGAAAGGACAGGAAATGTTTTGAAAGTTAAAGATAAGAATGATTTAATAGCATTACCTTTTGCGTTTCCAGCGGGAGGGTTTGAGACCAACTCCTCCCCATTCTCCCCAGCCTGGCAGAGTCAGGTCCACCACTTCAGGCCTCCCAGCAGCTTCCCGTTTGCTTTTGTCCTTTATGAAATCAGAAATAACATCATCCCCAGCAAACGCCTCCTTGATGATGGAGATCTGTTCATCACGCTCCTAAAATAAAAAAGGGAAAACATTTTAAATACAGGAAAATGCAGCATACAACTCAAAAAAAAAACAAAAAAACAAGAAAACAAAAAAAAAGAAAAAGAAAAAAAAAAAAAAAAAAACAAAAACGTAGCTCCCTATCATACACCCGGTGCGACGCAAGTTTTTTTTGCTAGGTTCAGGCCAACCCGGGTAATCATTTCAACGCCCTGCGCCACGTCGATTAAACAGCAAACGCATTTGTGCGCCGAAGGGCGTGCTGGTCTGAAAACGAGGTGTAGGTTGTCAGGAAGCTCATTTCTATTTTGATCAACTAGTAATCTGACTGCGTACTTCACTGACCCTTGTCCTAAAAGTCAACGGCGCAATATTTTTTAAAAATTTATTTAAAGAGTGCATTAGTAATATGCGCCTATAGGCGGGTGAACAACACGCATGCTTATTACACACACACACCGGTCGTCTGCACAAACCTGCCAACTTTACAAATGAAAGAAATTACATGTAAAGATTTTATTGTCCCGTGAGTGGTCAGAAGCAGAAATTGGATCTTCTCTGGAACAGCTCCGGTCTTTTGCAAATTCTGCCGTGTAAATAGCGAATTCGCCATGGCACAAGCGCAGCTGGCTTTTAAAGGGAATGACAGAGGAGTCTCTGTTTGGTTTATGGCACGTTACACCCAACACACACCCACAACTCATTAAGAGATTAGGCACAACCCTTTCAGACCATGCACCCGGCACGCCGACCATGTTTCCCGTCGTTACACTAGCAAAAGTGGATTCGGACACACACTAAGTACACTTGTGCCATGTGCTTAGATCGTTAAAATACGGCCCTAAATGTCAAAGTTAACAGAGAAAGATCTCAGTCAGGGCTGGCAATTCTGTTCAGTGGGTTTTTCAGAATCTTACAGGTCTAACTTCCACAAGCAAACACACTGAACATCTATATCTGACAGTCTTTACATATGGGCTGCATCCGATATCGCAAACTTCCCTACTACACAGTAGGCGAAAAACGGTATGTGGTACGTTCAAAATCACGGTTTTCATACAACAGTAGACGAAAAGTATGCAGATGACTTTCTATCTCCAGCAGCAAGATTCTGAAGTGTGCATCCGACGGACACTTTACTAACCCATTAGGACTTGTGAAGCAACACAACAGATCATACTATATAAAAACATACCTTTTTTTTTAGTGGACGTGAAGTAATTACTTATTCAAGAGAAGTACCTACTTAAGCGAGTATGTGATTTTGGATGCAGCCGTGGTGTTTACCCTCACTAAGGTCTATTGGTTACACTTCATTTAAAATTCAACTCACTTCCTCATCAACCACTGTTGGCAAAAAGGGAACTTTGACGGCTTTGGCTTCTTTGGTGAGTACTTCTTTGAGGTCGATTTCCCTTTTCTTTTTATTGGGTGGCTCAGAAGTGGCCTCCACAGCAGCGGTTTGTGGCAGTGACGGCTCCGCAATGGGTTGGGGGTCGACAACCTCGCCTAAAACCTCCAGGTCCTCTATATTCCTGACTCGAACCTGTCCTTCATTCAAAAGTCCGTCTTCATCTTCTTGCCCGGGTGTGTTCAAGCCTTCTCGTGTTGGATTTGAACCCTCAAGTGTCTTCTCGCTCCTCATGAGCCTGAAAAGGGTGTTAAACTCCGAAACGTCCTCCTCTTCTTCTTCTTCTTCATCATCATCATCCTCCTCCTCCTCCTCCTCCTCCTCTTTGTCAGAAACCTCAACCACATCTTCAACCACCTCGCTTGCAGGTTCTGTAAAAAAAAAATACCAGAAACTAGTTTGGATGAGAATCACCACATACACTTCATTATGCAGCTCAAGTCCATGAGAATGAATAATTGAGAGAACTCTGATTTGGCGGTCGTAAATGAGTTATTAAAAACAGAAGCAAATTCCGACAGGTGTACCAACTTCTGTTGATTGCTCAGTATTGCACATTTAACAATAATAAAGGAGACTGAAGGTCAATTAACAGATGAAGGCAGACTATTATAAACACAGATTGAATGCCAAATGGAGGAAGACTGACAGCCGCAGCGGAGAGAAGAGTTTATGTGAACTTGACTTAAATATTCATCTGAACCTCACATTAAACTATGGAACGGCTTCAGAACTCTTGGAATATAGTGCATGGAATTTTTATGGTGCTTTATAATCTGTTTGTGCCTTTCGTGGAACTTAACAATAACACAATAGTATACGGTCGTCTGACTGATACCCGATCCGGCCATTGGCGCCCTCTGCAGGCATTTTATATAATGCATAATATACATAAGTTACGATTATATTGTTTTATTACATTATGCATTTGAACGGTTTTGTTCAATAAAACCATATGGCTGCCCGATTTGGGGAAAAATCGAATTGCGATTTTTCTGGTATTAACAATTGCGATTTAAAATGTATTATTATAAAAAAAATCTAATAATGAGATAAAAATCAATGATAAGATAACAATACTAATTTTATTTTACAGAAAACTGCAGGGTTACTTGTTAACATACAGGCCTATAACTGTACATCATATGATACTGTTATGATAACAAATATTTCTTAATTTTTATCAGGAAAAATGTAAAATCAAAAATGGTGTCCATGTCTTTAATATGAAATATGAGTCTTTTATACACAGAAAAACAAACTCCTGTACACTTCTATACACTGGATAAAAACATGGATTATCATAGGTTTACTTCAAATTTCTTTAGAAAGAAGTATTAATTTTGCCCACCGAGAAACTCCATAAAATCCACAAATGCATCGCAGAAGTAATAGTACACACGACGTTCCAGGAAATCCCTAATATGGACAAAGGTATCTCGCCGTCGCTGTGACTGAATTAAAAGAAGATAGAACCCCTATAACGGATTGAGAGCAATAAAACCACGCAATATATGGTTTATCGGTGTTCAAGCCATCTCGGGGGTGAGATGAGCAGCATTTACTACTGGCGCTTTCAGTATATTTCATGTAATCGCAGTCTTTTGAGATTCCCATAAGCACCAAGAAAAATTCCAGCCAAATCACGATTTCGATTAATCGTGCAGCCCTGAATAAAACCACATGATTACTTGCTTTTGATATTTTATTTGAACCAATTATTATCACCTCATTGCTATTATGACATTTTAAAGTCTATTGTTCGCTTCTATTTTTAATAGCACACAATTACCCGATTGCTCGATTAATCGTCAGAATAAGCGATTTATTACTCGATTACCAAAATAATCGTTAGTGACAGCCCTAATCACAATATATTATATCACTCATCCCTAGTTTGGACATTATAGAAAATCTTTCCTTTTGTGTTCCATGGCAAAAAAGTAAATCATCAGTTCGAGAATGACACGAGGCTGAGCAAACAATGGCAGAATCGTACGTGTTTTCTTTAAGCCTGCTCTCTTACGCTCTTCTTCTGTAGGAATCAAGTCCTCTTCATTAGCTTGCCTCAGCTTCCTCTTCCTCTCAAATTCTCCAACGAGTTCCTCTTCCTCATTCTCCTCTTCTGCGGTTTGCACATCCTCAGTTGTGACACAGCTGACCTCAGGCTCTTCGTGTGTAAGCTGGCCTCTCATCCAGGGGTTGACAGAGTCAATGACTGGCTCAGAGTCGTTCACAAAATCAGGAACCGTCTCCAACCCTTCCTCGTTACTTTCATGCTCGTCATCAGAGGGCACCACGATCTTCTGGGTAAGGTCTTTATTCATCTGCAGCTGCTCCTGCATTGCTTTGCGTGCCTGAAGAGCATGGGAGACATGCAAATGTCACTGTTTATTATGGTAATAAAACTGATGACAAAGAACAGGAACCATAAATAACATTTTCAGTCTCATTCCACTATCAAAAACATCAAACACTCTCACCGAATCATCATATTTAGCCATAATGGCCTTTGATTTTGCCCACTTGCCACTGTTCTGATGCTTCAGGGACATTCTCTCCTGCAGAGAAAACACGGAAAAATATATTTACGCCCAAATAATTCTCACTTATTCATAATCTTTCTTTCCACACAGTCCCTACAGTTCACCACGCACCTCCATCCTGGACAGCTCCATCTTTTTTAGCTCTTCCAGAGCTCCTTCAGGATTCGTCTTTACCATTTCATCAAACTGCTTCAGAAAATCCTTACACTTGGCTTTCTTCTGAACCTTGTGGTACCTGAGGAAGATGCATTTCGCACTTAAGATAAAAGAAAGACTAACAAATAGTTGACAGAAATGTTCAGTTGTAGAACTCACTTTTTGCTCTTGATTTTCTTTTCTCTTTTGGCTTTTGCCTCGTAGTACGACTGGAGCGCTCTTGCCTTTTGAAGCTCGGCGCGACGAATCTTAGCCTGCCACACAAAAAATCGTCACAAAGCGGAACACAAAAAAAAGTTTTAAAAAACTGATTACAAATGAGAACTAATAACAAAGATATAATAATTAATGTGCAGCTTGGTGACCAATCATAAGCATTAATTTGGAACCATATCATATCAACAGTATCCTGCTCTAAAATGTGGATTTCAGATTTACTTAGAATAACAGCATAATCCCAAATGGCTTAATTATAGAATGAACACCAATCAAAACAAACTTCATCGCCACACCATCACACTGCGAGTAACATTAATTGATTATAGCATGAGAATGGCACTGAGACAGCTTTGTGGAGTCCATGCCATACATACGGTCATTACAGCAAAAGAGGCACGTACCAAACACGAAAGAAATGCATGGTAAATTTAACTAAATGGTCACATTACATAAAGTTTGTAACACTTCACACTAAAGCTGTATTTATCATTCATTTTTCCTTTTTATCTATTTTTTCTCCATTGAGAATCATCAATCAAAAACATTTTCAAAACACAAATATCAAGGAAGGAATTTTATTTCACTATTTACAGGGTATCTGTAGGATTTTTTTAATTCAAATTCATAACATTATGACCCTTTTTTAAGACCTGCACAAATAAAATTAATATTAGCGGGAAGGGTAATGTCTACGGTATCATATTAAACCATAAAATTATATGATTTAGAGTTCAGATACAGGTTTTCACAAAACACAAACTCTTACAAAATGATAAACATCACATTTCAGCCTTTAAACCATTTTTTTTTTAAAAAAGGCGATGAGTCAAATGTAGGCTATAAATTATTGTATTAAAATATCTTGCTTATCTTAATTGTTCAGATTTTTAGAAGGCACATTATCTTCGTTCACATTTACAACTTCGCTGCGTAAAAACATGGGTCGATTTTTGCATTGGTCTGAACAAAAACTGCAGACAGGCTTATTGAAAACGCACATTCATTCTCAGCCAGCAGGAGGCGCCTGTGGCGTCAGAAATACAGCAGTTTCCACGGTAACGCTGTAATCAAAGCAGCACTGCGCTCATAATCGTTATAGCTTTTCCCTTCAGCGATACATTCATATACTGTAAAATCACCAGCGCCTCGTTTTGTCTTTGAATCCTGCAGCGCTCATATTTATTCCATAAAATCATAACCTTTTTAAGTTTAATCCTCACATTAATCCATAATCATCCATTCTTGTCTTTCCATCCCCAAATCGAACACCTCTTGAATTGTTATTAAGACTTTTCTTGTGCCATTTGAGATATTGAAGGCTTTTATGGACTTAAATTTGATAAAACTAAATTGAAGACTTTTTAAGGACCCGCGGGAACCCTGTATTTAATGGCGGTGATACATTTTGACACAATAGTTTCAGTTCCAACATGCTCCAAAACACTTGCTATTTTCAAACAATCCTTAACGCCTTGATCAGCTGGTTCAGGTGCGTTTGATTAAGGCTGGAGCTAAACAGGGTTGGCTAGTAAGTCTAATGCATTCTCAAGTTGCTTGTTTTTTTCTGTTTATG
This sequence comes from Sinocyclocheilus anophthalmus, assembly GCA_018155175.1. Taxonomy (NCBI): domain Eukaryota; kingdom Metazoa; phylum Chordata; class Actinopteri; order Cypriniformes; family Cyprinidae; genus Sinocyclocheilus; species Sinocyclocheilus anophthalmus. Next base: position 337,543 of record JADLZN010010983.1, read on the forward strand.
CACCATGAGCATGCATCCTATGAAGTTCTGCACCTTGACTGAAAGTGTTACATGGAGCATTAGCAGCAGTAGTAAGAGTAACTCATGTGATGCCATGTGACGTTAACATGGCAGGACCCATGAGGGCGTGACTCACTAAATGTAGCAACATTGCTCTGTAAATCATTGGCTGTAAACCTCTAAGGCAATAGAACAGAAGCTTTATGAAAGTCATACCTCCTCCAAGCTCATGGCTTTAAGTGATTGCTCCTCTACAGGAGTCAAAACAGGGTCAGCGACAGGCTGGCTGTTGATGTGCAAGAGTCTGAAAATCTCTTGTTCAAGAGGAGTTTGAACCTGTCAGAGAAAACACACATGGAGTTAAGTTATTCAAGGAACATTTCAAGATCAGAAACAGTACTTCTGTGTGTGTGTGTGTATGTATGTGTGTGTGAGACAATGTGTATGTGTGTGAGAAAGTGTGAGTGTGTGAGTGAGTGAGTGTGTACAGGTTTTTATATTCTGGTGGGGACTTAAACCTGACAGACTCACACAGACTCATGGGGACTCGTGTCACGGTGGGGACCTAAATTGTGGTCCCTATGGGGAAACAAGCTTGTAAATCATACAGAATGAAGTTTTTTGAAAATCTAAAAATGCAGAAAGTCTCCTGTGAGGGGTAGGTTTAGGGGTAGGGTTGGTGTAGGGCGATAGAATATAGGGTCTGTACAGTATAAAAACCATTACGCATATTGGAAGTCCCCCAAGGATAGATGACCATACTTGTGTGAGAGAGTGAGAGTGTGCGTGTGTGTGAGTGAGAGTGTATGTTATGTATGTATGTAGTGTGCTGCGTGTGGTGTGGAGACGAGTGGAGAGAGAGTGGTGTGTTTGTGAGTTCTTGTATGTATGGCGTGTGTGTGTGTTGTGCGGGATGCATGGTGTGTGTGAGTGAGTAGAGAGAGAGTGATGATGTGTGTGATGAGAGAGTGAGTGTATGTTTTGGGTGTAGTGAAGAGTGAGTGTTGTGTGTTGTGTAGTGAGAGAGTGGTGTAACTTGTGTGTGTGTGAGTGAGTGTATTATGCGTGTGTGTGTGTGACTGCCGTGAGTGAGTGTCATTCATGTGTTGTGTGTGATGAGAGATGAGTGGAAAATGTTGAGTGAGAGAGTGAGTGCATAAATTGTGTTTGTGTGTGTGTGTGTGTAGTGAGAGAGTGCGGAGAGGGAGTGAGGAGTGGAGAGAGGAGTGAGTGTGGTGGGTGGTGTTGTTGAGTGAGGAGAGTGAGTGTATGTGTGTGTGTGTCTGTGTAGAGGTGTGTGTATGTGTGTGTGTGTGAGGGAGAGTGTGTGTGGGTGTGTGAGAGAGAGTATTATTATGTTGCGTGCGTGGGTGTGTGAGATAGTGAGGAGAGAGTGTATGTGTGTGTGAGTGAGTTACGGTATGGATGCGTGTTTGTGTGTGTGTGGGAGTGCGTATGCAGGTTGTGTGAGTGCGGAGAGAGAGAGTGAGTGGTGGTGTGTGTGTGGAGTGAGAGAGGAGTGTATAGTGTGTTGTGTGAGTGAGAGAGTGAGTGTATTTGTGTGGGTGTTGAGAGTGTATGCATTTGTGTTTTGTGTGGGAGTGAGCCTATGAATCGAGTGCGTGTGCGGGCTTGTGTGTGTGAAGAGAGAGAGAGAGAGTGGTGGGTGTGTGTGTGATGAAGTTTAGTGTATGTATGCGGGGGTGTTATTGAGTGTATGCATGTGTTTGAGTTAGTGAGAGGAGATGAGTGTAATGCATGTGGTGTGATTGAGTGAGAGAGATTGAAGGTATGGTGTGTTGTGAGTGAGAGACGGGAGTGTTTGTTTGTGTGTGTGTGAGAGAGTGAGTGTTTGTGTGTGTGTGAGTGAGAGAGTGTATGTATGCGTGTGTGTGTGTTTGTGAGTGAATGAGTTAGTTTTCCTGCGGTTTTGGTGTGTGGTGTGTGTGTGAGTGAGCGGTGAGTGTCATGTGTGTGAGTGCTGAGTGTGTGTGTGAGTGAGAGAGTGTGTGTGGGTGTGTGGGTGTGAGAGAGTGAGTGTTATGTGTGTGTGTGTGGGAGTGAGAAGGAGTTGGTATGGTGTGTGTGATGAGAGAGTGAGTGTATGTGTGTGGTGTGAGTGAGAGATGCGTGTATGTGGGTGTAGGAGATTGGTGAGTGAGAGAGTGCAGGAAAGTGAGTGAGAGAGGGTGTGGAGGAGATGAAGAGTGGGTGTGAGAGAGGGCGTGATGTGTGTGGAGAGTGAGTGAGCGGTGTGGGGGTGTGAGGATGGGTGGGGTGGTGAGTGAGAGAGTGATGTAGGTGTTGTGGGTGAGAGTGAGTTATGTGGAGTGTGTGAGGGAGAGAGTGAGAGTGGTGTGTGTTGTGAGTAGTGAGGTATGTCTGTATTTGTGCGTGCGTGGGGGTGTGAGAGATGAGAAGGAGAGTGTGGTGTTGTGAGTGATTTAGTGTAGGTAGCTTGTTTTGGTGGTGGTGAGTGTATCTGTGGTGTAGTGTGGATAGAGAGTGAGTGTATTGTGTGTGTGAGTTAGAGAGTGATGTATTTTGTGGTGTGAGTGCGAGGAGTGAGTGTATAGGGTTGTTGATGAGAGAGTTTGTAATGCTTGTGGTGGTTAGTAGTGAGTGAGTGTAGCATGTGTGTGGTGTGAGTGAAGAGTGAGTGCATGCTGTGCTGCTGGCGTGTGTGAGGATAGAGAGAGAGTGTTTGGTTGTGAGTAGTTAGTGTATGTTATGCGTGTGGTGTGGTGTGAGTGAGTGTCTGCCTGCTGTGGGGTTTGTGTGAGTGAGTGAGAGAGAGAGTGAGTGTATGCATGTGTGTGTGAGTGAGTGAGAGAGAGTGAGTGTATGTGTGTGAGAGAGAGATTGCGGGTATGTTGTGTGTGGTGAGTGCGAGAGTGATTGTTGTGTGTGTTGGAGGGAGGAGTGTAATGATGCGTTGTGAGTGAATGCGTAGTGGTTGCATGTGTGTGTGGTGGTGAGTGAGAGTGAGTCATGTGTGTGAGTGCGTGGTAATGCTGTGGATAGAGGGAGACTGGAGGAGAGAGTGATTGTATGTGTGTGTGTGTGTGCGTGAGAGAGGAGTGTGTGTGTGTGTGAGAGAGAGGTGAAGATGAGTGTAATGTGTTTGTGTGATGAAGAGTGAGGGTATGTGTGTGCTGCGCAGAGTGGAGTGTAGAGAGTGCATGGAAGTAGTGAAGAGGGTGTGAAGAGTGAAGAGTGTGGTAGAGATGAGTGATTGTGTGTGTGTGATTGTGTGTGTGAGTGTGATTGTGTGTGTGTGAGTGCGAGAGTGAGTGTGTGTGTGTGTGTGAGAGAGAGTGTGAGTGTATGTGTGTGTGTGTGTGAGGCGTGCGTGTATGTATGTATGTGTTCGTCGCTGTGTGTGTGCGAGAGTGCCGACGAGTGTGTGTGGGGTGTGAGTGAGTTAGTGTATGTATGGCTGTGTGTGTGTGTACTGAGTGTAAATGCAGGTGTGTGTGATGAGTGATGTATCATGTGTGTGTCGTGGATTAGAGAGAAGAGTGAGGTATTTTGTGTGGTTAGTGAGTAGAGTTATGTCTTGTGTGTTTTACGTGCGAGAGTGAGTGTATTGTGTTGTGAGGAGAGAGTGTATGGTATGCGTTGGGTGTGGTGTGAGGCGTGAGGAATGTAATGCATGTGTTGTGTGTGAGTGAGAAGAGGGATTGCATGCTGGCTTCGTGCGTGTAGTGGAGAGTGGAAGAGAGAGTGGTGTGTTGGTGTGATGATTAGTGTATGTCTGCGAGTGTTGTTTGTGGGTGAGTGTAGGCATGTGTTTTGAGTGGTGAGAGAGCGAGTGATGTAGGCATTGTGTGTGTGAGAGTGAGAGAGAGAGTGAGTGTATGTGTGTGTGTGTGAGAGAGTGAGTGTGTGTGTGTGTGTGAGTGAGAGAGTGAGTGTATGTGTGTGTGTGAGTGTGTGTGTTTGTGTTTGTGTGTGTGTGTGAGTGAGAGAGTGTCTGTTAGCGTTTTTGAGTGATGATGAGTGGTATGCCCTGTGTGTGTGTGTGTGAGTGAGAGAGTGAGTGCATGTGTGTGAGTGAGTGTATGCGTGTGAGAAGCGTGATGTGTGTGTGTGTGTGGTGAGTGAGGAGAGATGTGTGTTTTTTTGTCGTGAGAGAGTGAGTGTATGTGTGTGTGTGAGTGAGAGAGTGAGTGTATGTGTGTGTATGAGAGTGAGTGAGTGAGAGAGTGCATGAGAGAGTGAGTGAGAGAGTGTGAGAGTGAGTGAGAGAGTGTGAGAGAGTGAGAGAGAGAGTGTGAGAGAGTGAGTGATGTGTGGGGGTGTGAGTGAGAGAGTGAGTGTATGTGTGGTGTGATAGTGGAGAGTGTGTAATTGTGTGTGAGAGGTAGGAGGAGTGGTGTATTGTGTGTTTGTGTGTGTGAGTGAGAGAGTGCGTGAGAGAGTGAGAGAATCTCGTTTGAGGACATAATTGTGAATAATTTCAGTAAAGAGTAATTCTCTGCATCACTGCATCTTTGTACAGTCAGAGGAAAAGAAACCACAAATAAATGTAACAATGAATTAGACAAAACGAAGAGGAGAAATTATGAGTACATTTGATGTAGGCTAACATGAGCGTGTGCATTTAGACTGCTTGAAAACAAAAGGCCAGAGAATATTTTAGAAATTTTAGGCACTTTTCAATGTTTGCACACTATTCAATTAAAAGTTTAAGCAGTTTTATGAAGAACAATGTAGCATAAACAGAAACACTAATGAACAAGCAAAGGTGGCAATACATTGTGTTCCTTTTCATAAACCTGGATATAAAACTGAAACAGCAGTAAAAATATTTATATTGGTAAAATTTGTGAATATGGTTGACATATTTGCAGCTAACATATGCAGCTATGGTTGACTTTTTACACATCAACCATAGCTGCATTTAAAAAAGCAGTTCCAAGTTGTAAAAATGCATTGAAGATGGCTATAGATAGTGATTTCTAAAATGGTTATGACGTATATTAAGAATAAACAGGGCTCGCAAAATGTCTAAATCGCTGGTAGCCCTTCGGGCAGACATTCTTCAGAATGGTTCTTTATTATTTAAATAACAGAATACTTCTTTGATACCACAGCAAAAACTGGTAGCATATAGGGATGTAACGATTCACTCAACTCACGACGCGATGCACGATACTGATTTCACAATACAATCTCACAATTTTTATTTTTAACAAAACGAGATTTAAGACAAATTATAAATTATAAAATTCACATTTCTTTGTGAAATTGTAATATGTCAAATCATAAAAATTAATTGAAATTTTAAAACAAATAAATACAAATAATTAAATACAAATAAAATAAATCTCTTCAAATAAACAAACTAAGGCAGAGGCAACCACTGCATTTTAATCATGATCCAAACAAAGATGCTAAATCACCAGGTTTATGTTAGTTGCACTTAATTGATACCCTTTAACTTTTGACAGCCCCAACAGAGGCTTGATTTTAGCTTTGTGAATGAGATGCAAATGTCACTCTCTGACAGTAGGTGGCGCTTATGGAGCAGCAGGTATTTATAGGCTGCTGCCCCTTTAAGACCGAATGCACGGATCCAATATAACGATGCACTTGAGATTTCTTTCTCCACTGTTTACGTTCACTTAAGACATAACCGACTGTGCTCACGAGAATACTTGCAGAGACCGTTATTTTGAGATAATTTTGTGTGCGTGTTCATTCAGATGCAAGGATATGCAAAAGAGGAATTCATTCTTTGAATGAGTGTGCGCAGCTCCGAATGCGCGTGAATGGTTTAAAACACTTGAATGTTTAAATAGTCCCGGGACGTCGATAAAATGTATATTGAAGATGGAGTGAATAAAGGTAAAGTGCAGTTTAACGTACGCCTGAACTCCATTAATATTTCAACAATAATTTTAGTGACTTAACCATAGTGTAACTACACTACTATAATTCTATAAACTATGAGGAAAAAACATGCAATCCAGCAGCAAAACGCAGGCCGTGGAGCATCAACGAATCATAGACTAGTAATGATTTCTGACAAGGCTAAAAAATAGTGTGCAACATATAGTGTATTACATGCAAAAGTGTTGTAAAGGGCGTTGGTAAAGGAAAATATTCAGCTGTCTAGTTATAACATCTAATCATGCACCGCAAGAAAATGACAAACCGAGCCCTTCAGAAACAAAACAAAAACAAAGCACACCTTCCATCCAGCCACAACCTGCTCGACCCGTTTAGGTCCCGAGGACTCCTGGTTCAGAGGAAACACCATTTGTTCGGCCTTCTGGTTCTGCAATATGATGTTCCGCCAGCATGACACCTCTGCAGCGGTCTTCTCATACGCGATGCCTCTCTGAATCTGTGGACATAAGAGAGAGACAAACTTCAGCAAAATAAGACTAAAACACCATGGGCTGAATTTAGAAAAGTGGTTCCTGATTTAATACTTTAAAAAAACGACACCACCTTTGTGACCGTATGTATATACTTCTGCATACATTTTTTTTCTGTGGCAAAAGTTATTGAGACTTAAACTGTGTTTATCTGCTTTTTAAAGGGGTCATAGGATGCCCATTTCCCACAAGTTGATATGATGCTTTAGGGTCTTAATGAAAAGTATGTAACATAGTTTGGTTAAAATTTCTCAATGGTAGTGTAAAAAACAAATTTTTTACCCTGTCAAACACAGTTCTTTTCAGATCAAGCCGTTTTTGTAGCATTTCCCTTTAAATGTTATCGATGCTTTAATGCTGACTCCGCCCCTCTCTTCCGAGCTGCTCTCAGAGGGACTGTTTACTTTATTCATCGTGAAACTTGCTAATTAGCACATTATTAGGAAAGGCGATTTGCAAAGATTAATTTCAAAACCTGATACTCACTTCTTCTGGACGTGAGGCTGGATCATGAATGATTTGCGCGAAACATAAACACATTTTTGTAGATCGGGGGCGCTGTCCCTTCAGAAACAAACTAATCCACTGGGTCTTCAAGCGTCTCAGATGTCGGGAGTAATGACGACCTGCTGTCATTGTACATCCAACAACAGAAACACCTCGAGCCTTCATGAGTCATTCTTGTCTACACGGATCCGGCGGTGAACAATGGCGTACTGCTACGGCTCACTCAGTGCGGAGCTAAAGGGTAAGACGCCCGTCCATCTGTGCTGATAGCGACTGTCAATCAAACACGTGGGAGGGGCCTGCGTCTGTGTGACGTCACTCAGGGCTAACTAAGGTAAGACACCAGTCTAATCTGTGCTGAAACACTACTGTCAATCAAACGATCGTGGGAGGGGCCTGTCTTTGTGACATCACTCGGGGCGATCTAATGTAGCCACCAGTCCAGTCCTTCTGTGCTGAGACCTACTGTCAATCAAACATCGTGGGAGGGCTTCTTTGGGACTCCACTCAGGGCGGAGCTAAAAGGTAAGACCCAGTCCATCTGGCGATACGCTCTGTCAATCAACGATCGTGGGGACGGGCGTAATGTGTGACGTCACTCAGGCGAGCTAAGGTTAAGACGCCAGTTGGCCATCTGTGTGTTCTGAGAGGGCGGCTCCTTTTGGTCGATTGCAAACTAGGTGTCTTTGGAGGGGCCTGTCTGTGGACATGTCTCCGGGTCAGGGCGAGCTAAGGAAGACACCAGTCCAGTCTGGTGCTGAACGCGACTGTCAATCAACCTATCGTGGTAGGGGCCTGGCTGGTGTGACGTAACTCAGGGCCGAGCGAAGGTAAGACACCAGTCCAGTTTGTGCTGAAACGCTACTGTCAATCCAACTATCGTGGGAGGGGCCCATCTGTGTGACGTCCGTCAGGGCGGAGCCTAAGATAAACTCCAGCCAGTCTGGCTGAGACCTACTGTCAATCAAGCTCACTGGAGGGCCTGTCTGTGTGACCTTCACCATGGCGGAGCTAAAGATAGACTCCAGCTATCTTTGCGGAAGAACCGACTGTCAATCACACTATCGTGGTAGGGTCCTGTCTGTGTGACTCACTCAGGGTGGGTCTGAGATAAGACACCAGTCCAGTCTGTGCTGAACGCTACTGTCAATCAAACTCGTGGGAGGGACCGCTGTCTTTTGAACGTCACTCAGGGCCGATCTAAGAATAAGACTCCAGTCCATCGGACTGAACAAAAGACGCTACTTCATCCAAATTGATCGTGGGAGGGCCTGCTGGTGAACTCACGAAAACAGGGCGGAGCTAAGGTGGACGGGCCAGTCCAGCCCATGTGGCTGAAACGCTACTGGTCAATCAACTATCGTGCTGCGGGTGCCTGCTGTTGACTCACTCAGTGCGCTAAGGTAAGACGCCCCCCAGTCCAGTCTGTGTAAACCTACTTACGGTCAATCAAACTAGCGTGGAGGGGCCTGTCGTGTGACGTCACTCAGGCGAGCTAAGGTAAGACTCAGTCCCGTCTGTGCTGAAACGCACTGTCAATCACACTATCTTGGAGGCCTGTCTGTGTGACGTCAGACTCGGCGGAGCTGATGTAAGGACTCCAGCCAGCTGTACTGAGTACAGCGACTGATCAATCAACTACGTGGGAGGGGCCTGTCTGTGTACGACCCTCAGACAAGAGGCCTCTGATAACCTTCGGCTCGATTGAGAAAGGAGGAAAAATTATTAGTAGATGGAGTACACGTTTGATCAATATCATTATAGGGTGGTTGGTACACACACTGCCAACACACATTTCAGTTCAAACTACTTGTAAAAGTGCATGTAGCATCCGATGACCCCTTTAATGCATTCATTAATATTCAAGTTCAGATAAATAGGACAGTAAAATATGTTTAGGATCTATTTTTAGTAAAAACTCAAACTGAATCTTGGCTCAAGTGTGTCAGCAGAATAAAAATTTAAATTGTGTGAGCAACCTAATTTGGCACCACGAGTAAACGTCTTTTCTCCAAGTGATTATTAACATGAAATGCCACTGATGCTGGTTGTCTGGTCAGAGGAGAACTGGCCCCCCGACTGAGCCTGGTTTCTCCCAAGGTTTTTTCTCCATTCTGTCAGCGATGGAGTTTTGGTTCCTTGCCGCTGTCGCCTCTGGCTTGCTTAGTTGGGGACACTTTATTTCCAGCGTTATCATTGACATGATTGCAAAGATATTATTTAAACTGAGCTGGATGATGGCATCACTGAATTCAATGATGAACTGTCTTTAACTGAAAATTTTGTTTACTATTGTCATTTTGCATTATTGACACTATTTTCCTAATTAATGCTGTTCAGTTGCTTTGTCACAATCTGTATTGTTAAAAGCGCTATATAAATAAAGGTGACTTGACTTGACTTGATCCCATTCTGATCGCTAGGTGCTTTTGACATGAATCTAATGTTTATATGGACTGCACAATTGAAATAATATCCCTGATGCCACTCATTGCAACTAATTTAAAAGCACAGGTTTTGTAGCCTCTTGGTTTATGATAGAATGAGCAACTGAACTGAAAACTCAGCATTCACCTTCTCTGTTTGCTGCTTGTTGAGAGGCAGCTCCAAAGTCTCTTTACTGCTTTGCAGGTTCCTCAGCTGTTTCTTGGTCTTGTTGGAGGCTCCTGAGGTCTTCTCCACAGTTCCCAGGAGGTCAGAGAGGTTGACTTTCTCTCCTGTACCTGTACAGATACAATAAAGAGAACTTACGACTGATGCTCCGTCTCAGTCAAGGACATGATGCGAATAAATTCTGCATTTACCCTCTGCATTGACGAAGAACTCGGAGACCTGCACGCTTGCTTCAGAACGCTCATTCTGCTTTTTCCTTGGATAAACAAGCATCAACTGATTAAAAATAATACACTTTTTTTTTTTCTGACTCATTCCAAAAGGGACTTTATTTAGGAAGCCAAGTCTAAACACTCACTTTTAGAGCTTTTCATTTTGCATGCCACTAAAAAGTTGGGATGCATCAAAATTATAACAACTGATATTTTTTGGCAGAAAGAGAGCAATATACAATTATGCATTTGTATACTTGCCAGCATGGACAACTTAAAGCCGTCACTGGTGTTCGCAGTGCATAATTTGACTGGACAAATAAAAACGATGGTTAATTTAATTAGTTACTTTATTTACACGTAGTTACATTAAGAGTAGTGTGGTAAATGAAGTTACATTTACTGGAATAAAAACAAGAAGTATCTGTGTTACTGAATGTTTCTTTGTGTGCGCAGTCGGCTCCGTCTAGCCAGCCAGAATCACGCATTCACAGACCATGGCTTAGGTTATTTAAGAAGTACTTACTTCATCTTCCAAACATTCCAGTTTTCAGTCAAGCACTTTCATGCAGGTGGACTAGTACTAAAAAGATAAATCTCAAATGTCTCACACCTCTTTCTCGAACCCATAGAACTGATGGCTTCCAGTAGCTTCTTGTGCTTTCTCTCATCATCACTGCCCTCCTGTATTTAAAAGGAAAAATTAAATATCTATATATATGCACATTTTGGCTTAATCTGGCACAGGTAAAATGCTGTTCAAATGTCTAAGACCTACAGCTCATGTGAACAATTAGGTGATGCATCTGTCTAAATATGAGTTTTTACTGCAAAGTCAGCAGTCGTCTAGCTCCATTCATAGATAAATTAGGGTTTGAAGAAAATGATGGAGTAAGATTAGATGTAACAGCCTCTTGTGGACATCTTCGGTATTACAGCTCCTCGTGTTACTCACAGAATCTGCTGCAAGCCCCACTGATCATCAGAAATTCATGAAATTTGGCATATTTCCTCAGAATGACCTGTTGTCCAAGTGCACCAACTTTCGTGAAGTTTGGGCATTGCATTCTCAAGATACAGGCCAATGGGTTATCATCAGCCTACGATGCTTTTGATAACTTTTCGTCTAGTATCTTGCGATGGTGCATAAAACCAGTGTTGTGTGAATCAGACATACGGTCTAAGACAAGCTACTAGCACAACAAGGAGAGTTTTCCATATTTTTGTGGTTAAAAAGTATATCATTGTTTACTTATTTTTTATTTTTTAGTAAATGAGCGATGGTTTGGCTCTTATTCCATTCTTGAATGTGTATTGCTGTAGATCAGGGGTTGTGAAAACATTCCTGAAGCCTCGCAGAAGCTGGGGTTTATGTTGTATACTTCCCATATTGCACATAAAATACTCTACTAATCAGTTAATTTATCTGGAATAAAGGAAACGAGCACTTTACACTGTCCTCGTTACATGCACATAATATAGTAACAACAGTAGATTATAAACAACTGCATGCAACTATCCACAAACAGTATGTTCATTTATATTACTTAGTAATGTATAATTACACTGTGACAGGGACAATTTCAGAGAAAGTATAAGCAAAATAAATAAATGAATACATTTACATATAACAGCAAGCCAACCAAGATTTCTTAAATGCAGTGCTCATCTAAAGAGAGCAAGATCTTCCTCACCTCATCTTCACTGGCACTGATGGCTTGCTCAGTAATGCACAGCTCCTCTTCATCAGCAGCCATGCTTGAGCTCAGCTCACACTAACAAGAAATGATAGACATGCTGTTCATATTAAGCACTTGTTTTAGGCTGATGCTGGTATCTAGAACCACAGAAAATAGCCCTATGGTTCATACTAATGTGTAAGCACAACACACACATGATGCATAACAAGACACTGAGCAAACCTGAATGTTTCCTGAACAGAGCTGACCTGACCACGTGTCCTGGCGAACTGTGAAAGCGGCTGATTTCGCGCTTTCTCTGATGTTATTGAGGAAATCAGAGGTTTCCACAGGCAATACGTCCGTCAACTTAAAAGGCCAGCATGATATCAGAACTGCTAAAAGACAGAATATCAGGCGGTGAGCTCAATTTCTCTGTGTGCGTCTCCAACATCTGATTCTTCTCTGTGTTGCAAACCAACACCAATTAGGCGCATAGCGCCCCCTCCTGTGCTGGAGTAAACATCTTTAACCAGATTAACCAACTGCACTGATAAAATCTTAATTTATATTAAATAAATTAATTGATCAAAACATTTCACTGCATTATGCATTTACAGAATTATGTAAAAGTCTAAACATAAATATAAATAAGTAAATATAAGCGTCTTGCTTACTTTACTTCATATGCTTTATTATGAGAGAGGTGCACATTTAGCAGTTTTTGTGTGGGTAGCAGTGTTGGGGGTAATGCATTAGAAGTAACGCGAGTTACGTAATCAGATTACTTTTTTCAAGTAACTAGTAAAGTAACGCATTACTTTTTTAATTTACAAGAAAATATCTGAGTTACTTTTTCTAAAAAGTAATGCCAGTTACTTTGTTTTCCCATTTATTGACTGACAGCTCTCCTGTCCCCATACTGGGAGAAATCAGGAGTACAGAGGCGTTGTGTGAACATGATGCTACTGTAGTTCTAGACTACATGTGAATGTGCATTAATTCATCCCACTCACAAAAAACTGATTTAGTATTCATCAAAAAGAATTAAAACTCAGAATATGACGCAAACCTGCAATAATTAATATGTTAAATAACACAAATGTATCTAATCCCATTTTATTAACCAATATCTTTGCTGATCCAGTTCAACCGTACTAATAAGCAAAAATGACTTTAGAGAAACTAACAATTGTGCTTTGTTTTTTTATTGCTGAAGAGTGTTTCTTCTCCTGCGTTCTACTGTACAGACGTGAATTTACTTGTGCTTCAGCCTGAGGTTTATTCATTACACTTGTTGGTGTGAAAGGGCTTTTATATTTGCTATAAATAGAACTTCTTATATTAAAAACAATCAAGCCCTGCGTGATTAGTAATATAACGCTATTACTGCCATATAAAAAGTAACTAAGTAAGTAACGTAATAGTTACTTTTTTTAGGGAGTAATGCAATATTGTAATGCATTACTTTTAAAAGTAACTTTCCCCAACACTGGTGGGTAGTGTCACGAATCCTGTCCATGGACTTCCGTTCATTCACCACCAGAGGTCACACTGTGCTTTACAGACTCTCGCACAACACAAACTGTTGCATAGCACCCCGGACTACATATCCTATCATTCATTGCACTGATTACACACTGCACTGATTGCACTAATTGCACACACCTGTTTCATATCACTCCCTCACTATATAACACCCACTCAAACAACCATTCTCCGCTGAGTATTGTTTAGCCTGTACCCTGTTCTGAGTCTCTGTGTTTCCTTGTTTTGCCTTGCCTGTTCTCTCGGTTTCTGATCTTTGCCTGTTTTCCTGGATTTTTCCCTCTCGTCTCGCCCCTGTGATTCTGTCTGCCGATCAGTGACATACGCTAGCCCTAGGACTACTCTTGTGTTTTTGCCCGCTGTATACCTGTTTGCCATTGTTCGACCCTACCTGTTATGACCACGTCTCTGAAATAAAAGCTTGCACATGGATCTGCACGCCTCTCGTCTCGTCAGCCCCGTTACAGGTAGTGTATGCAGTGTCCTAATCTATAAGGTGAACTGTTCAAAACTAAATGTACAGAGACAGGTCAAGTTCTTTCCTTTTCCTAAAACTGCCTCTCTCTAATATGTCAGTGTAAATAAACGGGAAAAGAAACAAATATAGTGTAAAAGAAGGTAGGCTGCAGTATATAATATTGATGCAGGGGTGTAAAATACTTCAGTAATAACTCAAGTACTATATATTTTAGTAAACTTAGTTTTATTTTTAGTCTCGTTTACAGTAGTTAACTAAAATCTAATGGGTTTAGTTAAATTGTAATGCATTAAGCACTTCTCTAAAATTTCCAAACTCAATATATATATTCCTGGATATGAATAATAAAACCTGTTAATATGAATAATATTATGGAATATAGACACATATTTAACTGCTGTGACACATAACATACCTTCAAGTTAAAATTAAATAAAACCAATAAATAAAAAAACAAAAACAAGAACATGGTCTTTTTTCAAGGACTAATGTGTAACGGTCATGGATTTTTAGTTTGTGTTTTTCCCTGTTCCTGTCTTGTTTTGTTTCTTATCTAGTTTTCCATGCTCCCTTGATTAGTTAATTCTGTTCACCTGTGTTTCATTATCTCATTAGTTCCCTCGTTTAGTTTCTGTATAAGTACTCCCTGTTCTGTTCAGGCATTTGCCTGTTATTTATGTTACTGTGCTTTGCTGTGTTTGGTTTTGCTCCTGGATTCCTTGTGGTTGTTTCCCTGTGGATTCATCATTAAAGACTGTTTATCGAGTACGCCTTCATCGTGAACTTGGATTTAGCAAGCAATGGTTTACACAATGGTTATGTATGCGTTCTTTATAACAACTTGCATATAAAATTCTTCATTCTTTCAAGCAGACATTTATTAATATAAATTCATTTTTATATTAATCTTTATTAAGGCCAGTAGTGATTCAGTCAAGAGTAGTGAGTGATTTTCTCTTTGTCGTTTGTGGTTTTATTAACATTAATGACAGACAACAGCAACTAAATTAGACTGCTGTCCCTTTAAAACCAAATACACTGATCCAATATACTGATACACATCTGATATTTTCCCAACTGTTTACATTCACTTCAGACATAACTGAGTGGGTTTACATGGATAATCACCAAAATGGAAATTTGACATATTTTGTGTGTATTTGTTAGTTCAAGTGAAATAAGATGTGAAAGAGAACTAACTTCAGTATTCGTGCACTGTCTGAGAGGCAGATTCTGTGTGTGTGCTCAGAAAACCGGACAGAGTTGAGTTCTCTTTCGCGTCGTCACACTTCTGTCTACTCTTCTCTTACTCTCGGACATTGACATTTTTGAACGTTTAATGAGACATGAAGCAAGTGTATGCTAATGGCTCGCCGGGTAGATCAGAGCATTACAGTTCAAATGTGTGCATCTACCATCTCTACCACACAGGAGATTCATTCTGACTGGATCTCTTCCCAGCTCGTCCCTCCCAAACATTTTTGTCTCGTTTTTATTCTTTGACATAAATGTCAGAATAGAATGAAGAAAATTGATTTTCATCATAGTTTTTGTCATTCAGAGCGAATTTTTATTTCGTTATCATCTCGTATTCATCAAAGAAAAAAATGTCGTTGACAAAAATTATGATGAAAATGATTTGTCAACGAAACTAACACTCACACCCTACACCATGCATGACACGAGGTCTCCCAGTGTGGTGAATCTTGTTCCACAATGCCGTGTAAAAATTAGCCCATAAATTACCACCCTCCATGTCATCCTAGGGTATATGACTTCTCTTCTTTCAGACGGAATACCGTCGGGTATATAAAGATTGTATTTGATCTTTCAAGCTGATCAGTGGCACTCAGTGGGTGTTGCATGCTTCAGTCCAAAACAAGTTAAATAAAAACGCAATCCATAAAAAAAGTGGCTCACATGGCTCAGGGGGCGTGAACAAGGCTTCTGTTGCGATCGATGCGTTTTTATAGGAAAAATAGCATATCAAACGTAATAATCACTTTAATCTAGCTTGCGCTCACTGTTGTAAAGGGAAGCAGTTCCGGGTGGATGACATATGAGGTCGGCTTTGCGCATGCACCGGTGAGTCTCGTGAAAAACAACGTTTGTTAACAGGAGCACAAGGAAGTAAATTTTCCTTACTTTAGCAAAGGAAAACAGTCTCCTCTTGGCTTATATCGAATTCCTCCGACATTCTTCTTTACAAATCGTTTTGTTCTTCTAATTAGTGACCGTTTTGTTTTGTTTTGATCTCTCCGCTGCGTCACTTCTGAGTGGCGCATGCACAAAGCTGACCTCATACATCATCAGCCCGGAACTGCATCCGTGTACAACTATTGGCGCAAGCTACATTAAAGTGATTATTACGTTTGGAATATGGATGTTTTTCTTACAAAAACGCATTGATTCGCTACAAAAGGCCTTTGTTCACCCCCTGGAGCCGTGTGAGACACTTTTTTTATGGATGGGCGATTTTTATTTAACTTGTTTTGGACTGAAGCATGCAACACCCGCTGAGTGCCATGATAGAGCTTGAAAGATCAAAGACAATTTTAAATATAACTCAGACTGGATTCGTCTGAAAGAAGAAAGTCATATACACCTAGGATGACTTGAGGGTGAGTAATTTATGGGCTAATTTTCATTTTTGGGTGAACTAACTCTTTAAGTACAGTGGCGTTCTATTTACATCAGCCAAAATGAAAAAGCGGTTTTACAGCTTCTATATTCTTATCAATACTTCCTCAGCGCAGACCATTTATATGGTTTGCCTTCAAGGGGCAGGCATATGAGTACAAGGTCTTCTCCTTCGGGTTGTACTTGTCTCCACTGCCCTTTCCCTCTTGAGGGAAGCAGGCATTCACATCCTTAACTACCTCAATGACTGGATAATGTTAGCTCACTCAAGAGAGTTGTCATCTGCATACAGGGACATGGTCCTCGAGCACCTAGCCCAATTGGGACTTCAGGTCAACTGGGAGAAGATCAAGCTCTCCCCTGTGCAGTGCATCCCTTTTCTCGGTGTGAAGCTGGACTCCATCACAAAGAAGACCGTGCCATCTGGCACTTCAAAAGGGCAATTTCTGAGCAAGTTTCCTGAGCAGATTTTCATCGACATTGTTTCAAATGTCGTGTCGCAAGTGTAGCTCAATGGGCACAGTGAGTGCATCGCTTGCCTGGGCATCGCTCAGCGAGTCAGCGAGACTTCATGCTCTTATTGTGAGAGAGATCGCATTCTTTAATGAAGGCGGTTGTCCCCGCTCTACTCCCCCCCTTTCCTTTCTCTCCTAAGAGGAAGAAACAGAGGAGTAGCAGGGGCTCAGCCATCAGGCTTGAGTGGAATCACATCGGCTCAGCGCCCGCGTGCTTTGCTCTCCCTGCAGTGCTTCGTTTCGGTGGTGTGTTTCACAAGTGAGGATCAACACCCCTTGTCGGCTGCGAGCAGCTTGATTTCCTTCAGCAGTTCTGAGGAAGGGATGGCCGCCGATGACTCCATGTCTTTGACGGCATCCAATGCTGAAGAGTGGGCGTGTTCCGGCGAGGAGCCCGAAGTCCCCTCTCTGTCTCAGTCTGCATGGCTGAGCGTGGATAGCGAGCTGATTTATGTTCTGTCCAGGTCTGTGGAGGAACTCAGCTTTGAATGGATAGCCCCGGAAGAGCCCATCCACAGCCACCCCGACGAGTGTTTCTTAAAGGGACATCGTCAACCAGACATGGCGAGCCCTGTATTTGGCCTGTGTGAACTCTTCCACTGCAGCTGCTCTCACCACCATTGATGGCGCTGAGGAAAAGGTGTATAGCAAGCTTGCCCCTCTTGAAGAGGCGGTGGCTGCTCACAAGTGTCTACCTCCATCTCGCGGATTCAAGACTGCAGTGCATCCATCCAAGCCCTGCAGGATGACTTCCGCTCTAGCCAATAGGGCTTATGCAGCAGTTGGCCAGGCTGGCTCAGCCCTGCATTCTATGTCGGTGCTCCAGGTGTTTCAGGCCAAACTTCTTTGTGATTTGGAGAGGTCTGCCCGGGATCCTAATGCCTTCAAAGAGCTTAACTTTTTGTTCTGAGCGGTGGAGGTTTTCTAGCCGAACAAGTCCAGCAAGCTCAGCACGTACCTAAAAAAACTACTGCTGTGATAGCGGAGCCACATACTCAAAAGAGCAATTCTCCTCTACCTCTAATCACGAATGTCAGTTCCCCGTCTCAGCACGATGAACTGTCATTGATAAAAATAGAACCGGCTTTCGTGTGGAAAGCCATTCTGGGCGTATCAAATTGGACTGGTTTCTGTCTGTGGACCTGAAAGATGTGTACTTTCATTTCCAAATAGTCCCCCGACACAGACTGTTCTTGAGATTCGCATTTGAGGGAGTGGCTTATCAATACACAGTCGTGCCATTCGGACTGTCCCTGGCCCCCTGCACTTTTACGAAGTGCATAGACCCCTCTGAGACAGATGAGAATCCACATTCTGAATTACCTCGACGACTGGCTGGTGCTAGCTGGATCAGAACGGGAGCTTATCGCTCACAGGTCATTGTTGCTCAACCACCTGGAGCGTCTTGGGTTGAGAATCAATTCAGACAAAAGAGTTTTCTGATTCCCAGACAGAAAGTGTCCTTTCTGGGAACAGTTTTAGACTCCGTTCAAATGCGAGCATAGATTACGCCGGAACGTTCCCTGAACATCCAGCAAGTGGTGGCATCATTCAAATTGGGGACTACGTCTCCCCTCAGGACGTTTCAGAGAATGCTTGGCTTCATGGCAGCCGCCACTTCTGTTATTCCCTTGGGCCTGCTACACATGCGGCCCCTCCATTATTGGCTCAGAGCTCGCGTCCTGTCCCACGCTTGGCACCTGGGCCAGTGTTACATCAGGGTAACCCATTGCTGCATCAGAGCTGTGGCCCCTTGGACAACTTCTCATCTATTTCTATTCAACTGGGAATGACCTCCAGGAGGAAGGTGGTCACAATGGATGCCTCTAGCTCAGGCTAAGGTGCTCAGTACGAACAACCTGGCGTCGGCTCCTGGTTTGAACCCAAGCAACGCCTAATACAAATGTGGCAGGATGTTTAGCTCTGAAGACCTTCCTGGCCAGCCTTAAAGGGGACCATGTCATGTCCGATCAGACCAACATTGACAGGATAGAATATCATCAACAAGGCGGTCTCAGGTCACGTCCCCTTTACAGGATGACTCGACGTCTCCTGTTTTGGGCACAGAGCAAACTCCTTTCATTACGAGCAGTTCATGTGCCAGGTAAATTGAACCAGGGAGTGAACATGTTGTCCAGAGACAATGTAGCTCTGTGGAATTGGAGACTATATCCCCAGTCAGTTCAAATGATTTGGGCTGTCTTCGGCAAGGCTGAGGTGGACCTCTTCGCCTCCGAAGACAAATATCATTGCCCAATTTATTTCTCAAAGCAACGGGATGATCTGGCCCACGATTGACCCAACACCCGTCTATATGCCTTCCCTCCAATCGCCCTGCTTACTCGGGCTATTAGGCGGGTAAGGGAAACGAATTGCTCACTCCTCCTGGTGGCCCCACTCTGGATGAACCAGACTTGGTTCCCAGAGCTTATTCAGTTGCTGTCTGCAGCCCCTTATCCAATACCACTGAGGTGAGATCTTCTCTCGCAAGCGAAGGGCAAGATTTGGCATCCCCAGCCACAGCTGTGGAGCCCTCTCGTCCGTCTTCGCCTCGCCCAACCCCTGGTGCCTTCATGCCTGGCCACTCGACGGGAGTCTAGCTGACTTCCAGCGAGAGTCACTAATACGATTTTAGAGGCTAGAGCTCCGTCTACAAGACACCTCTATGCTCTCAAGTGGTCAGTCTTCAGTGACTGGTATCCACATGTAACTTCCTTCAAGAGCGTTGGACAAAGGCGCACCCCTTCACATCACAAGGTTTGCAGCCCATCTCGGCGACTCATTCTCTTGTGGCTGGCCGGTCAATCGGCGGAATAACCTTGGTCATAAGTTTCTAAGGGGAGTTGGGAGACTGACCCACCTAACTATGAATCCCGGCCCTGCTGGCAACGGATAGTATCTGATTAAATTACCCATTCCCCGTGCGTGGAAGGGCTATGTTAAGTAGACATCAGGCTTAATGCCTCTGGGCTGCGTTTCCAAAACCTTCTTACTGCTACGTGTTCTAAGCTCGGCCTTAAGTTGACCTTATTGTTATATGTGTGTCCCGAATGTTCTTAGTTAAGTATACCTTCGTAAGTCATATCGGCTTAATTTTCATTTAATTATTTTCAACACCGGCCCCCAGCCACCCATTTGCTTCAGTGCTACAGAACAAGGGTGCTGCAGACCATCAGCACCAAACTTTTGCAGTAATGGAAGCGTTGATAACTGGCCTGCTATAAGCTGCATGCGAATCGTTGACTGTCGCTTCAGTCGAATGATTCTGATGATATGGCGCTCTGAGCTTGCTTATATAGCCACAGCAATGCAAGGCATGTTCCCTTATCTCAGGGAACCGAGGTTAAGTTAGTAAAACTAGCTTGCTCTATTCTTTTTCTATTTCTATTCTATCTGTTTTCTTTTTATTATATAATAAAAAAAACCTTGCTACGTGTACTGCATTAAGCTAACTGAGACTTGTTATAGCACTTGCATATCATTGCTCTTTGGTTGATTTTGATTGCTTCCATTGTCTCATTTGTAAGTCGCTTTGGATAAATGCGTCTGCTAAATGTCTAAATGTAATATAGGCTAATATAATAGTAACCTGAATAAACTGGTTTTAGCATCTTTTGATGCTAACAGTGCTACTGATACTTTCTGCTCCACTCTTACACTCTTGTTTAGACACTGTCTGCCCCTTGTCTTCCAGACCAGCCCGTACCACCCCTTCTACCCATTGGTTATCTGATGTTCTCCGCGAACATCATTCTAAGCTCAGGGCTGCTGAAAGGGTGTGGCATTGTTGGCAATCAAAATATTACTGACCTAATGGGTCAGTCACTCCTCTATTCCTTTCTCTGTACTAATGTCTCACTGCTAAAAGGACATACTACCATAACAAAATTAACAATTCGTCTAACTCTCGCATGCTCTTTAAACATTTTCCTCCCTCCTTTGTCCTACTCCTCCACCTCCTTCATCAACTCTAACAGCTGAAGACTTTGCCACATTCTTCATTAATAAAACAAACCTCAGTGCACAATTCTCCACACCACAAACTGTCAAACACATCTAACCAGCAAACATACACTCATTCACACCCTTCTCTTCACTCTCTGAGGCAGAAGTCTCTAAACTCATCCTTTCTAATCATCCTATTACTTGTCCGCTTGATCCTATTCCATTTCATCTCTTTCAAGCCATTTCTCCTGTAGTTGTATCTGCACTCACTCACATCATTAATACCTTCACACTGTGTTTTTCCCTCAGCATTTAGACAGGCTCGTATAACCCCACTACTTAAGAAACCCACCCTTAACCCATCTCTTTTAGAGAACTACAGACCGGTTTCCCTTCTTCCTTTCATTGCAAAAACACTTGAACGAGCTGTGTTCAACCAAGTCTCCCTTTCTCACACAGAACAACCTCCTGGATAGAAACCTGTCTGGTTTCAGAAGTGGACATTCAACCGAGACTGCCTTGCTCTCAGTTGTTGAAGCCCTAAGACTGGCAAGAGCGGATTCTAAATCTTCAGTACTTATTTTGCTGGATCTGTCTGCTGCTTTTGACATGGTTAACCACCAGATTCTCCTGTCAAACCTATTGGAAAATGGCATCTCAGGAACCGCACTCCAGTGGTTTGAGTCTTACCTATCAGATAGGTCCTTCAAAGTATCTTGGAGAGGTGAGGTGTCCAAGTCGCAACATCTAGCTACTGGGGTGCCTCAGGGCTCAGTTCTTGGACCACTTCTCTTTTCTGTCTACATGTCATCACTAGGTTCTGTCAATCAGAAACATGGCTTTTCATATCACTGCTATGCTGATGACACTCAACTCTACCTCTCATTCCATCCTGATGATCCGAGGACAGCTGCTCGCATCTCAGCTTGTCTAACAGACATTTCTTGCTGGATGAAGGACCATCACCTTCAACTCAACCTTGCCAAGACAGAACTGCTTGTGGTTCCATCAAACCCATCGTTTCATAACAATTCACCATCCAGTTAGGCACATCAACCATAACTCCTTCAAAAACAGCCAGAAACCTTGGAGTTATGATTGAGGATCAGCTTAATTTCTCAGACCACATTGCTAAAACTGTCCGGTCCTGCAGATTTGCTTTATTCAACATTAGGAAGATCAGGCCCTTTCTTTCAGAACATGCTTCACAACTCCTTGTTCAAGCTCTTGTTCTGTCCAGGCTGGACTATTGCAATGCTCTCTTGACTTATTGACCTCAGATATAGCAATGTTGTTTGTATAGCTTACCTGAGTATGCGGGTGGGGTCTTGATAAATTTATAGTGTTTAAGTTTTGATAATTTTTAATTTATAAAATGCTTGTCAGCAGTGCTTAATTTGTAAATTGCGAGGTCCTCGAATAAAGCGGGGTGACGGATCCGGCATGCGATTAGAGGAGGGAGAGGCAACGGAGCATTCACGCAATCACTTTGGTGGACCAACTTAAGTGAATAACAGCTTGCATTAGTAGCTTTTATAGTTTACATGCACTTAAAAAAAAAATCATGGGTTATTTCATTTCAACCCAATTTTTTGTGTGTAAACCAGCTCCTGGGACTGGACAGTCGCAACAACAGAGGGGTCATAATGAGCTCTGATATTTTGCAACCTCTTCAGGTAAAGAGTAGTTCTCCTTGTCGCCGACTTGCATTTCTTTGGTCAAATATAGATTTGTGTATATGTTTTATTTAATCTATAAAACAGTTTCTTTGCTGTAAATCATTTTATTTTATTTTATGCAAAGCAAAACTACCGCGGGACATGATGTCCAGTACCTAAATGAGTCGCATCGGTATTTTCGTTAGAACTTACTTTGATTTTTGTTTGTTTTTTTAACCCAGTAGAACAAACGAAAAACACAATTAACAATGTATTTAACACTGCAGTGACACAGAAAATTAAGATAATGTCATTCTTACCATTCTAGTTGTTTAAAATGGACAATAAAACAGGCATTGGAGTGTAATCCCCTAGTTGTTGATTTTATTGAGGATTGTGCTTGGCTTCTGAGTTCTTTGCAGTCCGGTGTCCTTTGAAATCCAGGTTATAAGTTTTATGGAATGGATTGTTAATTTTATCTGAGATGTCTGGTGGTGGTCCAACAAGGCAGAGAAATAAAAGCAATGAAATTGTGGATGCGTGGAGAGATGATCGGTTGGCACTGCAAATTAAGTTCATTTGAGAAAAACTCCTCTCACACTCTGCACTTGAAATCGGAACCGTGGTAACAGCAGTCAAAAGGTCTTTTAATCCTGCTGGGATGAGCCGGTGTTGTGCCCATTTTCAACCCAAATTATTACCCCCTCGTTGAAATCGCTACCTGATTGCCTAATCCTAACCCCTTCCCCACATCTAACCCTAAACCTACCAATACTAGGGGGGTAATAATCTGGTGGGGGTCAGAACTGGGCACAACACCGGCCGCCGTTCTCTCGATATTCCCTGGCAGTTCGAAGGCCGTCGATGCCAAACTTTTGACAAAGAGACAGTTTCAGTCAGTTTCTTTATCACCATACGTTGCTCCGGCGTCCTGAGGCCAGTATTCAGGAAAAAGCACTTTTAACTCTTCGATGAATTTGTTGTACCCCGTCCGGTCCCCTTCTGCCCTTCTGTACGATAGCATGCAATTCTCTAGGCTTCTCATCAGACTCCTAAAAAACACCTTGTGGTCCATTCCTTTTTCTTCTCTTCGTCCTGGATGCAGAGGAACACCTTGGAAGATGCTGTCATTTACAGCATTTTGACTGATTTGGCTATGACGTCCAAGTCTCTCAGACATTGCCTCAAACACCCTTGCCTTGCGACAAATAGCTCTATGAGGTGCTATAACTGTACAGTCCAAGCTCCAAGTACAGCTCAGACAATTCTTGAAGTGCATCGTACATGAGGCCGAGATTTTGGACGAAACTGTATGAGGACAAACGCTTAGCTAGACCACTGTAGCTAGCACGGGTAACGGTGTCACGGGAGGAATCTTCTGCTGCCTGACTGAAATGATTGTAGAGGGCAGGATAATGTTTCCATGCAGCTTCGACAGATCTAAAACTCGCCGCAATCCATCTGTTGTCCAAGACCCGGACAATTCTGCACAAATGAATGTCTAATTCATCAGCACATTTTTTAAGCTCAATTCTGTTTTTGTTTGATGTGCTGTACAATGTGTATAGTTTATCCATGAAAATCCTAAAGTGATTTATTTCCCCTAATTCTTTCATGAAACATCTGAGCAGTGCCACACCATCATATTTAGGAAAAGTGATTTAAGTCTGGCTGCCACTCCAGACTTGCGGCCAAGCATAACTGATGCTCCATCGCACGAGAGACCTATTAGGGTTTTAGACAGAAAAACACCCTCCAAAGCACGTAACAGTTTATCGACAATTCCTTGGGCACTTTGGTCTTCTAGTTCAACAAGTTCAACAAAAATATTCTCAGGCGACTCCATGTCGGGCAGCTGAAATCTGACGTAAATGATTAAAGCACTCTTTCTGCTTAAGCTAGTTGCTTCATCAAGCATCAGACCAAGCAACAATCTTTTCGAATTATTTCTTTTTCATGTCAAGTGAAATATGGCTCTGTATGTTTGCACACGTCACATTAGAGTGCAGAATTCGTCCCACGTCGAGACCATTTAACTCCTGGCAATCAGTTTCACTCTCAAAGCCGTACGCCGGTCTGTGGCACTTCGCTTCTTTGTAAGCTGTACGAAAAATTCTTGCAGTAGTTTTCACTAAGTCAAATAATGAGAAAGAACCAAATCGCCTATCACAGCTATGCAGATGATACCCAGATTTACCTAGCCTTATCTCCAAAATGACTACAGCCCCATTGACTCCCTCTGCCAATGCATTGATGAATTAACAGTTGGATGTGCCAGAACTTTCTTCAGTTAAACAAAGAAAAAAACCGAAGTCATTGCATTTGGAAACAAAGATGAAGTTCTCAAGGTGAATGAATACCTTGACTCTAGGGGTCAAACAAACTAAAAATCAATCAGGAATCTTGGTGTGATTCTGGAGGCAGACCTTAGTTTCAGTAGTCATGTCAAAGCTGTAACTAAATCAGCATACTATCATCTCAAAACATTGCAAGAATTAGATGTTTTTTCCAGTCAAGACTTAGAGAAACTTGTCTGTGCTTTTATCACCAGCAGGGTGGACTATTGTAATGGTCTACTCACCGGCCTTCCCAAGAAGACTATTAGCAGCTGCAGCTCATCCAGAACGCTGCTGCCAGAATTCTGACTAGAACCAGAAAATCTGAGCATATTACACCAGTCCTCAGGTCCTTACACTGGCTTCCAGTTATATTTAGGATTGATTTTAAAGTACTTTTACTCGTTTATAAATCACTCAATGGCCTAGGACCTAAATGCATTGCAGATATGTTCACTGAATATAAACCTAACAGACCACTTAGATCATTAGGATCGAGTCAGTTAGAAAATACCAAGGGTTCACACAAAACAAAGGGAATGTGCTTTTAGTTATTATGCCACCCGCAGCTGGAATCAGCTTCCAGAAGAGATCAGATGTGCTAAAACATTAGTCACATTTAAATGCAGACTCAAAACTCATCTGTTTAGCTGTGCATTTATTGAATGAGCACTGTGCGATGTCCGAACTGATTGCACTATATTATATGTATAATCGTTTCTTAAATTCATTTTAAACCTCTTAAATCAAATTTTTTTTATTTTTTATAATTTTCAAAGTTTTTAAATTCCTTGTTTATTGTTGTGATTATTGTTTTTATTTTATTTTATGTAAAGCACTTTGAATTACCATTGTGTATGAAATGTGCTATACAAATAAACTTGCCTTGCCTTGCCTTCATCGGACAGGTTATTTATTATTGTTTTTTGTAATGAGTCTTCTTTTGCTTTTTCGAGAATGCTAAGTGCTGCAACGTGTGCCTTCGTCTGAGAGTGTTCAAAAACCTTTTTCCTAAATGCCTTCTATTGTTGTTTTTTAAGATCTTTGGCTGATGACGTTACAGAGCATGTCACCCACTCTTTGGTCAGTTTCATCCCCGCCGATTTTTCGGGACCCAGGCTTCCAACCTTTTTGCAAAAGGTGCAACCCAGATGCGACCCCTCCATAACAAGCCTAGGATATAATGTCTTTTTTTGTTTTAAACTCTGCTTCAGTCCATATTGCCCCCGTTTTTTGTCTTTCTCCATCTTCGTTGCTTGTTTTCTCACCTCCACATGCTTCTTCCCCCGGCCCGCCAGAACTCTCAGCAGTTGTCGACTTGCTCTGTTCATCGCAGGTTGTTTCGTCTTCCTTTGTGTTAACATCATCAGCCGGTGAACTTGAACCTTTGCTATCGGTATCTATAATAATTCTGGCCTGTTTGGTTTGAGACGCTAGGCCCTGTCTAAAATAATCTCGTAAATTAAGCTGTCTTTTCGCCATTGTTCCACATTTCCAATTAAGCACTGAAGCCTCCCCTCCCCCTCACACACAGACACGTGCAAATCAGCATCCTCCAATCACAGAAGTTTATTACCGTGGAAATAAAACCTCCAAATCCTGACATGGATAATACTCACATCTTTTTTTTTTTACATTTATTATCATTTTATATTTTAAAGAGGATAACGTTATTGACATTATCATTATTATATGTGCTTTTTCATTAAATATATGCACGCTACAGGTCAGCAAATGTTTTTAATTGAAGTGTGAGGAGGGGGATTCGCCAAAATAAGGTGCTGGATCCGGCGTGTTCCGGCACAAATTAAGCCCTGCTTGTCAGTGTGTGTGTGTGTGTGTGTGTGCATGTGAGAGATTATTGTAAACACTTAAGCTGTGTCTCTGATCAGTTTGGATCGGCTCTGACAAAGTAAAGCTACACTTACATTGTCCAATCAAAACAAAAACCCAACGTTCCTGCAATATCTAAAGTATTCAGTGCAAAATGAAATGACGTGAATGTCATCAATGTCAAATGTAAATTCTGAGTATACGTTCAATATTGTAAATTATACTTTATGTAAATGTATAACATACTTGCCCTTCAGCCATGTATACAGTGTTGCCATTTGCTGTGTACTTTAAAACGTACTGCTTTTCTTGACAAAATGTTCTTAATGAACATCTTTCTCCGATGACCTCTCTGATGGGCCTCTGGATTGATTCCTTTCCATTGCAGTATATTCTGCTTTGTGTTGATGTGCCGATGAAAAGAAATGCATGAAAACCTGTATAATAGTAATTCATATATATGAAAAAGTGGTTCAGTATTATAGATTGTGACTTTACTATAACAATTTTACTTAGGAATATCAAGAATACTTGATATGTAGATATATACAACTATTTGAAAATCTGGAATCTGAGGGTGCAAAAAAATCTAAATATTGAGAAAATCATCTTTAAAGTTGTTCAAATGAAGTTCTTAGCAATGCATATTACTAATCAAACATTAAGTTCTGATATATTTACAGTAGGAAATTGACAAAATATCTTCATGGAACATGATCTTTACTTAATATCCTAATGATTTTTGGCATAAAAGAGAAATGTATAATTTTTGAATACAAAGTATTGTTGGCTATTGCTACAAATATCCCCCAGCGACTTAACACTGCTTTTGTGCTGCAGGGTCACATATAACTTAAGACTACTATGTGTTAGTTGTATTCTGTTGATATGCACATTGATATTTGAACAAAATCCACCAGAGGCTGTTACAGAAATTTCTTATCTTTAGATTGAAAAAAATTACAACATTCAAAAAAAAAAAAAAAAAAAAAAAAGTTAAACGTTTATGGTATCTAAAGGGAATAGGATACTGATTTAGGATGTTTCCACAGGTCCAGAAATAAAAACACAAATCGTTCCATTCTTTAATGTACAGGAAAGTACTATTTTTTATTCCTTCATATTCAAACTTCACAAACAGAGTGAACTTACAATACCTCAGAGAGTGAAAATTACAAAAAAAGGTGCTGGTAACATTTACAAAAAAATCATCCTTACTTTGCAACAATCAGTTATTCTTCCACTCTTTTTTTTTATTTTTATTTTTTTTAGTCTTTTGCATTAAGGCTTAATACTTCTGTATAAAGTATATGCAAGTCTTCACAGTTTTTCGAAAAAAGTCACAATATTATGTAACACACGGCGTGCAAGTTCATTGAGCTTTCTTGCAAATTAGCTGCAATTGCCATTCTTTTTTTTTTCTTCAAAAACTAAAGTTATTTGCATTAACATGAATAAAAGAATGCAAGTACAGCGAGCAAATAAATGTCAAAAGGTTAACAATGAAAGTTGCCAATTTAACATGCAGGTAATTATAACCAAAATAATGCATTAAAAGCATTAATGCATTTAATCATGCGCCATGACCCGCAAGACTTGGTGCTTGTCACTAAAGATAAATGATTCAAATAATAATGTACACTGAATGCATACTAACTACCTGAACTATTTTTTTTTAATAAAACAATTTAGAAGTATGAAATACTTTGATGTCTTGTCTATGCTTTTTAGAATTTTTGAATCTATTTATTATTTTAGCCCAATTTTACAGGCACAAAATTAGAACAGCACAAAGCAAGCATTTGTAAACTGTTTTATACTATATTGAAACTCTTTCAGTAATGCAGGAACCTAAACTAGTTTTAATTTAATTTAATTTAATTTAATTAATTTAATTTAATTTAATTTAATTTAATTAATTTAATTTAATTTAATTTAATTTATTTATTTTATTTTATTTACAGAATTACTGAATAAAGTTAATAAAATAAGTAACTTGTATAATTTATATATTTATAAATTATTATAATTATTTTAATAAAAAATGGATTGACACCCCTAGTTTCAAAATAGTATACAAAAGCTGTTTTTCTGTGCTGTTCTCATTTTTTTGGATGTAAAACTTGGCTAAAATAATGTTTAATTAGAATATACAATACTTTTTATTTTCTGATATGTATGGATTTTCAAAGTACAACAAGGTATTATGTGTTATTAAATGTATTATTTTATATGATTTATTAAATTCTGCTCTTACATTAAATTTGAAGTAATACAGAATGCGCTGTAAAACTTGGTCACAGATAGTTTGGAAGTATCTACTGACAGTCGCATTTACAGATTTACAGTCGCTCTCCATTCTTAGGAATTGTAAAATGGCAAAACATGTAATTTTCAGAATGAGATCATATCCCACTGTCATGGTGTCTGTGCTTTAATCAGAGTGGCTCTGTGGTGTCAGCAAGGCATTGGCCATCACTCCAGTCTCTGAAGCCTGTAATCTTGTTACTACTCTGGCACATCTTTATTACCCCACGACTTCACATTTTCTCACTGGCTTCTACATATTCACTCATTAGGTTGGACATTGTGTGATGTTCCTTATTGCTGTCTCTGCAGAATGAAAATGCTCGCCTTTCATGAAACTGTGTTTGGAAAACTCTATGGCGGAGGATACGACGCAATACTATCTCTCTCTCTCTCTCTCTCTCTCTGTCCTATTCTCTGTCTTTCTCTACATGAGTCTACACTTCAGAAAATTCCTCAAAAACTAAATTCTACACATTTTGAAGAAATCTGCAGTCAATATATGAAGTCTAAAGTCCTTCATACGCACTGTATATTTGTAAATGAAAATCTGAAACTCTTCACAAAGCTGTTAAAGGAATATTCTGGGTTAAAATTGCTTTTGATTAAAACACTAAAAATGTTAGACTCGTCCCACTCTTTAAAAAAAGCAAATAATAAAATGCATTGACAGAAATCGAAATCGAAGTTAATGGTTCAGTTATTCCATATCTGTTAAATGTGTTGTTTTAGGACTTTTTTTTTTGTAATAAGTCTGATACGGGATTATATAGTTAACTAAAACTAAAAACATTATGAATATGCTAATTTATTTTAAAATTCATTACTTGAAATAAAATAAAATATAAAAAATGTATTATATTTCGGAGATTTGCCAAAACATTTATCATTTTTATTTAATCTAACTAAAGCTATAAATAAACTAAACCTAATAAATACAAATTAATTAAAAAACTATTTAGACATTAAAAAACTAATAAAAATTATCAAAACACAGCAACATAAAATCTAATTGAAAATATTATTAAAAACTATAATGGTATATCAATGTTATTAATGATAATGATTAATGATATTAAATTATACTTGCTTGAATTTATTATATGGTATCAAATTTAAAATACCTACACTGTAAAAAATGACTGTGAATTTAACGGTAAAAGACTGTAAAAATGCTACAGTAAAAACCTGTTAAATGGTTAACGGTAAATTCCCCTACTATATACGGTGAAAAACTGTATTGGACATTACATGTAATTTTACGATAGTATACCGTTTTTGGAAGTGAAAAAGACCGTATAATTTACAGTGAATAAACGTAAATTGACTTTCCCAGAATTCCCTGCATTACATTTAAAATTTTATGTTTTTTTTGTTGAAATAACTATGTTTCTTCCTAGTTTTTTTCTTATCAGTTTTGTATATTAGGGTTGTGTGTTACACCTAATGTTGTTAAATGCAGTTTCACATGTGTTACCATGATGGTGTTTAGTGTTTGTGTGAACGACACTGTGCAAGTTCTATATATGTTATTATTTAAAAGCTGCTTGTGATGGGCTTTGGTTCATCATGTGACTTTCTCATCACCACCTGCATTTGGTGGTTATCAGTGTATTACAAAGGTACAAAACAGATTTCAGTACTTCAATAGGTTGGTATATTAACATTATATCAGTTAAATTACGGTATTTAACTGTAAATTTAAGTTCAAACCGTAAAACCTAAAACGTCGCTACCATATTTTTTACGGTAAAATTCCTGCAACCACAGCTGCCTTTTTTTTTACCGTAAAATTTTTATGGAATTATTTTACAGTGTAGTATAAAATTAAAACAGGATAATTGCTGTATAATATTTCAGATTTGGTATAGTTTATACTGATGCATTTTTGTGTCAAGATAAACATAGAATGTCAATTTTACAATGTACAATGCTATGCATTTCCAAATAAAACAAGATGTGGTGTATGACTTCATTGTATTTATTGGAAGTTGATTAGTTTTACTTTGGAATAGCATGAACTGTACAGAAAAAGACTTGTCTTGCGTTACGAAAAGTAAATTGAGTTCATTTTGATTTCATGTTGACGTAGTCTTCGTTATAGTTCAAGCCTGGTTTTGTATAAATGTCCTGCATTCTCTTAATGTCTTGACTTCTGAACATGTACGAGGAGATGAAGCCTGGAATGAGCACAGACAGCTGAGGGATTCTGGGAAGTGTACCATATAACGGAGTGATGATGCATTGTGCATTCTATAGTGGATAGACATGAGAAGTGTGCAGAAGTAAGTCAGTACAGTATGTAGGTTACTTGAGAGTGGGAAATGCAAAGGCCTCTATGGCTTGAGGGGATCTAGGCAGTGGGCCGTGGCATCTGACGCGAAATGAAAAAAAAAAAAAAAAAAAAAAAAAAAAAAAAACAAAAAAAAAAAAAAAAAAAAAAAACCCCCCCCCCCCCCCCCCCCCACAAAAAAAAAAAAAAAAAAAAGCTAGGGGCGTGTTCAGCATGTTGATGCCACAAGCACACAGCAGATACATTTGCCAGACTTTAAATATTACATCAAAAACCAGCGTTTTTCTATTTCAGGCCTCTCCTAAAAGTATATTGATTGGAGAGTAATCATCAAGCTTTTACGCGAATGGAAAGTGTTCTTATAAATGTGATTTCGGTTTGCTTGTCTAGTCGGTGTGTTTTTTTATATATCACTCGGGGTGCCTGGATTATTAACTGTATTTAGGTTTTTGCTGGTTCCTTTTCGTGAACATTTTCAGTTCTGGTCAGTTCTGATCTTTTTTACTTTTTAGGAAAAGCTAATTTTTCTGCATTTCAGATTCGTCTTGGCAAACAACTGTATGAATAATGAATTGAAATCAGTTCTAAAGGCGTACAATGAAGACTAAACTGTCATGGCAGAGTACAGCGAAATTAAATATTTAACTGCATTTTATAACCCTTCTTTTCTTGATGTTGTATTGTAGATTGAAAAGATCATGAGTCTAATGGCCAGCATCGAGATCTCCAAGGAGCATCACCCTGCATCGGAAGGTAAATATAAGATGTCAACAGAATGACTTTGCAAACTGTGTAATGTATGGATTTTAAAGTAATTATGCAGTTGGTTACCTAAATTGATTTTCAAACTTAGGGTTAGGGATTTTACAATCTTACCACTCAAAAGCAAAAATTACTTCATATCATGCCAAACCTGAATGACCATCTTTTTATCTTTCTATATTTAGCTTTTATTTTTATATTTTCACTTTTGATGTTCAAGTTTTGCTAATTTTGTTATGTGCTTTAGTTTTAAGAATATATATATATATTTCTATTTATCTGTTTCTATTTGATCGTGACCCAGGACCACAAAACCAGTCATAAGGGTCAATTTTTTGAAATTGAGATTTATACATATCTAAGCGGAATAAACAAAAAAATCTAAATGAGAAAATCGCCTTTAAAAAGTGTCCTAAAGAAAGTCCTTTAGCAATGGCTATTACTAGTCAAAAAATTAAGTTTTGATCTAATATATATATATATACATACAGTAGGAAATTTACTAAATATCTTCATGGAACATGATCTTTACTTAATATCCTAATGATTTTTGGCATAAAAGAAAAATCTATAATTTTGACCCCTACAATGTATTGTTGGCTATTGATACCAAATATACCCCAGCGACTTAAAACTGCTTTTGTGCTCCAGGGTCACCTTTAACTTAATTTAGTTTTGAGTTTTAGTACATAAACTTACTTTTTCGGTTAGTTGCCAATAACATTTTGTTTAAAGTTTACTATTTATATTTTATTGTATTTCAGCTATATTTCAAATATTAAACATTTTGATAGTTTTTTTGAGAAATTAGGACAGAATTTTTTTTTTTTTTTGTTTTTTCAGTTAACTCATGACCATGGAATATCTCTAACTATTTGAAATAACGACATGAAAATATTATACAGGGTTTGCGATGTGTTTGGTTTGTTTGTTTTTGAGAATGTGTGTCGGCAGAATTTTAGGCTCTAAAAGATATATAACCTATAAAACAATGCTACGAAAGGGCTAGACAAGCAGCAATGCATTTTTGTTTGCAGTTTGTTTTCTTTCTTAAAGTAAACAAATGTGTCGTTTTGAAAATATAAAATTAATATGAATAAATTTATTATTAAATATATTTATTTTTTATTAGATTTTTATTGGTATTAATGTTATCGAATTTAAATAATATTATATATGAAATATTCTGATACTATTCTGATACCATTGCTGTACCATGGTAATGCCAAAGTACAATGGCATTTACATAATCCAAGGTACTTAAAAAATACTATGATACTATAGTTAGTACAATTCCTGGAGGGCCGGAGCCCTGCAAAGTTTAGATTAAACTCTAATTAAACAAACCTGATCCATCTAATCAAGTCCTTCAGGCATATTTGAAAACTAAATGGTATGTGTGTTGGAGCAGGGTTGAAACAAAACTCTGCAGTGCTCCGGCCCTCCAGGAATTGAGTTTGACACCCCTACTATAGTACATCAAAAGCATGGTATTATCATGGTACACGCCCACAAGACCAAGATATTGTTATTTTGCCATGGTACAAGTAAAAAAACACTGAAATTGCTAAAATGATTAGCTCCTTTTTGCTAAATTAAAGTTGCTGAGAAAGACATTGTAATTATTGCATTATTTTGTGTTGCATTTTTTTTTTTTTCCTTAAAAGAGGAAACAAATGTGTCTTTGAAGGAAAAAGTATAGATCTTTAGAGGCAAATGAAAGTCTCGTTAAAGGCAAAAACATTATAAGATTAATTGTGATTTTAATAAATTGACAGCCTGATTATAAATAACATATATGTCTAAACAAATAATCCAACTAATAGTAGCCTCTGTGACAGACCACAAAGCTTTGCTTTGGCTGAATCATCCCTCGGGTCAGAACTATTCCACCAGCGTCTTTAACAACCAGCGGTTTTCTTTCTCAAGCACATGCTCTCACTTTTCACCCCAATTTGGTCTGTGTCTGATATTTTTGTACCTGATATTTTGACACAGACACCCTCTGGTACACAATGGGCACTGAGGGCCTACTTTAAAAAGATGAGATCACGATCCATTTACAGTGGCCATCGCAATGATACTCAGTAATTAAGACTTGATATTCTTTTCTTCTTGAGTGGAGCCTCCCAATGTAGTTGCTATATATGGAGAGAGAGCACCATATTTTAATGGACTTTTCTGGGAGAGATACAATTTTTAGAAATTGTAAAGCAGGAGGATCACTCAAAAGAACAGACGCCTATTGTTGTGTGAAAACAGTGTCCTTGAAAAATTCTCAGGGAGTTGAGTGTTTGCTGGTGTTTGATAAAATGCCAGTGTTTCTGAATATGTGGATTTGTCACCTCAAATTCTTAAATGTCGATCTCTCTCTCTCTCTCTCTCTCTCTCTCTCTCTCTATAGATTATAATATATATATAAGAGGTGTGTGTGGGCGGAGAGAGAATACATTAAAAAACATATTATATATTATATATATATATATATCTATGTATATAATTTGCTTGATTATTATATTTATTTTGTAGTAATTTTTATATTAAATATTATTATCTGTCTCTCGGTCTCTCTCTCTCTCTCTCTCTCTCTCTCTCTCTCCTCTCTCTCTAATATAATATTATACGTTGTCTTTACAAGTGAAAGTTCAGACTACCATATTACATTCTGATACCATCGATGTGCCATGGTACTGCCAGAGTTCTTTCTTATATCATGTACCATGACATTTACATGTTACTCCAAGGTGCTTCAAAGAATAGTA